>BMAO01026134.1:0-342996 GCA_019973975.1 Trichonephila clavata
TAATATGCATTGTAAAATCTGGCATATGATGTTACACTTTTAACACAAAAAATAAGATTGAATTTTACGTGTGCATGTTACATGCCAGGTATAAAAATAAAAGCTTTAAAAAAACGTGAGCATAGGAAAAAAATTAGATTTCTACATAGATTGAAATGTTGTTCATTTAAAAGAAATGGCATTCCTTATGAACTTAAAAGGTTGCACTTCTAGATGTATACTATTTTTTACTAAAGCTTAGAATAAATGACTTTCAAACTTTAAGAGCATGGCTCACATACATCTCAGGTTTCTTCATGAAAAAAGGGGTGCACATTATACAGCAAATAAACATAGAAATTAAAAATTGCTACTTGAAAGTATAAGTGCGTGTTATACGATGGTATGCATGATATGCCAGATTTTACGGTAAGAATATAATTTTTCTCTACTTTTCTTTAATGAGAAAAAGTATAAAATATATTTATATTGGGTTAAATACAAAGAATCTGATATATATACTTCATTTATTTTCATCCAAATAAACAAAACACTATAGTAACAATAAAGGTATTCTTGAAATAGCCATTTTAAAGTTCAATATGAAAATAAAACTAAAATTATTCCATTGTTGCAAAGGAATACTTAAATTATTATTTGCCTATAAGCAAGTGCCCAAAAAATCAAACAATATGACTTATTATGAATCAAGTAAATTTCATTAAGATATGTGACTACCCAAAATTCGCAGTTTTGGTGAAAATTTTCAAAATTACTTTTGTGTTTTTTTTATAGCCAATACATTTCAGATTCCATAAAACACTCTATTTTTGTTTCTACGATATCTAGAAGCAAATTTATAGCATAATTAGTAAACTGGAATTGGAGTTAACAAAACCAGATGCTGATCCCTACACAAAATATTTTTAAGATATTGAATTTAAATTTTTAGAACATGTTTTATTTAGTTGTATCTGTGTTATGAATCAAAATCTAATCTCTGTGTATATACAGTGGACCCAAAAAGTGTTCGTACACTTGCAATTTCATACAAGATTTATTGTTTCCGACTAATAAAAATTAATATTTTGGAATTGTAATTTTTTTATATCTGCCACTTGTTCTTGGCGGAATGACATAATTATTTTTTTAAAAAATAGTATAACTATTATTTTTGAAAATTAATAATCAAAAAGCTACTGAAAAATTACGCCACTAAAGTCTTCGTACACTTAACAAAAATCTCAACATAGCTTTATATATATATATAAATATTGTGTATTTCTTTCTTAATTTAGAACTTAGTAGGATATCTTTTAGTGTCCACAACAACTTTTAAATGTCTTTAAATTTAATCAGTTTTTGTAATATCTGCTTCGATTTACCTCCATGCTTCAGTGATTATTGTTTTACTTCCCATTATGTGTTTATATGTCATGTTTTCTTTTTACTTTAAATCTAGTTCTTCCCAAATATGTTCTGCTGGGCTAAATAAATTGATTGAGGAGGTGTTTTCAAAATTTTGGGTACAGTTTTAGAGACACCAGCGGTGTACATTGAGAGCAGTTCGCCTGGCGTCATTATCCTGTTAAAAAATGAAGTCGTCTAAAATATCCAAATTTTGAGAGGATAATTTAAAATTTCTCTTTAAAATATTTAAATAGAGCTCATACCATCAAAAAATACCAAATTGCCTAATCCTGAAGCCTATTTACACCCACCCTCCCCTGCAAGAACACCTCTGTGTTAAAGCATGGAGTTGGAGGAGCTCTTGTTTCACATAAATTCACGGGATTAAATGCCTCATTTTTTCCTTTAAAACTACTGTATGCCCATCAGAACCAAAAATGTTGAATTTTCTGTCATCCCAATCACTTTCCTGACAATTTTGAATTTTCTGAAACTTAGTCACAAGAATCTAGTAGGATGAATGAACCATGGAAGTGGAAGTGTTCTTGTATGGGGCGTAAATCAGCTACAGAATTAGGTAATTTTTGATGGTATTGAGAATCATGAGCTCTAGTTAAATATTTTAAAGAGAAATTTTAAATTGTCTGTCCAAAATTTGATATTGAATATGACTTCATATTTTAACAGGATAATGAAGCCAAGCGTACTGCTCTCAATGTACACCGCTGGTGTCTTTATAACTGCCCGAAAATTTTGTGATAACACCTCCTCAATCAATTTATTTAGCCCAGCAGAGCATATTTGGGGAGAACTAGATTTAAAATAAAAAAACACGACATAAACACATAATGGGAAGTAAAAATAATAATCACAGAAGCATGGAGGTAAATCGATGCAGAAATTGCAAAAACTCATTAAATCTATATCAAGATGTCCAAAATTTGTTGTGGACACTAAAAGATATCCTACTAAGTTCTAAATTAAGAAAGAAATACAATATTTAAAGCTATGTTGAGATTTTTGTTAAGTGTACGAATACTTCTGTGGCGTAATTTTTCAGTAGCTTTTTGATTATTAATTTTTAAAAATAATAGTTATACTATTTTTAAAAAAATAATTATGTCATTCCATTAAGAACAAGTTGCAGATATCATAAAAAAAATTACAATTTCTATACATTAATTTTTATTAGTCGAAATCATTAAATTTTATAGGAAACTGCAAGTGTACGAACACTATTGGGGTTCACTGTATTTATGTACTTCATTGCATTTAAATGAAAAAAAAATCATTAATTTTTTCAAAAATCGAGTTTTTGCATAAAATTTGGCATATTTAAAGAACTTTTAATTCCTAATACATATAAAGATGTTCCATTATTTATGAGCTGTATAAATATTATTTGAATACATTCATTAGAATTTTGTGTAAAAGATCCTCATTGCTATTTTTCATGAAAATTTTACTAAACTCGACAATTTTTATAATCTATAAAACTCTCCAGGAAACAGCAAAAGGGTTAAAAAATTAGTTAAACATGAAGCTAAAGAGTTTGAGCTATAAATATGGTGAGTTTAAGAAATGTACAACGAGTAGAACATTTTTCATATTGTATTTAAGTGCATTTTATTGCACATACAATTTGTGAGAAAAAAAAACATGTTTTTTTTAAAAATTGACAAATTTCAAAAAATATTATACATTTTATCGCTCTAGGCACAGATAATGTTGTTATTTTTGTGCAGTTTTAATATTATTTCAATATATTAATTAGAATTTTCAATACAAGGTTTACTGTAACTGCAATTTTTCACTAAAAATTCCCAATCCATCCAAAATAATTTAAAATTTTGTGGAATTGTATTTTAATTCCTGACTGAAGTGTAATATAGGGGGGGGGGCTTTCGATTTGGTGATTTTTCTTTGGATTTTTATATAGATATTATGGTGAGATGAATTCATTCTGGCTTCGGGAAACCTATCGCTAAGTGAAGTAGCTTGGCGATCGATTTTGGTCACCAAAAAAATTTGACAACGCCAAGGCCCCCCCCCCTATACTACACTTTAACCTTAATTCCTAGTTCTATGCACATCCTTTTTAAAGAAAAATGTGTTTTTTTTAGTTGAAAATGTGTTTCAATAAAATGCTCCGAAGGTAGCCACATACCTTAAATTTGTTTTTTTAAGTAATCCACCAAAAAAAGGTAATTTTTATCACATTTTTTCGCTAAATTCCTATAAAAAAGCCTTATATTAAAAACAAGGCACATACTTTTGTAAAACAAATAGGTAAAAACTTTAATTCAAAAGTCAAGAAAAAGACTGTTTTGATTTGAAGTCATAACAAAATCAAAACAATATAGTACTCATGTGTTCGTTTGCGGGTAGCGTGGTAGAAAGGAAAAATAGTTCGGAAGATTTATGAGAACTAAATTTGTTGTTGGACCCCTATCTTTAAAATATGTGTAGCCAGTATATTAAAAAAACTTCTTTAATCTTGAATATCTTTTTTAATTTGTTTGATAGTGTTAATTAACCATTTTTTGAAATTTTGAGTACATGTAATGTTTCATATTCGAAAAGGCACGCGTTCAAATCTGATATAAACAAACTCATTTCAGAATGAGTAAGTCCATGTGCTCAGTTTTGAGTATTTCTTTTTTCTCCGTGATACTAGTAGACAACGAACAATTTCCCCTTGATTATTCAGCTTCTAACCTACCAACAACTTTCCATCGTAATTCATAATTTTAATTATTATGTGCATTTATTTTAACTACAACCTGTGTGTTTGTGTTTTCTTTCAAAAGCCGAATCACCTGTGACGTAATGTACAGCCTCGCAACTACCGTATCGCGGGGGAAGGGGAGAGTAGGATTCGGGGGGGGGCAAAAGTTATGGTTTTGCTATCCCTTGTACGATACCGGCTTGGGGTCCAAAAGTTTGATAGTTCCAGATAACTCCCAATTTTCAACTTCAAGTTCCACTTTCGTATTTTTAGAAAATGACCCTGTTCAGTTACTAAACATACACTAGACTCAAAAATTAAAAACCGTTTCCCAAATTATACTATATAACATCACTTTTAAGAATGAGAGTGATACACATATTTCTATTTATTTTATAAAAAAACATGTTTGTAACTTTAATTTTGGGCACAAGTGTATAAGTCCTCTCTTAAGATATAGAAAAAGGTGTAACACTACACATAAACAGTATCGAGACAAGAAAAACATTTGTTGTGTCTCAAATAATTTCGATACAGTATTAGGAAAAATGAACAGCGTTAGTGAATCTTTTCAAAAATTCTGAGCCAATTAAAGTGCACTATCACAAACTCAACTTGGTACCATTCAACACAGATGCTTCTTCATTTCAGATGCAGTTCGAGACAGAAGAGCACTGAAAACAGAAATTCAACTAAATTTCTCGCTAGAACTAGAGGCTACGAAACAACTGTCTAAAACTGATACAACTATATTTGATACATGGAATGGTTTCCTTGAAATATACAACGTGTTAAAAACAAATGAGTTGTTGCTGTTTTCATAATATTTAATTCTACATATTAATGTGGAGAAACATTCTCTACGATGAATAAAAAAACCAAGCTAAGTAAATTAACGAATGATAATTTAGAATCCTGATTGAAATGGAAAACAACGAGCTATTTTTTCCCCTACACAAAGCTTTAAGGCTGCCTTCGGTAAATGTTAAAAACAGGACCCGAATTCGGAATATTTTTTCGGATATAAAAGAACTGCAACATTTTAATATTATATTCTGGTTTCGCTATCCTGTAGATAAGCACTTATTAAATCATAACACGCATTTTTATCGGAGTTGACTGATTTTTTTCTGGTGTAAAATGTGTTTTTTCTCCTATACCGTAATGCTAAATGAGCTATCTCTTTGCAAGTTAAAAGGTAAACTTAATTATTTATAAAATATTTTGAAATTTTAAGGACACTACATTATAAACAAATGTATGTGGGACGGCGTTTAGGGGAAGGTTCGATTTTTAATGTTAAAATAAGCACGCAGAGTTAAAATAACCTAATTTATTAAAAAACACAACTAAAACATTTACTATCTACAAGGGGTTTTAAATTATTCGAGATAGCACCATGCTAATTCCGAAAACACGTACTCTTTCTCAAAACAACGGAGAGACCGATTTCCTCTGACCTGCCTTCGTTCAAGCTTTGGTGCACCTCTCAGTTTTTCTTTCCGCTCCCTTTATAAATACATGACCTCATCGTATCGCGCAGCTAAAACTCATGTGGTTTCGATTAGTGGTGCCATCTCTTACAATAAAAATCAAAAGAAGTAAAAGAAAACTTCCATTCCTTTCCTACATGTATGAATAACACAAAATTGTAAATTTTGATGAAAATTTAAGCAGTTTTCTGTCTGAAAATGTGCAACGCGTTTTGCTCAAACTTTTGTACATTTGCTGAAAACAGCCTTAAAAGTGATGCGTTCTATTTTAAGGTATCCGACTGGTTGCGACAATTTTTTTTTTTAAAAATGGAGATATGGGGATTTTTTTTGTTTTTTTTAGACTTCTTCAGTACATTTTATAAAAAATATGGGAAAATTCAGAAGAGAAAGAGAAATTATTATTACTAAAATGGGAAAAATGGATAAAAATTGACAAAAAATAACAAAAACGCAGCCCCATTCTGTACCAAATGTTTATAAAAAAATTTTCAATTTTTCAATTCTGATGGGTTGCTATATGTTATTCTATTTTGAAATGACCTCAGGAAAAGAGATATTTTAAGTTTTACAAAAACTAGAGCACTTTATCTTAGTTGATATATGAAATTGCGCTTAAAAAAACAGTGATTATATTCACATAAGGAACTGAAAGTTTTGTAATAAAACGGTAATTAATAAATCTGAAGGTTAAAACACTTCTACTATTATACAGAACATACACAAAGTTTTTAGTCAATTATTTTCAAATCTTTTTGAGTAATCACTGGCCCCGCACGCGCGCGCGTTTGAGCATTTTCAAAAAAATACATTTCGAGTAAAACCCGTTTTAAAGTATGACATCTTTTTTAAAGTAATGGCATCTGCTTGTACTAAAACATTTGTAGTTTTTGTTCCAGTGAACGGAAAATAATAAATATGGTATTTTTATAAAGCAAATAAGATATTCCATAAAATAAAATCATAAAAACATTTTTGCCAATTTTTGGCAAAATTCACTATTTTAGGGTAGTCGGATACCTTAAATTAAAAGTCTTGCACACATCAGTTTTTTTGCTTTTAAAAATCCATACATTAATCCTAATCATATGTAACTGACGAAAACAGCATCTTGATTAGAAGAATCTAAATTATTTCTTTGAACATGGTTGGGTTAATGATTAACCAATGTCAGAATATCTTAAATTAATTTTAAGTATTGTGCAAACATTACATTCCGGAATTAAGTAAATTCAACCTTATTGGTAGGGAAATATTTTCCAGAAATTTGAAAATTTTTCCATCCATTATATTATTATACAAATGGTTCTTGCATTAAGTCAACTGAATTTACACTATTTTCGATAGTTTTTAATGCTTTCAAATTAATGTGTGGAATGTTCCTACATCTAAAACTTTATTTGAATGATATATATATATATATATATATATATATATATATATATATATTATTCAAATAAAGTTTTAGTTTTTTTAAAAATAAAAATATTTATTCAGTTCATAGTTATGACTTTGAAGATCTTTTTAATTCAATTAATATCAATGATATAATTAGGGTAATTTTAGATAATCATAGAAATTATAACCTTAATATTAATTTACAAAAATTTAGAACTCTGATAAATTTAGTCCTAAAAGAAAACTACACTAATTTTAATGGTTCTCTGTACAAACAAACCAAAGGTTTGCCGCAAGGTGGCCCTGCTAGCAATAGTTTGGCTAATTTATATTTACACTTTTACGAAAATAATTATATTTTTAATAATGATTATTACATATTTAAATACATAGATGATCTAATTATTTTTGGTAAAAATAATAATTTTAACCCCAATATTAATTTTTTCTTGGGATATTTAAAGCTAATTAAAATTAATAGTAATCCTGTTAAAACTAATTACTTGGATGTATCATTATGTATTAAGGACTATAAATTACATAGCAATATTCATGATAAAGGAGATGATTTTAATTTTCACATTCTTAAAGTGCCTTACTGGAATTCAAACATTTCTACATCAATTTATAGAAATATTATTTTCAATTATATTTATCGTAACAAGGTATTAGTTAGTCATAAATCTAATATATATTTAAATATTAATAACTTTATTAAACATTGTATGGAACACAGTTACCCTCCTAAATTTATAAAAAGTTATATAACAGTTAAATAAAAAAAGTTATTAGTTGTACAGTTTATAGATAGATGGCGCCTCTAGCTAAGTAATTTAATAATAATATATTTTATTAAAAATTACTTGTATATGTCTGGATGGTACTTTTATTTTCTATAAATTTTTAAAATAAAATATAGAATTTTTAAATGTGTATATATAGTAATAATGTTACTTTATCAATACATAATAATTATATGCGATACTGTTATTGTCCATAGCGGAGAATATGTTTCACGTGGTAAAGCTTCGAATAGTTTAACTTTGGTTTTAAATATTTTAGTAATTATTATATTCATAGATTATGGTTTTATCTATAATAAAGTTAAACTTTTCTCTACACATTTATTGTTTTCCCTATGGCCCAGAATATTGGCAAATTCAGGTGAAGGTTGGCTGGCCGAAAAACTTTGTTTAAACCTGCATTCCTAGTTCCTAAGGCTAGGAGTTTGCTTTAGTATTTCTGTGGCTAAATCTTTTCTTTCATGACTATAGTTATTTTAGATATATAACTATTTTTTGTATATTTTTGTAGTATATATATACATATCTCTTAACTCCTCGGGGTGTGACACGTGTTTGCGTATAAATGGCTTTTTGGTAACTTGGTTGCCTTATTTTGCTGATAACTTAGCTCTTCTCTCTCGAAAATCTGCCAACCCCTGCCCTTGGGTACAATCGAACTCACTTTTCCAACAAATTTTTCTGATCCTAGAAGAAGAAAGGCAAATTACATTTGCTCTTCCAAGGGTATCCGAAATGCGTTTGATCCTCAGAATACCTTCGAAAATTCAGTGCCCATATGATCTTTAAGCATTTTCATCCATAAAAGTGGAATAGGGGCCCAATGCACATCTGATAAGATAAATCCATTTGGATTTTATTATAGCGTGTATCCTTATTTATCATCAATTTGACGAACTATTGTCGTCGTATTGGATAGAAGTGCAGTATACAAACGAGTTGTCGAAGCAATTTGGCACCTTATTTTCCGCCACCAGAGGAGTGAGTGAAGTTAAGATTCTTTTACTTCGGCGAATATGGAACCTCTATCAAAGATATGGATGTCATGATGTTTAACCATCAAACTTACGCGTCCTTACTCCTGTGTTGGAAAGAAAGCAGTGGGTCCCTAGTTTACTCCCACATTTGTGTCGAATCAGTGATTATATTGAATCACCCGCGAATAGATTTGTCTCCCTTACTGCAATGACGATGTTCTTTCACCATCCTAAATAGGCTCTTATCTGTGAGCTTGGCGCAAACCTATTACGTTGCCTTCTGAAAACAGTGACCCTAGATCAGGTAGTGGCATACTTTCGAGAGGAGAAAAGAGTCGTAAGTGATACACAAAACAAAATATAAAAGAGCCTAATGCTAAATGCATTTACGTGTGCATTGAGATACGTGTTTTACAGGAAATAGCATTCTCCATTTCTTCCAAAACAAAGAACCACAGAAGATACAGTGAAATACGTTGAAGGCGAAAACGCTTAAGACAAAATATCGGTAACGCGAAGTAGTACAATGTTCCCTACAAACTACTATGCATTTTCATGCAAATCGCTTAACGCTAAAAGATTTTCCTTTTAGGAATGAACAAAACACGGAAAACAATAGTCGCGCAAGAGAGGCTTAAAAGCGGTGTGAAATGAAAGATAGGTGGTTTTACGTGTTTCAAGGAAAGGAGGCTGAGATAGCTTTGAAACACCCATAGAACAGCCTTTGACACGAGCCAATGTTGTTTATCTGTTACTTTCATACCACTACAAACACCTAACAAAAATATTTAATTTCTTATGAGTTGGCTTTGGAATTCGACAACGAGTACATCGCAGTGGTAGTAAAGATCAGTAAGTTTGATTCCCTCTTTTCCTATTTTAGAAAAAAATTTCACGAGCACAATGACAAAGAGCTCAAGGAAAACAAACTGCTATTTCGCTTAAAATGAAGATGGCGTTTTTTAAGTCTGTTGATCAAGAACTGAAGACGAAAACGGAAATCTGTAAAGATTTTCTCTGTATTATCAACAAAATTTTTTTTAAAAAAAGAGAGAACAAATTACGGAAATGTTTGAACGGAGTACAGAACGGCCAATTATACAAATTAGATTATAGTCAATGGTAGTTTTATGAATCAAAACATTTTTTTTGTCCATTAAATATTTTATATAATTTTGATAATTTTAAATTTTGGCAACATTTATTTTTTTATTTAATTTTCTGATCATTACCATGTAACAAAATTTATTTAAGTGAAAGAAGATTTTTTTTTGTTGCTAGAAGCAAAAATCTCATATCTTAAAATAAAAACTAATATCACTGTAACAGAATATTGTTATATTTAGTTTAACTAAATCAACAACTATAATAACTTTGGAAAATATCAAGTTAAAAAACAAAACAAAGTGTAATTTATTTGAACTAAAGGTTGTTAAGTTTGAGTTGACCGAATTGTTATATTTGTTTCGTTGGTTCAGTGTTTGAAATACGGTGCAATTGCGATGTGTTCTTCCAATTGCAATGAAACCTTGGGGAATGGTGGACACGTGGACGGCAAAGGTTTCTGAGTTAGTAAAATTGACTCCTATATATATAAGGGGCGTTACGGGAGCTTAAGGGGAGGGGGATTAGAGATAAGTAACCCCGTTTTTGAACTATTAGACATACATACTTGAAATCTGGTGGGCATACTCCTTTCAAAGATTAGAGGTCCTCTACAAAAAAAGGTTTTTGCAAAATTTGACCTCTAAGGAGCGTTAGAGATAAATATTCCCGTTGTCGAACTATAAGACCTACAAACTTGAAATTTGGTGGGCATGTGTGTGTGTGTGTGTGTTTTTTTTTCCTTCTTTTTTTTAAAAATATAAATCCACTAAGAATGGATTTTACGGAAATTAACTCCTATTGGTGGGGGGGGGGGAGGGAGTTGCTGGGATTTTTATTTATTAATAAATTTTCGCTATCGAACTTATTGTAATGAAATTTAGTATGTAAGTTACTTTTGTTGAATAGAAATTTTCCAAGAAAGTATTTTACAGAAATTGACTCTTATAGGGGAGAAGGAATCTTTCGTGGCGTATTGATAAAAAAAATACTCATTTTCGAACTACTAGACCTACAGAAATGAAATGTGGCAAGTATGTCTCTGTTGTTGAATTGAACGGCTTTGTTGAAAGGGTCTTACGGAAATAGACTCTCAAAGGGGGGAACTGGAGCTTATTAATAAAAAAAATACCGTTTTTGATCTATTAGATTTAAACTTGAAATTTGGCAAGCATGTTTATTTTACTGAGAAGAAATCCACTAGAAATGGGTTTTGTGGAAATCCACTCTGGAGGGAGTTACGAGGGTGTAAAAGAGATAATCGTACTTCAATTTTAGAAGTTATTATTTGGAAGTTTTGTCCTTTTTTTTAAAATCAAGAATTATAAGAATATTTTTCAAAACAATCGAATTCTTAATGGTAATATATAAATATTTTTTTTAAACAGTATTTATTCTTAAACAGAATGAAATACCCAGCGAAGCTAATGGGTAACGGTTAGTACTAAATAAAAAGAAAAGTGAAGATAAGAAATAACGGTAGAATATTTGATGATAGGCGAATTACATTTTCTTGGTTGAAGTGAATAGTAAAAAAAAAAAAAAAAAGCTTTTTTTTCTTTTTCTTTCTTTTTAATTAATTTTCAATTTTTCGGGTCTTGAACCAGAATGAACACTTTTAGCCTCCCAATAACTTTGTTTCGTTCAATTTCTTCATCGTTTTCATTAATTTTTAGAAATACATCATTTAATATTTCGCAAGAAAAAAAACCGCACTTTTTCAGCTCTGGGGCGCAACCAGCAAAGTTGGTAGGTTTGTGCTCTTCCCCACGAAGCAGGGGCGGAATCCGAAAAGAGATTGCGCTCAAACCCACGAACTGATTCTTTTCAAAGTGGATTCCAGAATCCTCGGAGAAATTTACTTATTTACGCCCCTTTTGAAGGGGATGCAATTAGGGGGCGGGCGGGGCGAGATTAAGAGGCAGCCCTGTCACAATCCTGATGGATCAGGGCGCAAAGTGACCGTGACATTGCGCAACCATTACGTCTGGAAGAATGCCGCCCCACAACGTTCTTGTATTCAGGATTGAAAAAGGTGGGCTCAACGTACTTGGGATTAAAATGAAAACGAATGCATGGAAATGTCTTTGAGTTTCGCTTTCCTTGGAATAAATACGACAAAATTAAAAAAAGAGAGGAGGCAATAAATGGTGCATTTGCCTCGTTTATGCCCTCATTTTTTCGTCTATAAATAGGTGAGAACAAGTGGATTGATAACGATATATTTAGCTTCGAGTTAAAAAAATTCAAATTGGGAGTTAAGAATTTTTAGAAATAATAGTAGTTAACGTTCTATGAAAAATTTTATGGTAAAAATTTCATTTGCTTGTTAAAACGAAAGGTTATGTCGAAAATAACGTCGTAAGTGATATTTTTGTATTTTGGATAAGATAGTTGGCTCTAATATTTGAAAGGGTTGAATATTTTTATCTCGATAAAGAACGTCTTGCGATTAAGGGAATTGCAAAAGAAATAGGTTTGGGATGAATCAAGAGTGCGTGTCATTTCGTTTATTTTACCGAACAACTCCCTAAACACTGATTTGCTACTTGAAAAGTTATCCTCATTTATTTCCAGGTAACAAGTATATTTAAAAAAGCCCTAAATGATCATCTATACAAATGAATAAAATTGAAGTGTCTGTTTGTAATTTCAAATTAGCAGCTTTTTACTAAATGCATTTAAAGGTATATACGGTACTTATATCAAAAAATCAATTTTTAAAATTTTTGTCTGTCTGTCGGTCTGTCTGTTTGTTCCGGCTAATCTCGGGAACTTCTGGTCCGATTTTAAAAATTCTTTCACCAATGGAAAGCTACATTATAAGCGAGTAACATAAGATATATTTTATCTCAATATTTCTACAGGAGCGGGAACTATGCGGGTAAAACGTTGACGTTGCTTACTCCCCGCCAAGTTGGCGCAAAATTATGTATTTGTTAACAATAGGATTTTAATAAAAAATTTCTCACATTTATAACAAATAACTGAAACATAGTGTAGTTGGCTTAAAAGTTCTCTATTCCGACAATCCCAGATATTTTAATGCAAATTTTCTCCCACTTTTTAAAGAGGGAAACGAAATAAAGTTTTAGCGAATTGCGTGCGCGTGATATTAAAAATTCTATGGTAACATTAATTGACAGTTTCATAAAAAGTTTTGATTACTTTAGTAGTTTTGAAAGTATTTATTACTTTGAACTTTTTTTAACCTAATTATGCAATATTCATATTTTGCACAAAATTTTTCACTTATACTGAACCAGATATTTTACATGGAGGTACTACTTTCAAGATACACTATGGAGGTATCCATACAATGTTACTCGCCAAAATAGGGGAAAATTAGGGAGCTTTACGCAATACTTATTTCATCTTCGGTCTTTCTAATCCTCAAACCTTTCGGAATAAGTACAAAAACTACATGGCGGAAGATATTTTGCGACAAAAAACAACCAAATATGCCTTTCAATGAACACATCTACAACGAAACGCAATAAAGGTTTTCGGAATGGTTAGGAAGAAGCTACATGATTTTGGAATGATTAGCCCTAGACGTGTTGACGGAAATGGCTTCGATAATGAAATTATTTGAGAATTAAAGTACGATTTTATAGTATTGTAACATCAAGTAACATAATTTATCCTAAATGTACCAGTTATGCAAAATCTCGATGCTCCTCGACTATGTAAAGGAACATAGTCACAAAACTGATGCAGAATATACTTGGTGCTAATATTTGAACATATGCCATGAAAAGGGATAGTGTTATCATACCTTGAATTCCAAGTATCCCCACTGACCTACCGTTTCAATTCAAATAAGTTCAATTTTCAGTTTTACTGTTGCTATTAACAAAGCTAACATTTCAGGTAGCAGGGGTACATTTAAAAAAGCAATGTTTTTCCCATGGCCAAATATATGTAGCCTGATCGGTGTGTCCAATGCCCAAATCTTCACATATTTGCAGCTGACGGAAGAACATGTAATTTGGTATACAGTAGCATCTTAGAATAATATTCTGTTTTGAGTTCTTTTAAAGAGGAATTATATATTAAACGTAGATACTTTCGATTTTTAAAAATATTAATAGTTTAAGTTATTGAATATTTGTTGTTAATTATTATAATAAATTACGTTTTCAGTTTTTTAAAACTAAGCTCAATTTTAGAATTTTTAAATTGTATTGGTTCCAGTCAAGCAATAAAAAAATTACCATATTATATTATTTACTTTCTAATGATAATGATTGCGACTTTGACAGGTATTTAAAGACATCAACGCGAGCGGAGCCGTGGGTAAAAGCTAGTCATTAATAAGATTAAAGTATAAAAACTTTATCACTTAGAGACGAATTATGATTGAAATGATGAGTGACAAAAGAGTAATGAAACAAACGAAGCATTATGTACGCGATTAGTTGCTCTCAATATGTCGGAAAGGAAGCAAAATTTATTCTGTTTTCTGTTAAAAAATTATTTTGTTAGACATTTGGGCTAATTTTCACGAAATAAATAATTTAATTAAGCTATTTTTATTAATCTGGTAGTTAAATTATTATGAATTGAAGTATCGTTAATCAATTTTAAAATTTATAAATAAAAAAACCCCGAAAAACTTTAAAAAATGGGTTTAATTTAATTTAAATTCTCATTCCTTTTATACCACATTTGTAATCATCAAATTATAAATTGGAAAAATTCTACACCTATATTATTCATCGTAATTTGGATTTATCCTTTCCGTCAGCGTTAGTCATTGAGGTTTTTAAAGTAAGGAGTTGAAAGGCTCAAACAAGTCCGTTTTGACACTAGAAATCAAATGATCCCCCAAATCTCAATATCTGTAATTTAAAATAATGTATGGCTTGTGCTTCAGCTCATTAATTTGAAAAGTGATCGAGTGACTAGGAGGACATCGGACTAATTGTAACTTGTGTGGAGTAGTCCAACTCTAACTCGTTTTTTCCCTTTCATCCAGCCAATAGGTACTTTGAGATAGCAAAGTTCAACGCCACAAATGAAAGCAGCCACTAAATAGCATACAAAGAGTCAGTGAGATAGAGAAGTAGAGCTAGATGAACATTATGGGCACAATAGCACGCCGGAATTATATAGACGCTTCTTCCTGAATTAAAATCGCTATTAGAAGATTTTTCGTGGGCAAGGCTCTGTGGTTGCATCTCATCAAAGACAAGTACACACATTATTTATTATCAGTTAATTGTCTTGTCTATGTATCGAGTAATAAGGTTTAAGGTCAGATTAATTTAAGTGAATTAATGTGCTTTCCTATTGGTCATGTTTTCGTATCCGTCTTAATGGCGTCTCAATCCGTACTGCATTCGCATCCCTTCGAGTATCTAGTTAATGAGCGGGACTTCCACCTCATCCAACAGGAGGAGGAGGTAATGCGACAACGCACTTTCCCAATTTTCATACTATTCTAGCATGAAGACAGTGAACCTAAGCAGATTTGACACATAATCTCGCTACAAAATTATGACGTTGGCGTTACTCCGAATGATTATTTTTGTACACTTATACATGCCTCATCCTCTTTCTTTCTTCTTGCAGTTATAGAACATGATATTAGTGTCCGCTGTAGCCTAGTGGTTGTGGTCATTACCTTGTGCACGGAGTGTCACGAGATCGAGTCCTGGGGCCACTGATTGAGAGAGTGAATATTAACGTCACACTATTCAGCTACTCGAGGGACCTCGTAATTTTGACCCGGAGGCGTAGCTACCTCCGTATCAGACGTATCAAAGATACGGGATCCTCAAGCTAGAGGGCCCAAACATCTGTAACATTTAGACACTTTCCCATCAGTTTTATTTAAGTAAGGCCTTTTATTTTTCAATTTCTATTATTTTCTCAATGTATTTTGATATAGGGCCCACTCAGGACTTTCTACGCCATTATTTTTAAACATGGTCATGTGACGTAGACAACGCCTGAGTTGGTGCCACTGAAAACCCGCCAAGTAGAGGAGTTAAAAGTATTTTGAATGCATCGAGGCTCAATGTCCTTCCGTTGGTGAGGTGTGGTAATAAGGAGGGCAGCTCAGGTGTCGTCCTCATTATTTGACCGAGGTTCAAAGTTACGAGGACTGTCGCTAACAGCCCTCGTGTTGCTTTGTAGTATGATGCTAATACAACTCTCACTTACTCACTTGCATCATTAAATAAAAATACCTTCAGTTATGAATAGTTTGTGGGAAAATTAATACATTTAGAACCTTTTTGAAATACGCATTAAGAACTGACTGGAATAAATCCCTTTATGACCAGTGAAAGCATATAAGCTTAAATCTTCACCAGTAATAGCATAAAAGATTGGATTGCGAAATATAATGGAATAGTAAAAGAAAGCTACGACGATTCCTCTGCATTGAAAAAATAACATATATAATAGCTATTCATAGTATTTAATACTGTTTATATGACATATCAGTTTTTAAGCTTTATCTTTGAAAGATGGTTCTTCCGGTGGTTTTTAATTACTCTTTTTGTGTGTATTGGGGTATAGATCGAGAAAATCCTCAGCCCATGTGAAGGATCGGAACACTATCTAAGAGCACGATCGGTGCCATATTTCGAAAACCCCTTTCCGGCGGAAAATACTTTTCTCCCCTCCTGTTCTGAAGCGAACACAGATTGCGTTTTAGATTCAAAAGGCTCTGGGCTTGTGGGATTTCATTTTGATGCAAACACAATATGGAACTAAGATGAATATGTTGCAGAATACGAGGATAAACAAATGCATCCTCCCGGCAAAAATAAAACATTGCAGGCCAGAGAGCCGGTTCATGTAAATATACAGAAGTGCTTCTTCAAGGTGCCTTTGTATTGCTTTAAAATTTCTCGATAAAGGGGGAAGTGGTTGATGCTTTAGAAAATGCCAAGAGAAGTGCTTCTCAAATGTCACGTACACACAACATCGTCGATATCCATCAGCTTTGCTTTCAATACGATCCTATACAATTATGAATACGTTTGAAAAAAAAATATGTTAAGCACACACACACACACACACACACACACAAACGGCACTTTTAAAATAATAGGCTGTATACAACTCCCTATCCCATTTTAATCTCAACATTATTTTCTATTTCTCTCCTGAAAATGCGCTGTGTTCTGGTTTGTTTCTTCTCCATGTTTTATTTGGGATAACATATTAAGATTTTGAGAGTTAGTTTGATTTACATATAAATCGAAGATCTATTTTTAAATTCAAACGCTTTTTCACCTTCGGAAAGAGGTTGTCCTATTTTCGAGAATAAAATGGATTTTTAATCTGGTTTCTATGTAGGATGATTCATAAAATTTCAGTAAGTGACGTGTGTAATAAAATAATGGAAACAAAATGAAATTGTACTATGATAATAAATAATATGTAAGTCAAAATAATATTGATTTTTAAATCTAGTTCACAATGATCAATCCGAAAAATAAACAAGTGATATAATTTTTAAAAAAATCTATTCCTACTTAGTTCAGCAAAGAAAGTTTTTATTTTAGTTAGTTAAATTTAATTGATGGATTAATATTTGAAAAAACTGTTTTTACATCCCAAGTATGATCCACTACAAGTTTAAAAAAAGGTATTTGAACTTGAGTGGATGAATAAAAAAATAAGTATTTGAAGCCAAGAAAAAATTCGTTGGAAAAACCTACTGTCACCATCTGTTGCAGCTAGTTCTAACTTCGTAAGTAATAACGCAGAATAAATTAAAAATTAAAAAATAAGATTAATTTAATGAATTAATATTTGAAAAAAATGTATTAACAGCAAATGTCATCCACTACAAGTTTAAAAAAATGTATTTGAACTTGAATGAATGAGTAAAAAGTATTTTACTAACGATTGAAAATTTGAACAAGATACATACATACATACATACATACATACATACATACATACATACATACATACATACATATATATATGACTTCTTCTAACTCTTTAACTTTACCCCGTTAAATTATTTCCTAGTTCTTTCGCACAAGACTGTTATAATCTTAATCTTAATCTAATTGCTCGTGCGCATTTGCATCCAATCACGACTCCTGTTACAAAAGAGTCGTACGACCTTCACCGCCAGTATAAAAAAATCGGAGCAGACGGTTACGCGCTCGCTTGTCTTTTTCGCTTCTGTATTTTGTCTGCGTCAACATGTAGCCGGCTGCAGCTTGTTTTGTGCTTTGTGTATTTTTGTGTGTGTTTATTTGTGATTACGTCCATCTATGTGTCTTCATGTTCAGTGTTTAATAAAAAAGAATAGCTTTTCAAAAAAAAAAAATTAAAAAGAGGCTTGTTCGTGATCACATTGTTTATTTGAGTATGCTTCTCATACTCAGCCAAAAATACAAGAGAGGGATTATTCAATTAGCAAGTATTTATATATAGGGAAGAACCGGGAAAAATACATTGTAAAAAATACAGTCACGCGTCTAGGTGAAGGGAATAACTAGTTATTTATAGAAACGACATCATTGTTTAGGGAATATTAATCCCTATTACTAAAAGCGCATATGAAAACCATTAAGGATCCTATATTTCTTGGAATCGCTAATAAATCTATCAAATTTCAAGGTCTAAAGAATCAGTAATAAACCAACATGTTTTTAATGCTTGAGAAAGAGACGCGTTTCACAATAGGGTATTAGGATTATATGAAATAAAGGAGATTCGAATTACGAGTTGATATCAATTTAAGTTATTACGATTTCCCCCCTCCGCTAGACGTGTGCGTGCGCCAGGGCCCTTGACATATATATATATATGTATATATGTATGTATATATTAATTTACAAAAAAATAAAACTCTCATAGATTTAGTCTTAAAAGAAAATATATTCATTTTAATGGTACATTGTACAAACTAAAGGTTTGCCTCAAGGTGGCCCTACTAGCAATAGTTTGGCTAATTTATATTTACAGTTTAATGAATATAAATATATTATCAATAATGATTTCTACATTTTTAGATATATAGATGATCTACTTTTATTTGGTAAAAACAATAATTTTAATCCAGTATTACATTTTATCCTGATTACTCAAACCTAGTTAAGATTAATAATAATACATTTAAAACTAGTTACTTGGATGTATCATTGTTTTTTAAGGATTATAAATTACATAGTAATGTTTATGATAAAAGATTATGGACATACTGGAATTCCAACTTATCCACTTCTATATATAGAAATATTATTTTTAACTAAATTTATCGTAATAATGTATTATAGTTAGCGATAAATCTAATATGTATTTAAGTTTTAATAACTTTATTAGTCAATGTATTGAACATGGATATCCTGCTAATTTTCTATACAGTTATACACTATCTGGCCAAAAGTATCCGGACACCCAGTGATATGGACATAGAGCGTCCTGAGGCACATATTAATAGCATGTTGGTCCCCCTTTTGCATGGATGACAGCCTGCACACGTCTGGGAAGACTTTCCACCAATTTTTGATAGGTGACCATAGGAATTGCCTTCCAGGCGTCCATCACAGTTGAAGCGAGTGCTTGCATTGAGGATGGTCGATTTGGCTGGCAACGTAATCTGCGCTCTAATTCGTCCCAAAAGTGTTCTATGGGATTTTGATCGGGGTTCTGAGAAGGCCAGTCCAGTTTTTGAACACCCATTTCGTCAAACCACGTCTGTGCAAGCCTCGATGTGTGAATGGAGCAGTTATCCTGCTGGAAGAGAGAAATGGGCCTTCCCCGAAATATTGCCATAGAGTTGGGAGTGCAACATTGCCCAGAATGTCCACATACATCTCATAGTTCATGTTTCCAATCACAGAAACTAACAGACCCAGGCCAAACCACGAGAAACACCCCCACACCATTATGCTTCCACCACCAAACTTAACAGTCGGCGCAATGCAGTCACTAAAGAAACGTTCGCCGGGCATCCGCCAAACCCAGACGTGTCCATCCGACTGCCAGACTGTAAAGCGAGATTCATCACTCCAAAGAACAGTTTTCCACATCTCAATAGTCCAATGACGGTGAGCTCTACACCACTGCAATCGATGTTTCGCATTCTGTGGAGTGATGTTTGGCTTGTGAGCGGCTGCACGACCATGGAATTCCAAGTTTTTTAACTCTCGACGGACAGTCTTGCTGCTAACACTAATTCCTGATGAACTTTGGAACTCTTGAGAAATTTCCACCAACGAGACTTGCAAATTTTGCTTCACTACCCTTTTCAAAGTTCTGCGGCTGCGTTCACCAAGTATTTTCGGCCTACAGGTTCGTTTTTCTGGCGTTTCACTGCCTCGGCGTTTCCACTTCACAATTACATCACTCACAGTGGATTTAGGCTTCTGTAGAATGTCCGCAATCTCACGAACTGATTTCCCACAAAGGTGGCATCCCACTATACTGCCACGATCAAACTCACTAAGCTCCTTTGACTTACTCATTGCCTCACAAACCCATAAATACAATCTGACAAACCACTACCAACACTTTTATAGCTTTCAATTACATATCAAATTGCGCCACTCGCCAGAACCATTTTTTAAGGGGTGTCCGGATACTTTTGGCCAGATAGTGTATTTCTAATAGCTGTCAGTGGGTTTATGGTTGTCTTTTTATTTCTATTATTTTTATAAATTTTATATCAATATTTTAAGGTTTAAAATGTATATATATACTAGCTTACCCGGCAACGCGTTGTTGTGGCTTTGCTTTAATATGCTAATTTAATATTATTTAAGCTAATGCAGTCAAATTAATCTTCGCTTACAGTTTCGGAGGGTTGATATAAAGCATAAAACAACATAATGGTTTTAGTTTTGCATTTTATTCATCTCCTATTTGAATGTAGTATAATGCATTAATTACTGACGAAGTTGTTAAGTTACAACATATGAAGATTTAATTTTATAAGTGTGGTGAATAACATTCATTTTTTGCAATTTTTAAAATTGTTTTTTATTGTTTAAGAGTATAACAATAAATAATTTTAAATGACTAATCGCTAATCGGTGCACAATATTTTTCGCTAACCCCCATCTTTTGCTAACTCAAAGAGATTCAACGGTTTCCACACACGTGGGCATGTAACATCTTGTTGCCCATTCGAGAAACATGGATTTTCTAAGTCCGAGCATCAAATGAATATTGTTTGGATTTCAGATTTATATATGGTCACCACAAAAGCCAAACGAATTGGGAATCGAAGCCTTTTGAATGGTACTGGAGATCTGACGGAATCAGAGGAATACGTGACAGCAGATTCCATAGCAAAATAACCGAATTCTCGCTCAAACTTTACAGTCAAAATGTTTGCTTCAAGAAGTTCCCGGTAATTCTTTTGATGATCAAACGTGCACTGTTGCATTATTTAGGTGGATTTAAGTTACGTGGAGAATAACCAGGAATAGCGTGCTGGGTGTGCCCTGCAACAAGAAGAGAACAACAGGCTCCACTGACAGCTCCGTTGTTGGACGGCAGTGAATGTATACTAGAGGCGTCCTATGACCAAACCTTATGCCCCCCCCCCAACCATGATGCCCGGTGTAAGGCCGGTTTGACGCTTGATGGGTTGGTTCGTAACGTTCTCCGGGTCATTGCCACACCCGTCGAAAGCTGTCATTCCTCTACAGACAGAAACGAGATCCCCCCATAAACAATACCCAATTCCATTCAATGTTCGAGGTACAATAACGAAGAAGCCACGCCAGACGTTTAACTCTGTGTCGAGCGGTCAATGATACCCTGGTTTCTGGTATCTATGTACATAACTGTACTTCATGCAATCGGTTGCGTATGGTTTCTGTGGATACAGATCCACCTGCTCTTGGAGGCAACCGGCTTTGGATGTCCCATGCAGAAAGGGTTTCGAACAGTCAATTGGCGAATACGTGGCCTGTACGCATCACTTTCTCTTCGGCGTGCACGTAAGCCGTCCTGAATCCATCGTGCAACACAACGTTGGAGGGTACTCACGTTGTGCCCAACACGTGTTGCTGTTGTGCTCAGCGACAATCCCAGTTCATGGGGTCCCAGAAGCATTTTCTACGCGGTTATAAATAATAAAAGTAGTGGTTATATATAATAAAAAGTTATAATTTATCGGCACCTACCTCTACGAAAAAGATTCCCTAAGGTATGGAGATTAAGAAAAAAATAATTTAAAAAACAATATCAATACGTGAAATAATATAATGTGATGTAGTTTACGAGCATGCTCTCATAAGTAGAATTACATTTACGGTTATAGTGGAAGCCTTTTTAAGGGTTAAGCAATAATAGGTATCAAGGAAAAATATTAATGAATGTCGACTAGAATACATATCAAACAAATAAAATCAGAGCAACCAAAACATAATGTAGCTTTTCTTTTCCTGTCTAAGTTATCACAACAAATTCTATGCCATTAAGAAAAGGAAATCAAATCAGTAGAAAGAATCAGCCGAACAAAGTTTCCCTCTGTCATGGACCGGAAATGTAAGGGGGTTGTTAAGACCCTTAATCTTTTTCGAGTAACGGGCCACAGTTCCTGGATGATGCCGGATGCTGTTAAGAGTGGCCGCCAGGGTTCCGCATCGAAGAGAGTTGAGGACCCTAAGTGATTTAATTGAACCGAATTTAGGCATCTGGCAACAGTAAAGTGAATGACCATTTGCGAAGGGTTATGTATCCGGCCTTTTAAGTGACCCATTTTCATTATATTGGTATTCTGTTAAATAAGATTGAGCATTCATTCTCATTTAATGTGGATCAATAAAAAAAAAAGAAAAAAAAAAAAAAAGAAGCAATTTTTAGTTTTGAAAAAAAAAATGGAATTCATTCGATAGGATAAAGTGTAATTACATCCTTTTGTTATCTTACGCTCACCCTTTTTATTTGTCCATTATTGTCATGCGTAAAAAATCAACTTCAAAAACTGAGAATGAATAATTTTTATAGAGTTATTATTTATATTAATTTATCATAATCCCAACTAGATACAACATGTAAAATATACCGTATTTTGAAAAAAAAATTAAAGACTCGGGAAAGCATGAATAACTTTAGATTAACATGTTTTGAAGCAGTAAAACTTTGAGTCCAATAATTTACTTAAATGTAAATC
Source organism: Trichonephila clavata (assembly GCA_019973975.1). Taxonomy (NCBI): domain Eukaryota; kingdom Metazoa; phylum Arthropoda; class Arachnida; order Araneae; family Nephilidae; genus Trichonephila; species Trichonephila clavata. The sequence goes on from BMAO01026134.1 coordinate 23,004, forward strand.
AGGGCGAAAATGAAAATTTTTGCGGCGTGGCCAGTATATTGGCACATAATAATACATAATAAAATAATAAAATTTCTCCCGAAATAAGAAAAATTGTATTTGAGAAAAAATGTCAAGGTCAGGACGTAAGTAATTTTTTTTGATCTTTTATTTATTTTTATTATAATGTATTATTCAATAGAAAATTACGTTTCTATGAATATTGACTTTTTTGCAGCCCACCTACAGTTAAACCTTGCTTGTTTGGTCCAAGTTGTGACAGATCTATACGCGTCCTTCAACTAACCCTCTGGGGAAATCTTTGGGCTATGAAAAACAACAACCTTCTCTTAAGAAGAAACAATGATATGCAAATTAAGTTTATTATACATAGTTCAGGTTCGCTTGCTAAAAATATTAGTTAAAGCGTGAGATGTAAGTAGAAGAGATATACGGAAGAGAGTTAGTAAGTCAGTGTGAGAGAATAAAGATAGGAAGTTGGAATCATAAAGATATTGAAAGATTACGCATTAAAAGATAAGAAGATCACCCACAGTTCAGGTATTAGTCACATTTATAGTATGTTTTGATATTTAAATTATTAAGGGTCTAAGTGGTTATTAGTTACATATCTACAGTTTAAAGTAACATTTAAGTAGAAAATTGATAATACAAAGTGGATAAATTATTAGAAGTATTCTCCAAAAACGCGACTCTCGTCTCCTTACCTCTGCTAGATGATCGGAAACATCTTATTTATTTTGATTCATTGAATTGGTTTTGAGTTAATTAAAGTGCTGAATAAATAATTTGATATTATTATGTAGAATCATCCTTTACTTTCTCCTACACCTTTGCCGGGTCACAGGGTAAACGGGAGGTGGTATTACAAAGTTACTTTTGAGTTTGTTCTCCTTGATGTAAATCAAGGGTGATGGTCAAGAGTTACATCCTTGATGTAATGATAATGACTCTTGTTGTCGTTTTTATTGGTATTATAATAATTAAAAATCTAAAATTAAGTATCTAAAAAACTATTAAAATTCTAGAAATATGAATAATTTTTAAAATTATAAATTGGAAAAATAATTTTGAAATTAGTTGAATTAATCATTAACATAAAGTATATAAACATATTCTCAGGTATATTTTTTCATATTGTTTTTTGATTGAGAAAAAACCCTTATCTTTTATCAAAATATTTTTAGCTTCATGATTACAGTATTTATTCCGTGAGTTTTAATTTCAATTATTCTTTTTTTTATTAATATTTTATAATTAATTTTTTATTAATTTTAATTAATCAATTTTTGTGAAGTTTCGTCAGTTTTGTAAAGAAACGCATTATACCAAATTGATGAGATTTGTGTATTTTACTGTGTATCAACGATAATTATTTTTACATTATATTTTAAGCACATTACAATCAATTTCGGCCAAATAAAAAAAGAAAAAGAAAATAGAATGAATATATATATAAAAAGTTTTATAGAAAAGGAATAATCAAGGAAAAATTGCTGTGAATTTAAACATAACAGTTGTTTTATTCAATATATGTGTTACTAATTGTGCATATAATAAAAGATTTCAGTTCTGCATTTGTTTTCCAGATGAAGTTCGATCGATAAAGAGTTCTTAGCATATTTAAGTATTTCTCAATATTTATGATGTAACGATAACCTGATGCATCAGAAACTCATATAGTTCAACTGAAATGAAAAAGATAAATTTATTTTACAAGTAATTCAATATTATATATTATGGAATTTTCATTACTGAAAAGCTGTACAGAGTAAAACGCGCTGGTTTATTACAGGGAAGGGACCGAAATTTAAATAAAAATAGTATTATTCATTTCTTAGATCAACTAATGCAATTGAAATCTTCTGAAATTTGGTAAATTATGTTCAAATGCTAGGTATCCATTTAAGAGAAAGATTGGTATTTGATAACAATATTTTATTGTTCAACATCTGCTCAGTCATGTATATATACTGGAATAATGACATATTTCAAACTAGAATAAACGAAAAAATTTTTTCTCAAGAATATGTACTTTGGATAAATGATCAGTTTTATATTTGAAAACAGAATTCTACCTCAGAATAAATTACGAATTTTATTCAAAATCGGAGAAAAATATTTTGCTTCTTTGATTTTATATTTTATAGGGAATATTTCAGTTTTTTTTCTCAAAAAAATTTCTATTTCTCAGTAAAATATCACCTCACGAATTTGTAAGGTCATATTGATGATATCTAACGAATTCTCTTTTTAGAAGTTAAATAAATAAAAAAATAATTAACCTTGAAACTGAGTTACATTGAAATTAAAAAAAGCATTCGATTGTACATTACCGAAGTGCTAGCAAATACTCTACTGGGCTCTGTAATATTTTGACGTTAATCTCTGGTACACTGTTTATATACCAATATATTTATATCTCTCTCAACTATTCCTCTTCTTTACTATATTTTTATTACCCCCCCCCCTTCCTTTTTCTCCGATAGATATCGCGAAAACTCTTCGCGAAGTTTAACCGCAGATCGGATGTTCTAAACACTACCAGTTCCAAATAAAACCCAAAAATATATAGCGGTAGATGTTTATTTCTATGTCTGTGTAGAGTGATAAATAAAAATGAGAAAAGAAGCCCCAGGTAAAAAAAAAAAATTAGAGTGAAAAGGAGTACAGCGGAATAATTTTAAGGAATACTAAAAAGTAACAGAAATTGCTTTTTTAGTAAAGCTACGAGATTAGCATTTTTGTAGAATATTTTGAATGTGAAACAGCAATTAAAAATCATATCCATAATACAATTTTTAAGAAAAATTGTAAAAAACAGATTAAAATTGAGCCTGTATTCGGCTACTGAATGTTGTTCAAATGCTTATTTCAGACCTATTTATAGGAACTCAATCCTTCAATATTATAAATATTAAATAGGTAGAATTTTTATTGATTTTTTCTTCTTATTTATTTATTTATTATCTCATTTATCGGTGAAAAAATGATTCACAATCAAATTGAAATTAACAAAATTGCTTTGAAGTTACATATCTCTCGTACATATATAACTAATACTGGCACCGATAAGTTATTTTTAAAGGATATCAATAATGTACTGTAAACAATAAACCAATTCCTGTAGCAATTTTTTTTAAAATAGAAGCTATGAATAAACCAATGTTGTAAGCATTGTAAAAACAGTTTTTTTGCAATTAATTAAAAAAAACGATACCATTAATTTAATTATTTAAGTTTTTTTTACTGGGTTCATATGGTCTTCCAGGTGCCAACAATAAAGGCGGTTACGTACGCAAAATGTGAAAAGTTTGATTTTCGAGTTTTATATTACGTTTACAAGCATTTGATACAATTATATAAAGATGATATTTTATGCTAAAACTATATATATATATATACTCTACAAATAGTTGTATGAAACTCACAGAACAAAATTTGAAAGTAATTTCAAATGTTTTGATAATATCGATCATCAAACGTGAATTTTAACTCTAACTAGTCTCCAGTGGGCTCAATGAAAAAAAAATTACAAACATATAAACATTCTCACTTCCAAATTCAATATTATGAAAAATTGTCGGCTCCGATGACTTAGAGGTAGGGTTACCGCTACATAAGCCTAAGGTTGTGGCTTCGACCCCGGCGGGAGTCGGTAGATTTTCTGGATGCGAAAATCGTAGGCATGTATGTCATTGTGGATTATCCCTTATCTATTTGGCTCTGGTACTTTCGGCAAAATCAAATCACGGCAATATTTAGCATCCAAAGAGAGCTTGAATTAAAATTATTTTGAGGGACCAAATTTGGTAGCGAAGCCGCCACTAGATGGCGCCACTATGAAATGGCTCTCACATTTGGGGCCATGTCTGCAAACGCCAACTTGCTAAAATGCAGCCCCTTTGAGAAAAAAATTGAAAACCCGCAGCGCAGAAGGGACCGCTGCACAATAAATATGTCGAGGCTCAAACGTCCTCCAGTTGGTGTAGTGTGGAAATTAGGAGTGGGGGATGTCAGGTCAGGTGTCATTCTCGTCACTTGATCATGGTTCAGAAGGACGAGGTCCGTCTCTAAAAGCTCTTGAGTAGCTGAATAGTGCGACGTTAATATTCATTCACTCAACATTATGAAATTTTGCAAAATAAAATTAAGATAGAATACTCATATCTTATTTTTTAAAGAATAATTAATTTATATCTTTAATAAGAAGAAATTAATTAATTAAATTTATTTTTAAATAAAATAATTTTGGTTGAATAAATATTTGGAGAAAGTGCAATTTTCTTTAAATCTTTCTCTTTCTTAAAATATGGTAAAATCATTTAAAAGTTTTTTTAATTGTTGCATTTAAAATTAATTTCATTGAAGTACTATTTAAATCTTAAAATTTTATGCTTAACGTATGTAAGCTAATGCAATAATTGAACCTTTTTCGTTAAATTATTAATTATTTAAGTAAATAGAATATTTACATGTTAAAATTCCCCCCAGAGAGTTTTGAGACTGAAGTAAAAACTATTTTAACTTTTTTTCAGATGTACTGTAAAAAATACCAACTAATTTTTTAAAAAAATCTATATGCTAAATTCGGTTGCCTCAAACTATTTTAATTTATTTTTAATATTAAACAAATTAATTTAATTAATACCGCATTTTATTGCTGAATAATTAAATAAGAAATAAATTAAGATAAAATAAAGATAAAACTACAGCGAAAAAATCGGAGAACAAGAGGTTATTTTTCATTCCAAGTAAAATGCAAAAAATTCTTTCATCTTTTTCTAAATTCTTTCCTTCTAAATTTTAGTGCGTTTAATACGAATCTATCACACTTTGGAAAATAGAAATGAATTCAGTAGTCAATATAGCAGAAGTTGGAAACTGCCCAAACACCAATCCCCCTCCCCCCAATAAAACCTTATATAACAAATTACACCTTTTTTTCTTTCCAAGATTAACTTTAGCCCCCAAAATTTATTTTGCCTTTCACAAGACCAATAAACTCGTTTTGGCCGACTTTTTATGAAACTATAAATTCGAAATTTCTCGTTCTAAGGGAGGATCGTCCCCATCTCCTTCCTCGTACTTATAGGAGTTGCGGTCGCAGTGAAGAGGGTGCTTCTATAAGCGGGATGCTCAATCCTTGGGCCGTAAGAGGTGACAGGGCAACCCTTAAAACGGGCGGGCCGTTTCGCGCCGGGTCGTTCCGCAATCCCTATTAATACCCCACACTATGGCGGAGGAATATAGTCCCCCGGCGGAGGGACACGAAAGGCTTTTCTGCGGGTGGCTTTAAATTTGATCCCAAGTCCGAGAGCGGAGAAATTCCGTCCGCAGGCCCGGGCCATTAATTTTACTTAGAGGGCCCGATCGATGGCCGAAATTTTAGAGCGCGCGCGGACATAAATTCGGGCCTTTTCAGAAAGTGCAAAGACAGTTTAGCGATCCCATCAACGCCTAATGACTTTTCGTTCGCGGGTGTCAAGCTGTAATGTGAGTGATGTGGCGGAGAAAATCCGCTCCGAATGCGCCGAGGGTTGCTCTCAACGCGCCAACCTTGGCGACCATTTCGCTTCTGAGGAGAGGGCTCTGCACTAAGCCTTGTTGGAGAAAAGAGAAACCACGTGTACGAGACTTTTTAAGATTTTGCATACAAAAAAAGTTTCCCTTAAAAATTACATAATTAAAATAATTTGCTAAATAATTTGAATTTCAGTTCTGTGAATAAATTTAGAGAGTTTTATTTTATGAGTAATAGGTTATAGTAAGCATTGCGAATTTTGTATGTAATTTCAAATTTGAAACATTCAAATATTTCACAAATGTACAATTTTTTTTTAGATTTATTTAATTTAGAGTTTTTTTTAAAGTTTGGAATATATAAAAATAATAAATATAAATGTATTTTATCCTTAAGTTGACAATTTATTAAAAAATCAAAGTTTATTTGGATATTTGCATTTTCAAATTTTTTTACTTAATTATGGAGGCATACATGAATCACTAAAATAAAAGGTGATAGTTATTTTTTTAAAAAAAATATTAAAATTTTTTATTTTATTTTTTCACAACATGAAATAAATGATACACCTGCCATATTATGATTGGATAGAATTACATCGTTAAAATATTACGTAATTTATCGGTTAAACCTATTAATTTGTCATTTCTTTCAGTAGAACATTTCCTATTTTTATTTCCAAACAATTTTGAGCATTTTTCATGATTTTTGCTTAAAGAATATTTAGAAATATCGATTTAATCTTATTCAGATTAGGCTTGATTTGGAATAAAAAATTCTTCATATATATACATATTTCATACGTAAAGTTAGCATAATATTTAGATCATCTTTCGCTTGATTATTTTTTCCTTTTTTCAACCCCATTTTTATTATCCCGTCTATATCTGGAGGAAAATTTATTCTATGTAAAATAAATGAAATGTGTTTTTCTATACACCGTGAATTTTTGAAACAAAAAAGATGGCTAAACATTTTTTTAGATGAAACAAACCATTGTAACTCATTTTCCAATCCATGTTTGAGGGGTACAAAAGTTTTATTTAATCTAAAGTTTTTAGAACAAAACTTGAATGTTTGTTCAAATGACACACATACACACAAAGAAGTTTAATTCTAATGTAATTTTTTTCTTTTAGTCTCGAATTTTTCGCCTCTACAGTATCAAGGAAATATTGATTCCAATTGGCTAGAATATACATACATATATATATATACAGGGTGATTTTAAATTGTTTTTACAAATTAAGAAGGGTGATATAACCCATTCAGACGACCAATAATTACATAGAAACTTTGGGTCATATTCCCCTCTGAGAGGCAGGAAAGAGGAATATTTGAATTTCAACCTGAACTTACAACAGTGTTGGAAAAGCGAATGACTGATTTCAAAATTTGCCCAATCAGATTTATTGTTCAGTGAAAAACTCACAGCAACTGCTCAATTGCCGACCACTCTTGTAGTTGCACAGATGACACCGGCGAAGGAGAGACTGGCGCACCCTCTCGAAGATTCCTGGCATCGGGTTAATTTTTCCTTGGCAACAATAATTATCTTCAAGATATCTTCACGTACATTAAAGATTTCACTTGCCTCCAGAAGAAAAAGTCCAGTGGGTTGGTGTCCGATAAGAGAGGAGGTTAAGCTATAGGTCCGCCTCGTACGATCCATACATCGGGATGTGTGTCATTCAAGAAGTTAAGGACCCTGATGGAAAAATGTGCAGGGGCTCCATCGTACATAAACTCTAATGTCTCTCTGGATGAGGAGAGGAACAGCCTGCAATATTCTGGGAAGCACTTGATCCAAGAAGATACGGTATGTTGCACCGGTCAAAGTGTCTGGCGAGATGTAAGGGCCTACCAAGTAATCACCAAGGAAGCTGCCCAGCACTACCGTAGCTGAGTGCACCAAGTATCAAAATTTCTTGCACACCCTTTTTGGGGGCTCCTTATTATATTAACCATTTTTCCTCACACAGGTCCCTACAGCTTGGGAGCCCCGTATCATTGATACAGCTGATGTGGTGGGAGCTTCTCCTCTGCTGCCCAGACGTTCACGGAATATTTCTGCTGGTGATTATGAGGTGGGAAATGATGGATTGTTATTCTTTATCCCCAGCATCCACTGTGAAAAGTCTGCCCGATGGGGATAATCCTCTATGTGCAAAGATTGCACTCTTTGCACGTGGTATTGGTGCATGCATTCCTCGTGTACAATAGGCCATACCACTGGCTGAGAAATATCCATTTTGCTTGCCACCTCTCGAGTGCTTGTGGAAGAAGCTGCTTTAAATCTGGTCAAAACTCGATCTTTCATTTCTGGCGTTCGAGCATCTCGCATAAGTGCTACATTACGGTTTGAGATGGAAAACGAACCGGTTGCTTGCAGAGTGGTCGATCAACACTGTAAAAGGTAGTGTGACTTGGAATACGACCAATTGGAAACCCCTGGAAATACAATCTTGGTGTTTCGCATTGATCCCTTTTTGCTTCACCGTATGTGAGGTGCATATCTGCCAACTCTTCTACCGTGTACTCCGCTACAGCATTCACGAAAACTTTCGGGAAATATCAAGATAATACTTAGAGAGAGGATGTCGAGCCGTTTTTACAGAGCAATGTTTGTTCTGATTTCCTTTCTTCGGTACCAACTAAGAGCATAATGCTGCTTCTCCTCAGTGGAAAATTGCATGTGATAAATTCTTGATTGTCTTAGGAGATATGCTATGTATGCAGGCACAAAAGGACGTCAGAGGTGATGACTTGCATTAATTCATCTCACACAGGATCCGTTTCTACTCTCCTCTTTACTGCCTCTCAGAGTGGAATAAGTCCCTCCATGTTCCTATGTAATTGTTGGTTGCCTGGATGGGTGCTATCAACCTTCTTAATTTGAAAAAACAATTTAGAATCACTCTGTATATTTTCCATTAATAATTATTTTTCAGTATCATATATTCTATAAAATTTGAAGAATGATTGATTTCTATGAAACAACAGCATATAATAAATTAAAAAAATGATTTCTTCTTACTTAATTAAGAATATATTCATTTTTGGAAAAGAAAATTAAGTTATTTTTATATTTTTTTCAGTTGCTGCAGTCTGTATTAAGAGCAACTAATTATTTCTTTAAAAGTATTTACTATATGCATAATTTGTTTACTAAACAACTTTATCATCGCTATAGATGCATTCATTGTATTGTTGATTGAAAGCACTAAAAAATCAGAAAAAAACTTAAAAATATTACACAAATGAAAGAAACACTCCTTTATAAAACTTAAGCATCCGAAATAATTTTCAAATATTTTATCTTTTATTTTTAATGTAAACTAGGATGAAAATTCTTGATTTGACTCAGAGATAAAGAAAAGAATCAGTACATTTATTTGTTGCAGTTGGATAATGTTTTGTTAATAATGACATCTAAATTTATTTTTGTAAAACGTCTTAGAATAAATAATACCCCAACCCATAATAAACAGATTAAAGTTTTTCATGAAGATGTACGGGAAGTGGTTTTAAAAATATACGATAGTTGTAAAGATTAAAATATCTCTTTAACGTGAGTTTCATTTTTCAACAGAACTTTTTTTGGTAATCTATTTTTTCTGCTTGTATCTTTTTTAAAAAGAAGATAATAACATTAAAAATGGATGTTGAAATCTTTTTAATGAGAACTATTGACAAGATTATTGAATGGTATATTTTGAATAAGATCAGTTTTTTACTGCAAGAAGCATTCGAATTTTTTGCATTGACTTTCCAACTGAGTTCAATGATGGATAAAGTCATGATGGACCAAGAAATTTTAACTCATGGTCAAGTGGTGAGGACAGCACCTGAGCTGGCATCCTCCTCTATGAACTTCCACATCACACCAACGGGAGGACTTTGAACCACGACAGATTTAAAGTGCTCCTCTTTATGGCGATTCTTCAGTGGCAAAATCCAGTTCTGAATTATATCTTAAAATGCATGTACAATATTTATGTAGTGTGAAAAGGAGACATCTTAGTTATATGCATGCTGTTTATACGGAGTTTATATACACAGTTTATATATGCATGCTGAAGAATGCGTTGAATAAATGGAGGATAACCAATGCACGACATGGTCAAAACTTTATTTCATTGGTTTAAGTAACGTTTATATGAGAAAACTGCGCTGATTATCAAGAATGCTTGATTAAAACACACATTTATATACTTAAGAACAAAAAATGAGTACTCATAACCGTTGAGAATTGTGTATACTGTAGTTCTTAAACTTTCAATCTCCGTGGCACCTTTTTGCGTATCAGTCTGACATCGCGGAGCCTCAAAATTTTGAACACCCCTCCCCTACTTCTAACACACAACTAAGTGATTTAAAGGTTCCTCAAAAGTCCTAAGACTGCATTTGCTATTTATACAGTCATTTTTTTAACACTTTTTTTCCCCTTTAAAGAAACAGTACACATCTAATTATATATGTATGTAAAAATTACAAGATATATTACTTTCAAATAAATAATGTAGGCACAAATAAATAAATAATTCTGGCTCAATGTGATTACGAATTCGAAATGAATGTAATCGCCATCGTATTGGTGCGTTATGTAAATTTAGTTAATAAATTTTTGCACATGTGCTTCTACTATATATTTTTGGAAAACATTATGTTTTAGTAATGACTATGTTGTTTCAAACATTAAAAAAAGACTGAATTAATATTTTTGATTGAAATACATGTTCTGGTAAATATTTTTATGGGGGACAATTGAGGGATGTAGTCTAGGATGACACATGTTTCAATTTTTCCAAGAGGTCTTTCAAAGTATGTAAAAAGGGAAATCTTAAAGTAAGACCTTCGCAGACCCCGGGGGTCCACGGACCGCACTTCAAGAACAGCTGGTATATAAAATTATTGTGAGAAAAATAATGTGGGTCTTGTTAACAATATTGTGAAGGAAACGTTGTGCTGATCTTACACAAAACAAAACTTATTAAACACGCACACTGGAGTCGCATCCTATTACCTATATCATGAGGCGTTCGTTATTATTTGTGGTATTTTATTTTATATAATTGTGCATCTCTCTTTTGAATTCTTTTTGTTTATCACAGATGTCGGATGCGTGTATTATTTGGATTCTATTTTTTTTCGAAAGAAAGAGAAAGGTTGAAAAATATTTTACTAAATGATATACAGAAATGGGTTTGAATTGATTTATCTTATTTGTCTAACGTTTGAAGTGATAAAATTATTACTTTTAGATCTAAGGGTAATATTTAAGATATTTTTAGTTTCCTATAATCAATTGGTAATGTTTTACTCAAGCTTCTAATTCACATATTTATGACTGAACGTATGGAAAATTTCTAGCTTTTAGTTGTCAAAACTGCAGATTTTTATTGCGCTTAACAATTTTTTTTTCATGTTCCTTGTATAGTGCGTAGTTTTCTTTCACTTTCAATAAATAAAATAAAATTACTCAAAATAAATAAATAAAATAAAGTAAAATAAAACACACAGAAGATAATAAAAGCCATTAAAAAGTTTTTAGGAAGAGATAAAAAAAATTACATTGCCAAATTTCTTAAGTTGTAATTATTTTTTTTTTGAACGTTTAAAATTATGATTCCTTATTTAAACAAATTAATATAAAAGAATTATGATGCTTTTGTTTTCTATAAACAATAACTTTTTGATGGAATTCATTGTTAATTATTACTTAATTGAATTGATTGAATTAATAGTTCAATTATTCCTACCATTGAGTCAAAGAATTTCAAATTATTTCGTTGTTTGGAAATGATTATTGTAATTTGCTTCTCCTTCGAACAGAAAAAAATTATTTCGACGTTTTAAAAAGTTCGCCAAAAGTGGCGATGAGTTGCCAGGTGAGAAGCGTGTCGGCATTCGGACTGTAAAGTCGCGCTTCTGCAGAGTTTTAAAATAAGTGAGCGTTCCCAGGGGGTTGGGGAGGGGCTTGCGGAGCGCGTGCGGAGATTGGATAGGGAGGTAATGGAAAACCCCGGCGCACTCCATATCTGTCACAACATTAATCCCAGCAACGCGATCTTTATACACAGCGACTCGGCGAGCTGCGCTGGCGAGCCGTTGGCGCTAATTGAGTGGAAGGCGCTAATTGACTGCGATTCCACATCGGCTGAATTAGAGTGGAATTAAAGGCTGCAAAAATAAACTCTCGCCTGCGTAATGAAAGGAAGAAGCAAAGGAACGCCAAGGAATTTAAGCCGACGCGAAATTGCGTTAAGTTGGCGGCATAATTGCTTTAATTGCATTGGCCGCAAAATAAACATCTTTTGCCCGTTGCCAGATGAGAAGAGCTTTCTAATGAATGAATGGCGTTCTTTGCCGGGATTAGTGGTTAAAGCAGGAATTCCTGCAGACGATAAATTGATTTCGGAAACGTTTGCGAATTTGAAATAAGTTTCCTCGTAATTTCAACCGGAAAATAAAGAAGTGTTTTAGTTCAATTATCCAATTTCGTTTCGCATCGCAATTACAGTTAAGATGGAATCGGTGTGAGACGGAGAACGTTTTCGGTCGGAATTATCATTGGGCGAAATTTAATTATGAACCCTTTATGAGAGAACGCATGAAGATTTTTCAGATATCTGGGCTAATCACACACCGCCTCATTGGATGTTAAGTTACTTTGAGATGATGAAGTAAAAGTAGAATTCGCACCAAATGAGGTCAGGAGAGGACACAGAGAGTTGGGGATTTTTATCTAAAAACTATAAAAAATCTATTACTCATTTCTTTCTTATTTAAATAATGCTATAAGAGGTTTTTGAAGGACCAGAGCCTTAGAAATATCAATTGCTTGATGTTTTGCGTTTTTATTTCCTTACTAAATATAGAGTTATACATTTTTCTTTAAAAAAATACGTTAAAGTGTAAATTTGTTCCTGTGAACAGTTATTTATTAATTGCGTCGATAGAATTCTGTTCTGTATTCAAAGAGTATTTAGAATCTAGCTTTGCTTATTTTGATGACTAATAAGAGAAATAAAGAAGTACGTATTTTATTTACATTCAACGCATGAAACATTAAAATTTTCAAGAAAGGAAAGTTTTTTACATTGTCTTCCTGATTTTGGGATTAAAAGCGATATTATGAAGAGAGAGAATAAAAGTAAGTTTTATTGGAAAACTGATTTCTATTCCCTCAAAAATAATTACTTTGAAATGGCACAATCTGCAACATTTTTAATTTAATCGAGTCAAAGTTATCACGCAAAACAGTCTAAAAGTTTGAAGTGGAATATATCAAATATATAAGCTCAATTTTGGTTAAAAATCATAAAATCTATTATTTGAAATTCATTACAGAATGAGAAAAACATGTTAAGTTAGTTTTCTTAATTATAAAAATTTTGCTACATATGTATGTTTTTGCTTTCAATAATTTAGGTATGGCTCTAAAAATGAATAGAAATATAAATTTAACACCATCCTTTTCATTTTTGCATTATTCTTCTTTCGATTTGGGGGTTGATATTTTACACATTATTATCATATTGATGCAAATTAATGTTGAATAATCTCAAACCCGAGTTTTTTAAATTTGTTTTACATATTAAGGAATTTTCATTTCGTGTCAGAAAACTTCCCACTACTTCAACTGTTTTATATAAACTATTAACTACAAATGTAGTACTAAACTTTTTGAAAGGTATTACTAAGTACACTCAAACCATCATGATAGAAGAAAAAGTTTCCTTATTGAACCAGGTACTCTGTCAACCATTCGACCCAAATCGTTTACAAAGATTTCACTGCAGCAATACAAATCGAGCGGTGAAGCGGGTTTTACAGAATTTTTCTCCAATCGCGCAATATTTTGCAGTGGAAACAAAAATGAATATCGTTAATCTTTGGATTTGAATGCAAAAGTGACAACATTGTAAAAATATTCGATAAAATATTTTAAAGCCATAAGTAAATATCATAATTTAAATCACTTAGAGTTTTAAAAATTGTATTTATTTAGGAAATTTATATTTATATGTTTATTTTTTAAGCAAAAAGTGAGTGTAAAATAAAATTGCCTGCATCAAAAAAAAAAAAAAGTTTCTTTTTATTTTATTTTATTTTGAAAATTGCATCACCAGTATTGGGATTTATGAAATAAGTAATTAACATAAAATTAATCGAGTTTACTTAAGAATTTTCTTTTTTGTAAGATAATTTTCTTTTTCTGGAATTAAAATAAAGCTACTAAAAAAAATGAGTCATTTGATTTCTGAGAGTTTCAAATGTTATTTGGAATTAACTAATGTTTCTGTAATAAGGAACATTTATTTGTTTAATGGCCTGAGCTGGGTGCCACTTTGAGATATATTTATAATACTGTACTATTATCAAGATCGCCTTAAATCTTTAAGTTATTCTTCCATGAACATATAAATTAATAAATAACAGAATAATTGTAAGGAAGATTTGGGGAAAGTGATACAACTATCCAGTTTGATAATTTTAACTCTGTTAACAACACTGTACGATGCGATTAAAGTAATACTTAAATGAATGTATTTTAAAGCAGGATTGAAGGATTGATCCTTTTTTCTTACGTAAAGTTCTGAAATGAACTTCGATGTCACATTAAGAAATAATTATAAAAGCAAACTGATTAAAATTTGTTTATGAAAATTTCAAAAATTATCTTTCGCTTTATTTGCTGCGGTAAAATTTATACTTGAAATGACAAAAATTTCAGCAAAGTTTAAAAACAACAAATGGAGGAAATTTCTATAAATTCCATTTCAGCATTTAAAATTATATAAATGAAATACAGTAGATTAATACATTATTTGTTCATTCGGTTTTTGTAAATTAATGAACACTTTTAATGCTTTAATTTGGTACACTGTCGACATATCAAAAAGTTCTTTTTTTTAAGCATATTTTATTTGAGAAGCATTGGAAATTATTTTCGAAATAGCTCAAAAACACCTGCTTGTGCACCGGTACAAAAAGCTACATTTAATAACGGTTATCTTATCTTATAAAACATTTCATTTATATAAATTTAACTAAACAGACTTGACTTAGAGTTCTTTCTTGTTAATACAGGGAATGTGAAATATTTAAATAAAGAATATTATTTATCAATGCTTTGAATTACTGTTACATTTCACTAAACAACTCATTCGATAAGAAGCCATTAAATAAAAATACTCTTAGATAACGGGAAAGTCTAAATTTAAATTTGCTAATAATTCATTAAATTTACTATTATTTATTTAAATTTTTACTAAAATGACTTCATTAGTTTAACTTTATATATGAAAAATATTGCATACCTTACTGTCAAAGAATGGAGCCTTTTAAATATTTTAATACAAAAATATAAAGAGTTTTAAATTTTTGAATTACACGTAATAACTAAGTATTTGAGCTAAGTAATTCTTTTCATTTCTCAATAAAATATTCCTTTCCTATAATTAAAAAGAACTTTTGTATCTTATTTATTTATTTAATTTTTGCATCTCACTTTCCCCGTGGTAAAATATTTGTAAACTTTCTCCATAGATGGCGCGCCATGTAACATATGAAAGTGTAGAAAAGTAGCGAGAGGAGGAGTTCCGTGATGAGATATATTTATAAAATGTTTTCTTTTCAGTGGAACATTATCCAGAATACTTCTTGAAAAATGATAAGTAGAACTGTACTTATTTATAATTATTTTGAATGTTATTTGGTTTTGATACAATTGTTTCATTTTTATTCCTCTTCGTATTTCTTTGTTCAATTTTTCTTTTTAGTATTTGCAAGTTATTTTAGTAAATACCATTTTTTTACAGAGTTAATTTGTAGTATTAATGCATCGAGAGGCACCTAAATACTGCATTTTCTTAAAATCATAAAATATTTAAAGAAAATTTGAATACAATGTTTTAAAGTTTGTATTATGTAAGAGACAAGTTTAATTTTTGAGAGAGAAAAATATATCACAAGAAATAAAAATTATAAAAAAAGTTATTTATGAAATAAGGAAATTATTATTTAAATCAAAGAACTTCAAGCGAAGTAAATATTATTTTTTAAAAAAGTATAAAAATTGACAACTTTTATGGGAGGCGTTAAATTTAAAAAAAGAAAATCGTACGTAGGCACCGAAACGTAAACTTTATGCTAAAAATCAAAACGCTATTGGTCTATGGGAGGGATTTGAGCCCCCTAACCCTACACTTTTGTACACTACTCTCTCTCTCTAATTGCAAATTCAAATTAAAAAAACTTATTTTCTCCTCAAAGCACATTAAGTAGATTAATAATTTTTTAAAAATACTTTAAAGATAGCAGTTAGCGAAAATAAAACATTTATTTTATCACAAGGCTGCCTACATAACTATGAGTTAATCTTCTTTTAATATTTTAGTTTATAATTATTTTACTGCATACCACAAAATGCAGTCAAAGGCATAAATAGCCAAGAGTATCATTTCAAAATAATAAAAGGATTAAAAAATAAAAAGGGGGGAAAAAGAAAGGAAAAGAAGAAAGTTACCTGAGTATAACTAACATGATGGATGCAAATTTTGTATTAAAGAACAGAAAATTTATGTTATATATTTTAAGTAATTTCATAAATAGTCCCAAGGCGTTTAAGGAATAAATACTTAAAAATCTATTAAGAAAGAAAGAAAAGAATAAGGCGCAATCAAATGTAAATTTTGACAGTACTCAGACTCAAAAACATAATTTAAGTAAAAAAGTTATTCGATATGATCACAGAATTTGTTGAGAAATTTATCCATCTGTGATTCTAAGTGATTAAAAAGCACTTATTTTATTTTAAATTCAAATGAATATTATTGAAAATATATTTTAAAAAGTTTTCTATGTAAAACTTTAAGTTTCTATTTAGAAAATAATATAATTAATTAAATATTAGAAATATTTGATAAATACAAAAAACCCAACTTAAGCTGCGTATCTTATGCATATTATTGAGGTATCTAAACCACAAAAGTATTACAAATATTATCATCTAAATAATTTGATGCTCATAATATATAAATCAGTCATTCACTATCTGTAAAAACTTTATGGCCGCTGGTAACTATGGAAAGAATTTTCTTTACGTGAATGAATAGTGCAGTGGTTATTTATCAGTAGTTCTTATGGCTTCATTTCATCTCTCCCAGTATAGCACGCGTATTTTCAAACAATTTTCAATAATTGGTTATCCTTTTATTTTTAGAGCCTGCGTTGTTTCGACAAGAAATTTGGTGAAATTTTCGAACCTGCTCAGAAAGTTTTGAAATATGTTTTCCTTAATAATGATAATTTAATCAAAAAGATCGACCGAATTTAGAAGTATTCAAATTTGAAATTACCCTAACCCGGGACGAGTTACTAAAAATATAAGAAAATCCATGTGGCAGCAGTCAATAATTTCTTTAATCTGAAAAATGAGAGTAGAAAATGCTAAAAAGTATTCAAAGCCTTGTTATTCAAAAATAAAAGGCAGGTTTTAAATAAGAGTTATATTCGAACTTATATTATAAGGAGATTATTCCGAAGTTTGAATTAAATGTTTTAAAGAAAATCTTTCGTAGTACTATTTACAGATTTAGTATAATTTTCAAACACGTAATTTTTTTACCTTAACACTAGAACGTCCGCCAGACACCGGAGCCTATTTGGTTTGTTCTCCTTTCCACAATTTTGCAGGGATTTAGAAAATTATTCGTGACTTTTAATCATTTTTCATAGTGATTACACATAAAAAGTTTTGTGGTTCTAAGTTAATTAAGAGAGGTTTTTCAACTAAATATACCTAGAATGTTCGTTGGTGTCGTTTCGACACCAAAACAATTTATCATTATAAATAGCAGTCGTTCAGCAAAAGACAGTTCACTAAGCAGATACCAATAGTACAAATTTCCGGAAGTAACATCGCCCAATTATTTTACATTGAATGCAGTGTTATTGGGTTCACAGCGGAAATGAGTTAGTTATGCTAAAATTGTCCTGTCTAAGTGTTTCGTTATATAGCATTTTCTTACCTGCTATTACGGTCAAATTACGTAAGGGCAAGAAATTTGAACATTCAGGTAAATACTGAATTTAAAGAAATTACAAATTCCCTAAAAGGCAAAAAGTGTGAACTTAAAGAGTGTAATGGAAATGCAACTAAAAAAACGTGTCTTTTGCATGAAAATGGTGTGTGAAAAATGTACAGGAAAAATTGAATATCACTGTATTCATTGCAAATGAAGTATGTACAAAAAATTATGCATAAAAACGATAAACAAAGATGAAAAAACTCGCATTCTCACAAGAATTAGGATTTTGAATTAATATTATTGTTTTATTCCATATTATGAGATTAAGTAATTTGTTTTGTTATAGTTTTATTTATGACATAAAGAGTCATAACAGGTGATAACAACATGGAATAATATTAAAAAGTCTTAAAACTAAACCCTACTGAACAGTAGATCAGCCATTATTTAGTTATTTAAGTTATTTTATACATTTTTATCATGGTGGAAATGACACCAACGGACTTTTAAGGTTAATTGAAATCCCGTACTTTCTACAGTTAATTATTGATAATTGAAAAATTGTGATTATAATTTGCATACAAGAAACGACTCAAGATATGTATTTGATGAAGGTTATCTTCTCCGATGACAAAAAGAGTTAAGTATTGACGATTACAAGTTTCATAAACATTTATATATATAAATAATGTTTTTTAAAAATATAACTCAGAAAAGCAAAGGTTATGTTTAGGGTATTTATTATTTCTTTAATGACGTGTTTCTTTCTTTTTATGAAAAGACGTATTTTGAAAATATGTTTTTAAATTTTTGACAGTCGCAACACATTTAATACGAGAGAGATTTGCTTATGGATCAGACAGCGGACTTATTCACATAAACTATAAAACAAAAAGAATTGATTCCAGTAGAAAGGATTTTGAATCCTCCGAAGTGTTCTTCTGAATGTTAACCATAATTGTATGGAAGGAATTATGTTTATTCTTTCATGTTCTATGTTCCAGAACAGATATTCCTGACTGAAGTTGAACGAAACTGATTTTGATCAAAACTATATCAAAAATATAATTTATCTTATCAAAATAATTATTCGAGACTGTTAAAAAGAGTTATCGATCATTAAGTTATCTAGAAAGTTTTGAAGATTGATATTTTTTAGGAGGATACGATATTTTTTTGTTATCTTTAAAGTTTTTGTACATTGTAATATGTTGCCCTTGTGCGTCATCGTGTTTTAGTACTAAACAGTCCCAGGTAAAGAGTGTTTCTTTCCATTTTAATTTATTGAACAAATAATAAATATTATTACTAATCAAAATGTGCTAATAATATTTGCTAATATTATTTTATAGCATTAATACATTCCAACACCCATTTCTCGAATCGCCAAATTTCTGAGCATTTCCCACAAATCCAAACATTTTTATACGTTTTGAATAATCGAGAATTTACTTATGCCGGCTGGGTGGCGTGGTTGGTTTGTCGCTGGCCTTCTGTACCCAAGGTTCCGGGTTTGACCTCGGCCAAGTCGGTGGATTTTCGTGATGCAAAAACTCGACAGTGGCCATGTCGTAGGATTATACGGCATGTAAAAGATCCTAGAGTGTCTGTTTGACTTGGGTACTCTTGGCAAAATTTTTTCCTAGCACAGGTTTGCTAAAAGAGTGATACCAACTTCTAGGGATGTACTGGGTTTGCAATGGTAAAAATACCAATCCGCAGCCCCATTGGATAAAAAAAAAGAGTTTACTTATGTGTGGGGAAAAATTAAATGCGTGAAAAAATTAGTTGCATTCTTTTGTAGAAAGTTAAGGTTTGAAATGTAGCACTTATATTTTTTCAAATAAAGGAAGGGAATAATCCCATACCACCCAGAATTTTAGCGCAGATTGATGAATATTGGGCTAAAGTTTGAACTCGAAATTTATTTGACATTTTGTGAGATCATCATCAAATAAAAGTATAGAAGTAGTTAAAATACAAAGAACGAAATTGCAATAAAAGCAACATTTAAATGACTGAGTGGCTAAATAGCGGATGTATTACGTCATAATTAATATTTGGAGTATCACGAGGCTTTAATGTGATTATAAACGAGCTGTAAATATATGTAACAAGTGGTGTAACCCTATTAACAATTACTTCTCACTTTGTATGCTTGTGAATTTACAAAATGCGTAAAAATAACAATCTGAACTACTTCTTGCATTACTTTGCAGTTTTTTAACAAACTGTCGCAGTTCCTACTGAATTAGATTCGTTCGTCGACATCCTTCTAATGGGTTTTGTTCGCGATTCTGACTAAACCGCCAGGAGAAATTCTTTTGGTGACGTTATGTGATAATAAAATCTCTTTCTGTAAAGGTTTATGTTTATGAAGGTTAATATTCAAAGCTAAATGGAGAGGGAAGTTATTGATGGTGGCTGTTGTCACGCGGGGAATTGGACATTATATAGATAAGTAATATTGGAATAAATGCAGTTCAAAGTAAAACAATATTAAACGGGCCGTTCAAGGACTCTTATTATTGCTGAGGATTGACTATATATTATTACAAATTTTGTGTACTGAATGCTTAACATAGTGTAAATAACTTATAGCTGGATGTGTAATACGTTAATATTACTTTCTGTTGTATTTATTTTGCACTAAAGTTGTAATATTTTCAAGCAATGCCGTCCCATGCATTATAATGGCGATTCAATGGAAACTTGGAGAAATGTTGGTGATAGAGGGAAGTTGGCATATTTTTTTGGCGACTATTTTGGTGACCATTTTTGGTGAGTTAGCGACCCTATGGATACTTCTGGAAATTACTGGAGAAATCTGCTAATATCACGATCTAAGACGTTAGTGGATCTTTCTCGAAAGATCCGTGCAGTTTATGAATGGGAGTCATTCACTAAAACCGAGTTAGTACAGTTTTGACCGTTGAAAAGTCGACTAGCGATTAGTTGCTACGATCGAACGAGTGAATGCTTGCGAATAATCTTAAACATTATGTATTTGTATTTTTAGACACTGATAGTTGTGTCTGAGCGCTGTAGACGGTGTGAAGGCCTTCTGGGAAGTATTAAGTGAATTTTGCGGTTGTATCCTGTACTTTAAGGACCGTTTTTCTACAGTAAATTTTCATCGCTCCTGAAGAATAGCCTTGCTTTTTGAGATTGATAGCATAAAATCCTGGAATCTCGCAACAATATGTTAATGATAAGCATATTATATTCTAGATATTTAAATTAGTATTGAAACTGACATTCTCCCCATAGCTTGAATCGATTCGGATCTCTATCATTTTGTCAAGTACTTCCACCTATTAATAAAGGAAACAACTGCTTCAGAAGGTCTTACATGCTTTTGTAACGTTTGAAACAGTGCAAAACCCCCACATGGTCGCGAGTAGCACGTCCGCAACGTCGAGGTGAACACGCCCAGCGAGTTTACAGAGGTTGATAAACTTTTGATCGCCGCGGTCCCTCTTTATGTATCAGGAGGAGATTGTGGACCCCAAGACTTTGAACATCTCTTCCAATTTAATATTCTTGTGACAAACCTGTTGGAGATCTTTGAATTCAGTGCTATTTCTGTGAGGGAAGATCAGTGGTAAATTTTGTCCGTTATATCAAAACAATACCCAGTTTTGTTCAGTAAATAACTCTCGCAGTTGAACCTTGTTTCTAAAAGTTTGTTGGAAAAACATCTGAAAATCAGTTTTCTTTTGTCTCAAGGTTTTGGATGCTTGATATTATTCCACCAAACCCATCCTTCTTCATGTAAAATTTGTACTTAGTACTGCAAAAATTGTATATTGAAGTATATTGTATATACCTCGTATATACAATATACTATACAGTCTGTTGGATTCAAGTAATAGAGTAAACAGAAAAAGTTACAATTGAGAATTTTTTGTCTATAATCAGCAGTAAACCTAAATTACATCAATTGCCCCGATAAACAAATTATGTTTGTTTAGTTGTAGAATTTTAATTCTTTTTGATGGCATACATTCAGAAAATATCACAGTTTCAGCTATTAAACATTTCAGAATTTGCGAAATGTAAAAATGTTCTCAGATTCTTTTAATAGAATATTTGTCTAATAAGAACACAGTTAAACCATCAAATTGTTTTTTAGATGGAATGATTGTGATGTTTTTTTATAAGTTGTTTGGCTTAGTTTATTTTCATTTTTAAAATAACTTTTTGTTGAAAATAACTAGGAAGCGGGGCGTTATCAAATTTTAAACCAACGAAATTAATGAATCAATATATAGACAATGCATAGATTACTCAACAACGTTGCTCTCTGAAGCTACTCGAGAGCGACTAGTGGAAGACATCGTCATTTTTGGAACCCCACTCAAGTGACGATGACAATTTGATAGGCATTATACTCTCTAAACTTCCACATCATGCCGATATGAACATTTTGAGTCTCATCAGCTTTAATGTGTATGACTCTGCATGTGACTGGTTTTTAGTGGGACCAAAACTTACATCTCGACAGAAACAACCCATTCGCGATCTCGTTGCCATGACTACTTAATTACCATAGCCTTAAAAAGATATATAATACAGTAGTTCTGACTGTATTATATATCTTTTTAAGACCTATTTAACGAATTCACCGGGATCAAACATTTTCTTCGCTTATGCGGTGTTATTCGTAATATCGGGGTATAAAAAATATACAAGTTCTTTGCACTTACCTTTTGGAGATCTATTATAAGCAACTTCCCCCAATATATATATATATATATATATATATATATTCGTAGTTAGAATTTTTTTCCCTAATGGGGGTACGGATTGGTATTTCTACCTTTTCAGTTCTAGTACATTTCCCAGGATCTGGTATCGCTTTTTAGTACGGCGCCATACAGCCGATACCGATTGCCGCAAGTAATTTTAACGACCAGTTTCTTCCCCAGAGGGAGGCACCTAAGTTCTGACGATGCCAACGTGCCAAAGGAGTTTAATTTTGCCTAGAGCATCCAAGCCAAAAGGACACTCAAGGGACCTTTTACATGCCGCATAATCATACGACATGGACGCTGTTGATTTTATGTATCTTGAAAACCCACCGACTTGGGCCGGCGTTGAGCCCGTAACCTTGGGTGAAGAAGGCCAGCGACAAACCAACTACACCACCCAGCCAACTAAGAAAGAAATGAAACACTTTTTATTCAACAGCTAAAATATTATTAGCTTATTATTAAGCACCAGTTAATTAGAAATTTTAAAATACTGACAAATGGATTTTAAAAATCTTTTTGATTCGTAGGAGTTTTTTTTCCGACTTTATGCGGAGAAGAAAATACTGCACCATTTACATCCTGCTGCGTAAGGTATGTTTTCACAGTTTCCAAACAATGTAAAGCATTTGAAAATGTAACAGTTTTAAAAGGAATCCCATTATCCAATTCTGCATCAGAATCGCTATTGATTGGCTCCGACAAATCAACAATTTCCTCAACTTTTTAAAATCAAAGTTTTCTGCAGAACAATAAGCATAATAAACCTCAATGCTTTCAAAAAAGTATGTAAATGGTAAAAACTCTTAAAAAGTTCTCGGTTTTATGAAGTGATATGGGACAAGAAAGTACTTTCCTGTCCCATTAAAAACTCACGCGACAGTTTAAGCTTATGGGTTCTCTTCAATAATGATCTGCACCCTTTCCCGTCGAAATTTGTTGCTCATAAGAAAAGTGTTTTTCTCTCAAGTAACCAAAGAACATGTCCTTCGAAAGGAAATTTATTTATTTTTTCTATATATATATAATTCAAACTAACAAAAAAAATTTCTTCTTCGTTTATTCGGGGTTTATTATTTGTTAAATAGGGTTTTTATGTCTTCATTTTAATCGAGGGAAAAGTAAAATTCATTTTCCCGACTGGTGAAATTGTTAATTTTACCTATTGCCTCTGACAGATTGTGGAGGCTTATATATTTTATCAATATGTTAACGTTTAAAAGATATTTTTTTTATTTATAACTTACCCCAAGAAATGGTTTCGTCAGAATAATTGATTCGACGTAAATCAGGGGTTTACTTCAAAGTTCAGTGCTTAAAAGCTATTAAAGTAAATATTTTTGAGTTAGCATTGCAGTTACTCTTTACTGACAAAACTGAATCTACGCAAGTAAATAAATTTGAAGGGTCTGTTTGTAATTTCAAATCAACAGCTTTTTACTAAACGCATTTAAAAGTATATACGGTACTTATATAAAAAATAAATTTTTAAAATTTTTTCTGTCTGTCTATCTGTTTGTGTGTTCCGGCTAATCTCTGAAACGGCTATACCGATTTTGGCGTGACTTTCACTAGTTGATAGCTGATGTTATAAGGAGTAACTTGGATACTTTTATTTTAGAAAAAAAATAGGGTTCCGTGAAAACAAAATTAAAACCAATGAAATAGTGAACAATATCATATTCAAATAGGGAAGTATGTATTATTATATCTCTGTATGCAAAAATGGTTGTTGTTATTGTTGCCTATGCCACCTGTCTGACGTAGTCAGATCGAGGCCCACGAAATTCAACATGGTGACGGGCTAGATCCACGCCTGTCGTTAGCCTAAGCTTTGAGCTCCCATGAAGGTGACAGTACGATTTTGCTCAATAGATGGCGACACCATTCGGACCCACTGATTAAACGAGTACGTACTCCGTGTGTGCTTGGAGGGTATTTGCTGGCATCAGGCATCGAACTCAGGCCTTCCGGTCTGGAGTCCGATGCTCTAGCCACTAGGCTACCCATAGCCCACAAAAATTGATGTTTGTATCTATGGCCTCGCTTCGCTCGAACATCGTTCAATCGATCACTATGAAAATTGTCATGTATATGTATTTTTTTGCGGAGAAGGTTTTTATGCTATCTTCTTTGTTGCAGTTCTCCACCAGGTGGCGCAACAACATATCAACTTTTGCACCGTTCAATCAATTGCCAAGTTACCAACATTGTTACTAAATATGATGCCAACTTGGCTCTATCGCCAACATTTCTCTATGTTTCCATTGAATCGACATAATAATGTAAGGAACGGCGCTGCTTGCGAATATTACAATTTTAACATAAAATAAATACAACAGAAAATAATAACGTTTCACACATCCAAATATGAATTATTTACATTTTTTTAAGCATTCATTACGCAAAATTTGTAACAATATGTTACTTTTGCAGTGGAGATCAGCTTAGGAAGGTGTTTTCAAAAATCGATCAACAAGAGAGTTACAGGGGTATTATAAATAAAAAAAAATCCTGTTTATCAGCTATTAGACTTACAAACTTAAAATTTAAATAATATGATTTTTTTGTTCAGCTGAGATATGAAAAAGCTTTTTTTGTGTTTAATCTACAATTCACGTAATACTAACTCATTAAAATATTCTTTATCCTTCAAACTATATTGTTTCATTTTTCAATTCACCCGTGCGATGAACGGGTACATCCCGGCTAGTATATCATTTACACCATAGGTTTTCAACGTGGGCAATAACGCTCCCTGTGGGTGTTGGAGGCTTTCAAGGGGGCAGTAAAAGACCCAAAGAAAATTAGGGGGCGTTGAGATGACACGGAGGGGTTTGGGCAGATTAACCAAAAAAGATTAAAAAAACTCGCTGATATACTAACAAAAGTAAATTTTAATACTGTTTTTACCTTTTGTTGATTGTATATATTTAAATCATTTTTATATCACATCTGTAAAAAAATTGACATATTTCGGTAGTTCGGGAAGTGGATGAAAAATTTAAGGATTACATTACATTCAGACCTGCATTAAATTGAATGATATGCTGCTTTTTAATTTCTGTAGTGCACGGGTTGTCTTTGGCTGTGAAGAGTAGGAAAAATACACTGATGTGCAAAACTTAAGCAGCAATGTAAAAATTTAGCAGATAGCCATGAAATTGCAGAAAAAGAGGTCTGGAGATCAATACAGTGAACACGTAAGTCAGTAGAAACGTCATGCGTATGCAAATATCAGGAACGAAACGTCAGAAGCGATGTGAGCGTACGCAAAACGCGTGATGTCGGCGCGCGCTGCTCAACAGTAGAATAAAATGAAGGACGGAGACGCAATTCCACATATTCGCTGCAAGTGCCAGTGAGTCAGTTCGTGAAATATGGCTAGAAGAAATCACCTAGATGACTTCACACGTGGAAGAATGATCGGAAAGCTGGAGGAGGGGCGTACTGTCACCAGTGTAGCTGCAGAGTTCGGAATAAACAAAAGTGTCGTTTCGCGAGCTTGGAAAGCGTTCCAAACCACAGGTACAGCTGTTAGAAAGGTTGGTGGTGGCCGCCCGAGGACGACAACTGCAGGGGATGACCGATATTGATATTGACCGATTTTCGTGAAGTTATGGCAATAAATCCACCTGTTGCTTAAGTTTTGCACACCAGTGTATATCGTCCACTGCATTTCATTACGTATATTATCCAAGTAACATAATTAAATATGTTAACCAGAAATTAACGTGATTCTTTAAAGGCTGAAACTGTCGATTTATATTTATTTTGAAAGCAATAGTTTATTATGAATTACTTCGTATCATCAAACCCCCTACCTGTCTTTATAACAGGTAAGCTAAAACTTTTATTTCCTTTAAATGAAGAAATTCAGTAGCGTTTCAATTCCAATAATATCCTACCTATGAATAAAATATATAATATTACACACATTTAAATATATTTGTGCCTATAGCTATTTCAGATTCGTAAGTAAAAAATTGGAGCATTAGAGAAAAAATTAAATTAATCGTGTAATATGTACTCTCTTATTTCTCTAGAGTGTGAGGGGGCGGCATCGAAATATTTACTAGAAAATACGCTACTCCGACTTGCGCGAATCCGGAGCTACGCGATTTTCAAATCGTTTTTTGTTTGAGGAAAAAAAATGATGAAATTGACAATGGAGTTGAAGAAGTTGTCGATCAGGTCAGGAAAACAAATTAAGAAGCGGATAGTGATGGTGTTCAATAACTACAGGATTCTCACAGTCAGGAGCTGACAATTGATGAGCTCATAGAAATACATGAACAAGACATTCAAGAACTTGAGTCTTTAGTTCAATCAAAAGATCCAATGATGGTTGTGAATTTTTACAGAAAAATAGTTAAAAAACACAGATTTCGTGTTTTTTTAACGAATAAAAAATTATTAGCAAGCTATGAGGAAATTTTACGATAGAAAAGAAAATCTTAGAGCCGGAAGACTACTTTGCAGGATTTTATGAAACCTTTTGCATCAAAGTAACTTCGGTTTGTGATTCTATATTTGTGTTATCTAAGATTTTATTAAACATTTTTTTTTCTAAATTATCATTTTCTATCGTTTCCGGCACCAAATAAAAACAATTTATATATATTTACATGTGAAATTATACCCCGACTTACGTGGTTTTCACTCATTCCCACCTATCGCGTAAGTTCAGGGTACTGATTGAGTGAATATTAACGTCCCATTGTTCAACTACACGAGGGCTTTTGGGGATGGTCGGCGTAATTTTGAACCATGGTCAAGTGACGCGGACGACATCTGAGCAGGCACCCTCCTCTCCTAACTACCACACCACACCAACGGGATTACGTTTGAGCTCTCGACAGATTTTAAGTGCATCACTCCCCTACACGGCGGGTCTTCAGTGGTACTGGGATCGAACTCATGACATGCTAGCTATGATCGGATGCCTAGACCACTTGGCTACCGTGGCCACTCAGGGTACTACTGTATCCAATATTTGAGTAACATGCAAAACATAAATATTTCATATGTTTGTTACATAACGAACTCACGGTGCACAGTAAGGTATTTTTGTATTGTGGCTGCCATATAAATAGTCCCAGCAACTCTCAATCGATGTATTCTCTATATTTTTCCTAAATTTAAAATTGCGATGAGAAGGACCTTTTAACTTTTGAATAAGAAAATTCGTCCCAGCTGGAAAAAGCTTGTATTGAAGGATCCATTGAATCAAATTAACAAGATAACATTTTAATTCGGTACACACTCATATATAATTAATGGGTATTTCGATACTCTAATTCACTCATATATAATTAATAGGCACGTATGGAATGCTGATTAGCATCATGAACCTTCTTATTAATTATCATGTACATCATTAATAAGTGAACTAGAAACATTCGATTACCGAGAAGAGCAGCCTTAAAATGTGTTTTCCTTGTAGAGCAGAAAGGTCCCTCCGTTTTTCAGAGAAACCTCTTTTATCTCCTTAAGAATGTGCTACTTTATGAAATATTTTCTTTGTTAGTGGCGTGATGTCATTTCTACCCAAATGTATGTGCAAGCAAAAGTGCTTCCTTACAGCATAAAGTAAAACAAGTTAAAACGATACATTATATTTAAGAGCGCGGCCGTCAAGAGTTGCTGCTTTCGCAACTTTTTCAAATTGTTGTTTCAGCCTCCCCCTTTTTTTTCTCCCTCCTCTTCTTCGCCGGAGCGAATTATTTTTCGAAATAAGTTCGTTAAATAAAAGTGTTTCTAAAAATAATAACAAAGGGGAAAAAAGAGAGAGGAGTGTATAAAACCCGATGCCAGCCTCTTTTTCTTAATCAAGGCGACAATGAAACTTGTTAAGATACGAGAGAAGTGCGAATAATCTCTCGAATAATATCTCTTCATGGATATGCTTTTTTAAGTTTTTGCTTTTGGCAACGGCGGGAGAGGCACTTAGGCAAGAGCGCGGCGGCCGGGGAACCCTGCAATTAATTAGCGGGCGAAAAAGCGGAGCAGCGTTGTCTCGCATTAGCTCTCAAATTTAAGCTCTAATGTAAGAATTAATAACCCAGATTAAAGATATCACTTAACAATGATTATCCGAGCAAAGACTAATTTGGTAACGCTTCACGCACGAGCAGTGTACTGAAAATAAGGAAAAGTCTCATTAAAACGGTTCTGCCACAAGAGGGCGCTATTAGCGGCTCGCTATTTACTTTAACTTCCACTTTAAAATTGCTTTCTCTCGATATCTTCTTTTATTATTCTTCTTTTCTTTTTGGAAATCTCTCGCGATGGTATGGCTGCCATATTTTTTAAGCACCTCTCGACTTTTCTTAAAGAAAAACAAGTTGTCTCCCTGGATGAAAAACTCCGCTATAAAAGCCAGGATGAGTGCTGTTTGGATATTAAATAACTGTCCAAATTACTTTTACGCTAGGAAGTTTGCCTCACCGTTTCTGATTAGTTTTTTTTCTAAACTTCTTTTTCTTTCCCGAAATTTTTTTCCCCAACGAGTGAGAGAGTTTTCGGAAATTAGAATGTAATAGAGACTTTCTATCAAATTTTTTTCTTCCCTTTTCCACCCCGTCTTTTTCCCTATTTGGGTGGAAGAATTCCCCGTTCGCCCCAAACGATAGTCATTAAAAAACGGCGGAATTAATTGAGGTGCCATACCTCGTCTATTAATGGTACTAGAAACCCCCTTCAGAAAATCTTGCGCTCAAAAGAGAGGTTTTTACACCGACAACTTTCCATTAGTGAAGGATCAAAAAAAAAAAATTTCTTCCGGTTAGGGAGAGGAAGACGCAAATAATTTTTTTCCTCTTCCTTTCAAACTTAACCGGTCTTTAATTTTTTATTTACTTCATTCTCTTTTTTTATTCACGAGGCAAATATTTTTCTAAACCGGAGCTATCCTGTTAACGGCGTAATTTGAAAGCAGTCGACTAATTTAAAAGTTTCGCATTTGATTAAATACGTTCTCGGCTTTATGCGTAAGCTTTCCCGCATTTTTTATAGGAAGAAATAATCATCTTTATTAGTAATAAGTTCCTAGTTTTGCATCGGATGCGTTTTTCGTAATTAGCGGCCGTTTTCATTGAGCGAACGAGAGCAAATGTGATTGGAGAAAACATTAATCGTAATAAGCGGGGAAAATGCCCTTCCATGAACTGTCAGTCAGAGAATATTATTTGATATGGCTATGCCAAACATAATTAAGATTATGATCGGAATGTGTCAACCGGTCTGCAGGTAAATAAATATCTACAACAATACGACGCATGCGAACAACTTTGGAAACGTGATTCAGATTTCAGCAAACATTTTTGTCACATATTTAATAGCCTTCTTAACTGTAATCTCCAGCGCAAAGGATAGTATCGACCCAATAAACAAGACCAGTATTTCTTTGGATAGAGAAATAAACTCAAACTTCATGAAACATTTAAGATTACATCAAACGTTTTAAAAAAGATGAAAAAATTAGTGTACACTCATGTTTCTGACAATTGAAACTTCTTTTTGTTACAAATTCCCTAAATCAAGAAGTGAAACTGCACTTTTTTGCATGAGAATAATTTTACTCATAACCGTAGCTGATAAGTACTTCTAAACATGTAAAAATATTTCCCATGCATGTAGAAAAGATCAGTAAAGCTCCTGTATGTCTAATTTGCTTTATTTGATATGATTTATTTTTTATTCCGATTGGAATAAACCAGTGGTCTTCAAACTTTTTCGTTACATGGACCCTCACCTCCATAGAGCATTTCATATTCTTCGTTTAATTTACTTTTATAATTTGCTTTTGTTGCCACATACTTTGATATAGATAATTTTAATTAAATACGTTGTTTTGAAAGGTAATAAAATGTTTATAGCTGTCTGTAGGAGAAATCCTGTGTATTCTGCTTTAATTTGCAACCTAAGATTTAGAAGATGTTTTTGCTTAAATTTAGTTTTTAACGTCAAATCTGTTGGAATATCGATAAGCTGTTCCCTCTCCTTCATTATAGGTGTTTCTCCCTACACAAATGAAAAAAGGGAATTTCTTATCAGAAAACTCTCTCTCTCTATTTAAATTTGTGCAAAATATTGTACTAACGAGTACAAAATTAATTCATAGAATCCGGGATAGTAAACAACAGTATATTCATAATCCAGTAGATATTTTAGTATTATAATGACTGTGGGTTGGGCTTTATGAACTTCTAGCATAAAAATTTTATAGAGAACGTGAATCCCTTTAGCATACATTTTTATAATTTTCTGTTTGATTTTATTATTGTGGTTCGTGGAACCCCAGGGTTCCGTGGAACACAGTTTGAAGCAACTGGAACAAACCATTAATGTATATTAGGCTCCGAATTTAATAACTACGCAGAAAAAATTTGAAGAGAGAGAAATGCAATCATACACTCATGGACAAAAAAATTAGCGCACTAAGAAATAATTGCGGGATTGTAATGAAACTTGGCATGAAGGTACATGTCGAGGATATATGCAAATAATTAGAAATGCAGCATGATTGCGGATTACGTATAGCCGGTAGAGGGCGTTTAATGTCATTCTTCGTAGAGTATAAAACAGGTAACCAAAGCTTGTTTGAGTGTGCTGAGGTAGACATGCCATTATGCCATTTTAGAAAACAATATGAACAGCTGTCGCAATTTGAAAGGGGGAGAATCATCAGCATGATGAAAGCTGGGTGGTCAGCTAGGCGAGTAGCTTGTCAATTAGGCCGCTCTGATTGTGTTGTGAGGAGTGGATTCGAGATATGTCATTTACACGAAGACAAGACTCAGGACACCCTCGACTCACCAGTCGTTGAGAAGACCGCCACATCGTAAGAAATGCACGCGTGTAGCCAACTGCTTCATCAGCCGCAATCCAGGCACAGGTAGTACCTTCACTAGGGGCCCCTGTGTCTTCTCGAACCATACGAAGGCTCCTGGCTGTAGGACATTTGGGATCGCAGCGCTAATTACGTGTGCTGCCCTTGACGCCTACCCTTCGATGCCTTCGTTTGGAGTGGTGCAGCGCGCGAGGAAACTGGACAGCAGTGGAATGGAACCAGGGCGTCGTTAGCGACGAATCCAGATTCAATCTCAGCAGTGATGACAATCGTGTTCGTGTGTGGAGACCCCGTGTTGAACGCCTCAATACTGCCTTTTCTTTACAGCGAAATTCCACTCCCATAGCTGGTGTGATGGTACGGAGTGTCATCGCCTACAATACACGGTCGCCTTTAGCATTGATTCGTCGCACCATGACAGCCCAGCGGTATGTCCATGACATCCTGGAACCACATGTGTTGTCACTCATGCAATGGCTCTCAGGAGCCATTTTTCAACAAGACAATGCTCGACCTCACACGGCAAGGGTGTCACAAGAGTGTCTCCGCACTATTACTACCCTTCCTTGGAATGCCCGATTCCCAGATTTGTCTCCAATCAATCTTATCTGGGATAATTTGGGACGGAGAGTTGGGCATTCCACGAGTTTGAACGAACTAGATGCAAGGTTACAGCAAATATGGAATGAAATGTCTCAAGACGTCATACAGAACTTGTATGGCTCAATGCCCGATCGTATCGCATTCGCACTAGAGGGGGTTCCAACAGGGTATTAAATCCACCGTTCTTTTGCCTTTTTCTCTGAAATAAATTATTCTTTTTCTTTGATTTTATAATCTTTTACTTATATCAAAGTAGTCATTACGTCTGTAAAATTTCGTTTCCTTCTCCTTCTTGGTACGCTAACTTTTTGTCCATGAGTTTATGTACGGACATATAAACATTCTGGCCAGATGACTTGTCACCTCATCTAATATTTGATGCTCCCGCCTTTTATTTTATATAGGGCATTAAGTAGTAGTGGTCCTGATGTAATAAGCTTTTCACATGTCTCTGCAGTGATTTCAGACCTCATTGCATGAAGTGATAATTCTAGCACTTTGATATTTATTAGAAGGTTACTCCACTCTCTTAAATGCCTATCCAGTGCATCCTACATATCTTCGATTGCATCCCACCGATTTCAATCCGGACTTTTTGATGGTCGATTCACATGATGAAATACACCATGTTTGGGGTTAAACCAGGTCTGTACAGTTTGGGAATGATGGGGAGTACACATTGTCATCCTGATATATTCCAACACCAAATGGAAACCAATATTCCATTAATCGTTTAAAAACATTTTCTAGATGAGACAAGTACTCCTTTCCAGTTCTCTTACTCTTAATTGTGACAGGGGAACCAAAAAATTCCCCAGATCATTAACTCTTTATCCACTGCCGCCAGCACAACTGGTTGTATGCAATCTGGATGAAAAGCTTCATATTGTTCCCGACGAATTCTTTGTCTGCCATTGTTTGTAAAAAGTGTGAAAACAGCCCACACAACTTTTCTCCACATTTCTACATTCCACATTTTGTATTCTTTAGCCCAAACATAATGTTTTTTTTTTTATTTAAGGTTGACAAATAGGGTTTCGTTTTGGTCACGGACTTTCAAGCCCAAAAAATTTAAGTTCTCTTCATATTGTTTAGTGAGAGATATTTGTTTCTGAGTTTAAATTGAGCTCCTTTGTAATTTGCAGTTGCCAATCGTCTGCTTTCAATATTTCTCTTCACAATCGGCTTCAATTAGCTCTCGTTTCATTTTGTCATTTTCTTGAGTCCATATCCCCTGTATGATGAAGATTTTGTGATACCTTTAGTTAAATATGCTTTACATATCCTTATTACACTTCTGTTTGATATTCCAAGTTGTTTTGTTTTGAAATTTCAGATACTTTCTCGCTATTTTGTCGCACAGAAGCAATCCATCCTCTTTTAAACTCACTAATAGCTTTTGTTGATGTCATCATAAAACACAATTAGTTTTATAAAATTAAAATAATCTTTACTTTATATGATAGAGTTGATTAGCTTGAAAAGTACTTTTTCTAAGATATTAATGCCTATTTTCTACAATTACAATTTAAAGAAGAATAAAAATGTGGTAGATGTGTGTGTGACAAGAGTCATTTGACCACTGTGTTTACACACACACACACACACACACACACACACACACACACACACACACACACACACACACACACACCACACACACACACACACCACACACCACACACACACACACACACACACACTATAATCTTTATCAACCGGAAGTTATTAAAATCATATTAAATCTGTAAAAGTTTTTCTGGTTGGTCTGAGTACATGGATGACGCAAGATTGATTCTCTCCATCCTGCTTTAAAAACGTTGAAATTTTTGTTTAGGAAAGGTAAAGTTATGGTTATTTCCCGTTAGGGAGGGTAAACTAGAAATTAATTATTTCACGTATTCTTAGAGGGATCAAGAATATTATGAATTAAAATCTCTCGAGAGAAATTTTGAGTGAATTATTAACCCCTCTCTCCCCGCACATATGGTGAGGTTTACCAAAATATTCGCTGCAGTGGCGAGTTCAAAAAATGGTATAAATGTCTAAAAATGATAAAAAAAATATTGATTTTTTCGATGTTATTCTTCATAAATTATCAATTTATCTGTGGTAATTAAAAATAGAACTCTTACCTCTGTTAATTAGTTTTCTGATTAGTACATATGAGAATAGTGAGGAAACCATCGACTTTTTGATTTTGAGGTTTTCATTTTCTATCACTCTATGCAGGGAAAATTACAAATATTCAATGTATACGGAAAAAAGACCAGGCCGATGGAAACAAACAAAATCACGTAAGAGCATAACGTTGCATTACCACTTACAATAGGTAATACACATTTCTTAAAGGTTATTTCTGTACCCTGTGTTACAGAACCATCAATATTTAGATCACATTTATATTTTCCGATTAAAAATGATTTAGTGTTAATATAAACTCATGTAGGTGTCATAGCAACAACTAATTATTACATTTCATTTCAAAATTTTCTATCATTCTCTCGATGTGCTATATTTCCTTTTAAAAGATTACATTAGAACAGGGATGGCCAATCCGCCGCCCATTTTGAATAATTTTGCGACCCAAGAGACTCTTTACAACTTTACGAAATATGATTATTTTGTGCAATATTCTTGTTTTTTGTGTAGTGTTTTGTAACAAATAAATTCCATAATTGTTTCTTTTTTATCACGTTGCTTTTGTTTTTATAGATACTTACAAGTGGGAGGTATTGTATCGCAGCAATACCCCAGCATCACGCTTGATTCCTGGAATTTGTTTTCATCTTACACCTGGGAATCGTTATTTCCGAAAAAGAAATGAATCACGTTCAGACTTCTCGGACGAAACCTACAACATAAATTATGATGTGCTAATACATGCATTGAGAACGACTTGCAAAAATTAAGTGAAAGAATTAAGAAACAAATACCTCGTTACTTATAAATAAATTAAACATTATTTGATAATTGCATTGTAACTATTATGTTATCTATGTCTGTACACAAGAGAAAACAATGAAAACAAGTATAATTGTTTTTTTATTCTGTTTTAAATTTTCCGTCCAATAAATGTTTGTAAATTACGAGGTCCTTCACCAAAAGCCCTCGAGTAGCTGAACAGTGCGGCGCTAATATTCACTCATTCAATCATTCCCAATGAATGTTTGTAATGAGTACAAATCTAATATAAAGATACATAATTTATATGCGGCCAGCGTGATTACAATGTTTTTAGAAAGTGGCCTGCAGTACTATTTTGGTTGGCCACCCCTGTGTAAGAAATTTATTTGGCATTCGGGTATACAAAATAAAACATTAAGTACATTTTGTGATAGAAAAAAAAATAGTTTATATAAACAGAAACGGGTTGCATAGTAAAATGCACTACTCTCAACGAGATAATTTTTAGAGTATTTTTTTAGTTGAAAAACGATTTTGACATTCAGTAGCACAATTTTTTATTAATTGAAAGCAACTCTCAGGCATTATATAATACTAAACAGAAGTGAAGAATAAGAAACGATTATTAACTTTTTTTGTTTATCGTATAATTACAAGTGTAAGGTTAAGGTCAGTATTTAAGAAGAAAAATTCTAAGTTCTGTTTCAAAGACATGTAGAACAATTGACTGTATTGATTGAAGTGTATTCTAAAAAAGTGTTTGACTTATATTTGGAATGCACCTAGCTTAGGGTAATGATTCTTCTAGTCAAATTCCAGCACGAAGAAGTATAGATAACGAATGTCTATGGCGTTTTACTTGTCATTGTTATGATCTTATTTAATATCAAATCTGAATGACATTTATATCATAATATTCCCAAGCAATGATTTAAATCTCTGTTTATTTTTCTTTTGACATAAGTCGAAATGATTGGTTTGATGACTGAACCTGGTTGCTACTCACTGTTTTTGTACTTCTACGCCCATTTCCTTTTGGGATTCCCTTCCACAACTTTACACAAGATAGCATGGGAATGCATCCCTTGTTCATCAGAGTCGGATGGTGTAAGATACTCCCCTTTTCTTACCTAGTGATGGTTTTCTATCTTTTTCTCTTATTCATTCTTCCATGATGTAATTAATGAAAATGCAACTTTTTTTCCTACAATATTTACATTATCTTCAGGAAAGTATGATCTTTCACTTATTGATGAGAGTAAAGTTTAGAATTAAAAGATTTAATTACTCATAGAAAGTCATTACACACCTGCTTGTCCATGAACAAGGTGAAGGATATTTGATACAGTGGGATCACTAAATTAGAATCTCCTCTCTAGATCGGTGTGATCACTGGTATTTTGATAATTCGTGGATCTTTATTAGTGATAAATCGGGTACTGTGAGAGTCACAATCTTTATGATCACACGTTCTATTTTGTGTCTAGGTGCATTTTGGCTACTGCCACGATTCAATCCTTCATTTCAACATGGTCGAATCCAGCACAAATCTCGCGAATGAATCTTTTACTTCAGCACTTTTTTCTATTTACTCCAATTTTTCCAATTATGCATAAGATGACGACCCATACCCATATTGTGTAAGTTAAGAACAAATACAACGAGAGAGAGAGAGAGAGAGAGTGGACAAAATGAAATTCGAATGGAAGTTAGGTCTTAGAAATGGCATTTCTTTTCATAACCCATTCTAATGCCTTTGGATATCCAGCTATTCATTCAATGGACACCAAAATTCCTTTATTTGTCTCTAAGATCGACAGGTACTGGAGTGTAAGATTTCTTTACGATCAATTAAGCCCAGCCTTTTGATCGTAAAGCATGGTTGATTTTTAGTATTTTAAATAATCATTTATTTTTATTTTTAAGCATAGTGTATTTGAAATGCTTAACCATATACAGTTGCAACTGGATTATACGAAGTAGGATTCAGAAGTTCCCGAACTGAGTCTATAACACGAAAAATGTTTGCTGTAGAGTGTGATTATGATAACATTTCTGTGTTAAGAATTCATTCCCTTTTTCAAAAAGAATTTTGTCTCAAATCACGTTGTCGGTGGCTTACCAGTGAGTCATATTTTGAAAGTGAATTGAAAGAAAATTAGTTTATTGAGCAGCGAATTAATATATAAATTTTTGTGTCTTCTTGGGAAAGATTGCTACGGAGTCATATGAAATGTTGAAGCATGCGTAAGACAGGGATACATTACCGCAAACGCAAGCTCTTAAATGGCATAGACGTTTCAGAAAAAGCAGGGAAATTCTCGAAGAGGACGAATGCTCTGGACATCTGTAGAGTTCCCATACCACTGAAACATCGAAAAGGTTTTTGCGGTGGTACGGAAGATCAGGCTCCAAACAAAAACGCAAACTGCAGAATCAGTTGGGATATCCGAGGCCACATATCAACGGATATAGACCTAAACGTGCACAGGGTATGTCAACACATCATTCCCGATATGTTAAACGAAGACCAAAAGGCAATTCGAATAGAAACGGGGGGGGGGACTTAATCTCGGCTCTTTACAAAGATTCTTCCCTACTAAGCAGAATTGTTACTGGAGACGAGAAATGGTGTTTTTTTACGACCCGTAATTCAAGAGAGCATCGACAACATGGAAATCACTACAACCTCCGCACAAGCAGAAATTCAACAAATATAGTTCCAAAGGGAAGATTATGCCAGATGTGTGCATCTGGAATTTATCCCTAAAGGAGGCACTATGAACAAAGAACTCTATGTAGACATTCTGCGTCGTTTGCGGGAGTCGATCCTAAAAATTAGACCAAAATTGTGGGGTATAGTCATGAATGCCTTTGATAGCAACGCACCTGCACACCCATTCCTCCTCGCCACTGACTTTTTTGCGAAAACGAAAACAAAAGTTTTGTTACATCCTTCTTACACCCCTTGCGACTTCAGCCTATTACTTGAACTGGCACGTCCCTTGTAGGGTCGCCGATTTCAATGTGCAGATGAAATTAAAAGTGCATTGCAGGTTGAATTAAAGAACATGGCTAAAAATGGATTGCAGAAATGTTTCGATGATCTTTTCAAGCCATGGAAATGGTGTATTGCTGCTTAAGGATCTTATTTTGAAATAGGATGTATTTCAGCGATTAAATTGGTAATATTTTTAAAGCTACAAACTCAGTCTGGAAACTTTTGAATACTACATCATAGAATCATGAACAATCGGTTAAAAGTGGCATATTGTACAACCGTTTCACGGAAATGACTATTATATAAAATAGTGGAGGCTGAACATGTAGAATTTTTTTAAAAGTAATAGTGTAATGTTGAAGTAAGAGCAAATGAAAAACCAGCTGAGATGTCATCCGATTGTGATTTTCCGTGAAGACGCTCGTTCAATGAGAACTCATTTTGTAACTCTACTGCGACATCCATTTCACAATAAGCTCTTTGGAGTTAGTCATCCATTCCCTTGTAAATATCACTTCAACAGCTGATAGTAAAGCGAGTTGTGGTTTTCATTTTAGATCCCCCCAAACGCTTTGAGGGCATTTTTTGGAGAATCTTGTGTTAATTAAATCTTCAAAGCTTGCAGGTAGTTTGTTTGAAGAGAGAGTTATATTAACGTCGCCCCATAAAGCTGCACGAGGGCTATTGGTAAAGAACCTCATCTGTTTGAACCATGATCAAGTGACGAGGACGACACCTAAGAGCAGGCAACACCTCCCCTAACTTCCTCGCCAACGGGAGAGGGGGGACTTTGAACTCGACAGATCAAATGTGCATCAGCCCCCTACACTGTCTTCAGTGGCACCTGGACTCGAGCCCGTTACCTACCTGCCACAAGTTCGCAACCATAAGCACTAGGCTACATTGGTGGAAGCTAAAGATAAGCCTTCGTTTTGAAAGTACCCAAGTTTACTCCCTTTCAAAAACCTCAAAATTGTAGCTGCAGCGTAACGCAATTAAGAAAAACGTATGGAATGAAATGATCGCCAATAAAAGCAATAAGTTGATATTCGTTGGAACCTATTCTCTATTTTACGAACTTATCTACTGTACATTAACTGTTGGGAAGTTGTTATCCTTCCACTCCATTGGCAAAAGCTACCCCTCCGAGAGTCGTGGGGTGGGGATGCTGCCCCACGCAGGCGGCACGTTTCGTGTTAATTGTATTAAATAATCCGTATCGAACGGGGGAGGGAGAGGACTTCATTTGAAGAGGTCTTTTGTTGTTTGCCGCGTGATGGAAAAATCAAGCCCCTCGACATGGGATAATCGGTGACAAAGGCCTTTTTTTGTGATTTAAATTTCAGCGAAATCAGAGACAGCGCAGGGTTTTGACTAAGTTACGATAACTTTTCTTTCAGGGAGTGGAAAAAGTTCGATTACTCGAATTAATTTGAATCGGGAATCAATCAAAAAATTTTCATTTTAGGATAATTGAAAATACTTTTATTGAGAAGTGAAATACCCATGGCCTAAATAAAACTCAAACACGCGCACAGCTAACATTCAGAAATTGTGGTTAGAGTTGTAATAATGTCGCACTTCAAATACTGCATCAGGGATATTGGTGAAGGATCTCGTAGTTTTGAAACATGGTTAAGTGATAAGGACGACACCTGTGTGTGTGTGTGTGTGAGCTGGTACCCCTCTCCTAATTTTCACACCTCATCCACGGGAGGACGTTTGAGCCTCGATAGATTTAACGTACATTGGACTCCCTCTGCACGGGGAATCTTCAGTGGGTGTTGTTGTTGTTACTTATCTCCTTGTATAGCTTCTGCTAGACGAGATCTATGAGTTTATTCACCCTCAAAAAGTCATAAACTAGCATAGGAAGACCTAGCAAGTCGTCGTAGGACAAACCCAGGCATCCAAGAATATGAATCGCGGAAGCCTGCTCCATGTTACATTTTGGACAAATCGGATGGGTTTTATGACCACCCTGGAAGGTAAGGCTTCTTAAATGTCCACTGACAAATCTGGAAATTGCCGTCTGGGTGCGTCTGTCGCAATTCATAGCAAGGGATCTTCCTGGGGAGTCTGCTCGATACCAAATATGAACCGGGGGGATGAGTCAAGTCTTTTGATCAATATGTTTTCTGGCAGAGTACAGCTCAAGATTGGTCAGGCAATTAGATCTTTAGTGGTACTAGGCTCGAACTCAGGACCTTTAGACTATCGTGGCCACTGAATTTGTGTGAAGTTTTAAACATTTAATACGTTATAGGCATGAATGACGGAAACTGAGAAATGCCCCCCTTATGCTTTCTTTAAAACTTTGAATTATAAATGTTAGATTTCTAGGAAATATGTTTTAGTTTTAAATGTTCAATGTATGAAGAAAGCCAAAGAAAATTTTCTTATAATAAAGGATTTTAAGTGCAAAATCATATTACTCCGAATTGCTTCTCAATAAAACGAATCACAATTTAAGAGAAAGAGAGAACTAGTTTTATATTTTGAGTATTAATATTTTAATTTTGAAAGGATTAAATTATCCTATTGTAAAGAGAGAGAGAGTTCATCTGATACTACAAGTATAGGCTTTTATGTAGTTACATAGCATTTTTTAATTAAAATATTCATAAAATTAAAAAAAAAATTAACTATAATAATTTGGTACTCCGTATTTTATAATAAACTTATTTCCATTAAATATGTAAACAGTTCCTATTATTCAATATACAGGGACGAACAGAAGGAAATTGAAGCTATTACTCTTTGAGCCCTTAATTACGAAACTATCTCTGTATTTGAATGTTGAGTCACTTCAGCTCAATTTTTTTCTTGTTAGTTTACATTGGGATAAAATAACTGCGAGAAATAATGCGTATTATTATATATACAACAGCTAAACACACAATGATAATTTCATTATATTATACAGCATGTGGGTGATTTTTCAATAAGTAGAACGTCACATTTTTCTGAAATACAACAGGTTATTGAAACCTATGGTATAAGGGAAGTGAAAGGGAAATTTTTTTTTGATTCTCCACAAGCCCCACAAGAACAAAGAGGACTCTTAAATCAACTTATAAGCCCGTGAAATGATTACTCCTTATAATCAGTTTCTTCTAAAAAACGTCTCCGTTTCAAATATTAAAAAAAAGTTTTGTTTTAAGTTTTCCTTCTGAATTTCTGTTTAAAGGCTTACAAGTATTAAATTTAAGTGACTAGAGAAATTTTT
Source organism: Trichonephila clavata (assembly GCA_019973975.1). Classification (NCBI taxonomy): domain Eukaryota; kingdom Metazoa; phylum Arthropoda; class Arachnida; order Araneae; family Nephilidae; genus Trichonephila; species Trichonephila clavata. The sequence goes on from BMAO01026134.1 coordinate 63,914, forward strand.
ATGAGGAAACTTCTAAAAAGCTTGTTACTTAAAATCAATATGTTGTTTATAATCAAATAACTGCACAAGTAAGAACTATATTATTTTTAATACCAATTGTTTATATCTTGCAAGTTTTTTTTAGCGTTACATGTTCCTTTAATACAATAAGTTTTAGATCTTCATTTATGAATTTTTCTGTAGTTATATAATTGAAATAAGTGCTGATGTTAATAAGAAATTAAAATCTTATAATTGAAAGGGACATTTAAGATGAATAAATTTTAATAACATTATGAATAGTAAATTATATAAAGTAAAACGAAATAGCAAAGAGTTCTATAAAATTCCATTACAAAATTAATTTTGTTGAATTCATTTTGGCTAAAATTTAAAAATTTTTTCACTTTAATTACATTTTTCTGATTTAATACATCATTATTCATTCATCGTGATTAAAAACTTTCTTTGGAGGAAAAAAAATAACATTCTAATTTCTTTCTTTCTTGTATTTTGGTAGCATTAAAAAAATGGAACATTATACCTCTTTTTTACCGTTTCGAACAAATAATAAAATCTCATTTCAAACTGCAATCGCAACTAAGCTAACTGAATAGGCAAGTAATTAAAGAGATAAGCTCTTTAAGATGAATAACCCACATCATTGCTCCCCGACATCTGGTGCGAAAAAAAAATAGCATCATCCAAAATGATTAAAAAAAACCTCAGCACTTAAGGCTGCACCGATGGGTAGAAAAGAAGTTTAAAAATTTTAATCAGACTCTTTAAAAAACATTTCATCAAAAGAGCCCCAAGAAAGAAAAAAAAAGTCCCCCCTCCCCTGCTTGAACGACGTCTCCTTTCCTCCGATTAGCAGACAAATATCTTCGAGTAATTTACGGATTTTGTTGCTCACGTTCGCTATCAGCTCCGGATATTTCCAAAAACATTATAACTTTGCTCAAATGGAGGAGGAGCAATTTTATTTTATTTCTTATATTATTCAAAAGAAAAAGTTTCTTTTAAATAAGAGAGAGAGAGAGCAAGCGTCAAGTTAAAGAGAGAGTGAAGTGCCTTAACTCCCCATTTTTTTCCTTCTTAAAAATGAAAGCAAAAAACTTGATTGGGTGCATCTTGTTTCTGAATTAGATTCCCTCATGTTCCGTAGTTAATGTTTAGAGAGAGTGAGAATGAGGACCGTCATCAGAGGAAACAGTGTCGCCCTCTAGCGGGAGGTTCTAAAAGTCCATTTAGCTCCAAATCCTGTATCCGCTTTTGTAATCAAGTCTTAATGCCTTCCATTTCGAGCAATTCGAGTATATATCTATAAGCGAAGTGTTCGCTACATTCGCTGTTAAAAAGCGGATGACTTGATTTTTTTCTTTTTACTTTTTTTCACCGCTCCACCCCCCTGTTCGTTCCCCTGTTCATCCCCCGTCATCCGACGCGACTTGATCCCTCTTCTAATCGGCGGAGGAAAAACTAGGGCCTTTTCTCTAATCGTTCGGAAATGGAAGAGAACTTGATCCTTTCCCGTCCACAAAACAAGCAGAAAACTTACAAAACTTGGACACAAATCATCTTTTTTTTTAACTCCCATCCCCTTTTTTTAAATAAAAAAAAATATAAAGTCAAAAAATATTCGAAGAGATTGGAGCAAAAGAGATACAGAGAGAAAGAAAAAGAAGGAGAAAAAAAATTAAGCAAAGTACAAAAGAAAAAAAAAATGTTGGAAAATAATCCACGAAGCTATTGAATGAAGTGAAGAGACAATAACAAAAAGAAAGGAAAAAATAAAATAAAAAAAACCTAAAGCAAACTTGGAGCGAATCCTCTGAATCAGGAAAATTAGGATCAATAGGAAATTGAAAAATTTTCTCCGCTCTTCAATAGGCATCCTGTAACAGTTTTTAATTGCTTTTTTATCCCATTTTTTTCACCTTCCTCACAGAACCCCAGGATCTTTCCTGTTTTTATTAAAAACGTGTAATTAGAAGATAATCTCTACTTTTCTCTCCCGATTATTTTTAGGAATTTTTTTTCTTTCTGTGTGTTGTCATTCTTTGTAAGAGCTTTAACTCATCACCTATAACAGAAATTAATTTCTTTCCTTTGGAAAACTGGAGCAGATTTTTTAACTTAATTACCAAGAAAGCTGTTTTTTTCCTCCTTTTTCTTTCTCTTTCTCCTTTTTCCTGTTTAGCTCGCGGGAAAAAGTGTTTTTCCTCTCTTCTAAAAAGATAAATTTGTTTTGTGTGAATTTTTTTTATATCTTCACATCACCTAAGCGAATCTAAGGAATTATTACGTTATTCGAACATAATCATTGAGTACTTCACGGAAACTAATTAAAGTAATTATCTATGATGTCTTTAATTGAAATCGCCTTTTCTTTCTACCGACGACTTACTCGTTTTTATAATTTTTTTTTGTACATCACAACCATCAAAGAAACTATTTCATTTTTTCCCTTTGTGTTTTCCTTTACATTTTATTGCTTGAATAAAATTATAAATGTCAGTGGCAAACAGATTAACAAAAAGATTTATAAATTTTCTTCTTTTTACTTTTTTCGTTGTTCCCTCCCCTCCCACTCCTTCCATATCCTTTTCATTATTTGAGCTTTAGAAAATTAATGTTTACATGACAATGGAAAGTTTTTCTGTAACAAAATTAAATATTTAATTCCTAAATGAAAAAAAAGTTTCTCTGCTTATGTTGTCACGAAGAATAGCAAAAACATTATTTGATGCAGCTTTCGTAACTTTTTAAAAATCGATTTCAAAAACTGTGATTGAAAATGTCTTCTCCATTTTCGATAATCAAATAATTTGTTACCTCTTTCAATCCCTTTTATTGATGTTTCATGATTTTTACACAAATTTAGTTTTTCCATTCCTTTACTTAAGAAAACTGTAGGATTTAAGGGTAACATCAGAAAATGTAGATTTCGTATATAAGAAAAAAAAATTTCAAATCTGTGTGTTGATAAACAAACTAAAATACAAGAATTCGACGATAAAAGCTTTTTTCTCTTTTTCATTATATATATGTATATATAGCTAATATTTTTGTATTTATAATCGATACTATTTGTGAAACTCAAAAAATATTTACTAAAATTCATAGGAAAAGTCTTGAATTCTTCAGTCATTGAAATAATTATTATGTTAGGGACATCCAAAAAATTTCTCACTCCACCACTGGAAGCGCGCGCACACACACACACACACACACACACACACACACACACACACACACACACACACACACACACACACACACACACACACACACACACACACACACACACACACACACACACACACACACACACACACAAGGATAATTAAATTAATTAGATCTAAAATTAAATCCAGACCACTTCTAACTTTTATTTTCCCGTTACATCTTCAAGTATCAAATTTATTACCCAGTTCGGGAATATAGAACACATTGCCTTAAAAGAAGTTTGCCGGCTCCAACCATTAATTTTTATTATCTAGTATTTCAAATATACCTCTTCAATAAGACATGTACTTGAAGACATCTGGCTTTTGAGGGGGCCGCCTATTCATATGGTTAACACGTGTCCGTCTCTCTCTCTCTCTTACAAACAGATTACATAATGATCTCATGGAATAAAGACGGTTAAACTACAATGTCTTGATCATCCCTCAAAAAACCACGACAGCAAAAAGCTGGTAGGATACCGGAAGGAGGAAACCTGCAGCCTGCAAATTAATTTTAACTTTAATGTAAAGCCATCGAAAATTAAAATATTTTAAAAACGGACGCCAATGTCAGACAACTACTATGGAAATCGCTTTAAAGGACTTTATGGAATCCAGAACGTGCCGTATCTCCCTTTGCTGAAGAGGCGCTCTAGCCCGGGAAACGAAACCTACTTCGACGGAAAGCGAATATAAACAGCTCTATAATAAACATTCTCCTATGGTAAGAAAAAAAAATAAACGCTCCTGTCCCCGAAAAGAAAGAAAGCGCCGTTCCAGCAGCAAAAAAGAATGAAAACAACTCCCCATTAAAAGTTCTCTGATGGCGAGGGAAAAAAAATGAAGTGCGCGCCAACATTTGAAACGGTAAAATGTGTGATAATCCGGATGTGAATTTGACCATCATCGAATACATTACTGGAAGACCAACATCGAATCTCTTATTGAAAATCACAATCGATTCCAAGAAAGAAAGAGCAACATCGAAAAAATTACAAAATCAAATTAACGAGAAAAAAAATATGTGGATTATTGTGAACCAAAAATCTCTCTTCCAGTAAGAAATGAGGTCAGTGAAATTATTAGTTTTCATTTATGTAATGCAAAAGTGACTGAGTTTTGTTTAACAAGACTCTTCGGACAGGAAGAGTAATAGAAATGATATTAAAACTTTTATATGGTATATTTTGTGTTAAGTGATATTGTTGTTTATAGTTAGAAGAGAAAGTAAAGTGTGTTTTATTATATAAAATGTTGAGAAATTTTAATGTATTTCATTATTTTATTTTAAATTGTTAAAGGAATTATATAATTTATATGAAAGTAAAGGTGTTATAAAGTTGAAAGATATAACGTTAGTTATTAGAGAAATGACACTCTAATGTACTAATATTAAGGAAACTGATTGTGAGGAAAATTAAAAGTAAAATCACATTGCATTCTTTTTATCCGCTGAATTTTATTATTTTCTTAATTATTTTATTCATCAGTAACTTTACTAAATTTAAATTTTTCTCATCTTGAAATTGTGTGTTTTGATATACTGGCCACATATCAGGATTCCCTATTTCTCGAAATTTTCCTTGTCAAAATTTAAAGTAATTTTCTACTTAAAGTTTATTTTGGAAATGATACAAGGATCAAAAAGAATTCGATCATTATGATTTTGTATATGTCTTGAAAAATTAAGAGGACAAACTTATTTAGTTTGATTTGTATATACCTCTTATTGTTTTCATAATAGCATCCCTGAATATCTGTGATTTGATCACGCAGATTTGTCAGAGAGATGTGTTGGTATTGGTATGGTGTAAATTATATTGCTGAATATGAAATGCGAAGGAGAAAAGTTTGTCTATGAAATGAATAAGTTTAAAAAGTTACGGAGAGGGATCAAAATATTTTATGTGATGATTTGAAGTAAAAGTAAATAAGATAAAAATTTGCTACACTAATTTGTATGTGTTGTTGAAAATAATTATTATAATAATGATAGATTTCTTTCTAGAGATGATTCCACTTTTCGAATCGAGATAAATAAAAGAGCTCTTTATTCTTTATTCGTATATTCTTATACTCTTATATTGTTATCTTATGTTCTTTATTCTTATATTCTTTATTCTTATATTCTTTATTCTTATATTCTTATACTCTTTATTCTTATAATACATGTAAAAGGAATATGGCCTGGTGTGTTGAATAGTGTATAAGTGTTATATAAACTTTTCTCATATTATTAATCATATCATTTTATTCACGTCTATGCTTTGATATTTTAACAGTGTATTTCAGCTAAGTATATTTTTATGTAACAAAATTAAGCAGTATTACGAAGGCGCCTTAGTATATTTTAATAGAAAATTAGTATCTTAATATTTGTATATCATGTATTTTTTAAAATTATATTATTGTTTAATATGATAAATTTCCACACATATACTACACATAGATAGACTATGTGCTAGCAATAACACAAATCTAATAATATGAAAGATTTGGAGGAAACGTTAAGCTCTTTTTCTGGATGAAACATAGATTTGAAAACGCTAATGTACATTTATGTGTAAGGAATTTCATTTTATCAATTATTATTTTAGGAGTGTTTTATTTTTTTATTATTATAATTTGGTTTATTATATTGTATTTTGATTTTATTATTCGTATTACTTGAATCTATTTATTGTGTGTAATATGTGTTTCTATATTTTGTTATGTACTGTTTTGTATATATTAAAAATTTATTATGTTTGTAAGAGATAAAGACCACCGTTACTCCAATTTTAAAATGGGGGGGGGGAATGTAAGGATAATTAAATTAGATCTAAAATTAAATCCAGACCACTTCTAACTTTTATTTTCCCGTTACATCTTCAAGTATTAAATTTATTACCCAGTTCGGGAATATAGAACACATTGCCTTAAAAGAAATTTGCCGGCTCCGACCATTAATTTTTATTACCTAGTATTTCAAATATACCTCTTCAATAAGACATGCACTTGAAGACATCTGGATTTGGCAAAATGCTTGCTTGGCGAGATTTGCGCCAGCGGAACGGAAAAGTACCCTTTGATGACTATATTAGCCAAAACTCTTGACTGATATGTATGGCACAAAAGATCTGTTGCAGGAATTCCACTAGGAGGTGTTTTACCATCTAACCTACAATTTCAATTTTGCTTTACAAGACTTCCATCTTTTCTTCTCCAGTCAGTATTTTTATTAGTGAATAAGACCGTCAGATTGTTGTCTTACGCTACCTTCAACTCTAAGTGGAGGATTTCTGCGCCACAGAAATCCAAAAAATTGATCCTACGGTAAAACAGACATTACAATTCCAGTGGTTCATATGCTGAGAAGTAATTGAAAGATTAATTTGGATGTTCTCTTATAAATGTTCCACGTGAACTATGCTTTGTTTGCATTTACGGATTCAGAAAATCACTAGAAACTTATCTTCTCGATGTCTTTCGTAGTTCTAGACTTTGGTGGAATTCGGACACACACAGGTAGGTCACAGTAAAAACCTGAATATTTCTTTTAATTCCATTTTTCATGGTTCATAATACCACTTCAGCTATTTTTCAATATCAGAACAAACGGGACCGTAACATCTGCTATATTATGGGAATGTTATGAAAATAATTGAACTGTAAAAGACGTCTTTAACTAAAATCAAATTGAAGCAAAACTAAGCCTTGAGGTAAATTGAACATATTAGCGGAAATGTATAACTCAATAACTTTCAAAGTTGAATTATACTGTAAGTCTAAGCCTTTGTGTTAAATCCAAGAATATCCGCAATGACGACGGTTAAATTTCTTTAAAATGTATTGTTATGAAAAAATCATTAATCAATCCACTAGAAAGTCATTTTTAAGAACAGTTTCAGATACAAACTAGAAAATAGATAGTTTACTATAAGTCTTCATATTATCTTGAACAAGTTCGAGAAATGAAAATGGTGCTCGGGAAAAATATAATAATTATAAATAAAATAAAGCCACACTAGTAACATGTAAAACTGAAAGTGAGAGCCAAACACATAAGATAAGTTTTATTTTTAACTCTTCTCATTCGAATATTTCGAAGATACAAGGGAAAAGGACAGGAGGATAAGAGGACTCATCCTTGGTAACCGTAACTGGCACACAAACACGAATACACACATATATAATATTTACAGTAAAATGCGTTTAACGCGAAAACGCTTAAGACGAAATATCGGTTAACACGAAATAATACAACGGTTTCGACAAACTACTAAGTATTTTTATGCATTTCCCCCCTTTTAACTCGAAACGAAAATTGTCTAACATGAAAAGGTTTCTCTTTTGGGAATGAGCAAAATATGGAAAACACCAGAGATTTAAGAGGGGTATGAAATGAAAGAGAAGTAGCTTCACATTATTTTTCTATATTATTGGACTATCCTACTGTACCATCGGAGGAATTCGTTGCAATGGATGATGATAATGCGTGTACAGTTCCAATTACGGCAGACAAAGACACTTTGGAGTTTGTTCAAAGCTAAAAAAATATCATTGATGCAGATTTCAACCGCGAAAATAAAATGAATAATGCAGCTCCTGTTCCTGCGTCATCCGAAATGTGAAGCACCATGAAAAGTACGCGCAGTTATTTAGACGCTCATTCCAATGGTGAAATGGAAAAAATGGATGAGATCGAATAATTTGTTGACAGTTTGATGCTAAAAAAGACAATGCAAAGAAAACACCAAACTATTATCCAAAAATTCAATAAATATTTTGTTTTTAAAAAAAACTGGAAAATTATGTACTAAATTTCATTGAGTTTTTGTGAATGTTTTTGTTTCATTGATTTTCATTAAATACATGCATATATACATATCTAAACAAATAAAATGTACTCTAATAAACTTAAATTTTGTTAAATATATGCTTCGGTTTTGCAATATCATTTAACAGGAAAATATATTTCAGTCCCCTCAGCTTCGTGTTAAACGATTATCACTGTATTAATATTTAAAAAATAATAAGTGCTAGCAGTAAGTATGAATAAAATGTTCAAGAACAGTTGCAATAGTGATCAGTGGTCTGAATATATGTCCGTTCTTATAATTACATGAAGTATTTGTCTTTTCACTTCTGAAGTTTCAATGTGGAATGCAGATTTAGCCAATCCTTTCCAAAAACAACGTGAACTAATATTTTGAATTGATGAGCTATTACTAAAACAATAACTTTAGCTCCTGGCTTCAGGAACAGTTGGGAAAAGAAATAAAATCTTTAATCATATGAGATTTGGTGCGGATTTGTTTTGTCTTCTGTATAAGGTCAAGTCTTGATTTTATCTTCAACTTTTATACTCGTAGAATGTCATCCAGGCTTTCTTCCATTTATTAGATGCGCTTTAGTTGTTTCTTTAGTCAAAATGTGAAGGACACCATATAAAAAATCCATTGTTTAAGGGTGGATCCACAAATTTATATCTACAAGCTAACTCACTGCAGGAGTCTTTCTTCGACTAGTTTCACTCATTAGTTTTATTAAACAACATGAGGAATCAGTTTGTGTATTTTCTAAGAATTTTCCAGATCAATTTAGCAAAATATACGAGCTGTTACTTTGAGGCTGGTAACTGTAGAATATCGTTAATTAAATCACAATGTCGGCTGAAGTCACTCAATTCACAAAATTTCTGATAATGAATTGACTATATTTTTTAAAGGTCAGGGATAGGAAAACAATGACCCGCGGGCTACAAGCAGACCACAAAGAGTATTTTTGTGACCCACAAAGACAGTCAGAAATCTAATTAGGTGGAAAATATTCTCTATATTTCGGTCAACAAATTTTTGGGAGTAAAGTTTTCCTTGCGTGAAGATCAACAAGAGTAAATATAGTGCAAGTTAGCTGATATTAAATTGCAGGCTGTGATGATAGTTTCTCAACAATACCTCTTATGAGTTTAAAAAAAATGTTGAAAAATGTGATAGGCGCATTTGTGTCGCATTAAACTGATTCTAAAATTAAATATGTTTTCTGCTGGGGTGTTATTAATAGCACAATAAATAAATTGAATAAAACAGTCCCTACTTTATTTAACTTATATGGTTTTTTATGGTACAATTTAAGCCGTTTCTGAAATATAAAGTTAAATAATAAATGGAATCTTTTAAAAAGGCACCGGCCTCCAATACCCTCCGCTTCCACAATGTGGGCTTCAAGTCAAAATAATTACCCACCTCTGCTTTAGGTGATGCGTCTATTGACAAGACAAGATGAAGTGAAACACATTTAACCTCAATTTAAGTACAAGTTAAGCATTTGAAATGCAAATTTTCACTATTCTGCTCACAAATTTTGCTTTCCTTCATAAACAGATAATATCAAAAGGATTCCAAAGCCAGCGTGTTAAAAACCTTACATTAAATATATTGCCCTCATAGTGTATTAATCTGATTACCTTTTAAGAAATTAAAGCATCGAACGCGATTGAGACGCACAAAGTAATATCCATCAATTTAATCTGAGATAATAATACGTGGAGTTGCGAAGAGCATTATTAATGCGCACAACTCGGGGCGTCTGCGTTTTCTCCACTTAGCATGATTTATTACCCAACATGAGTCTAATCCAAACATTGCTCCGGGTTTCTATTAAGATGGCCACCCTCAAGTGTCGGATCATAACCCGAATTTCAGATATATAAACCTCCAAATTACAGTATAAATGGGTGAACATTTAGAATATCGTTGCAAACCCTCTCCTTTATAAGTTGTGCCTCAATTGGAAATGATTCCGCTTAGAGATAATGAATATCGATGCTATTTGTCTAGGTTAAATGGATGTATATTTTAAAGTTACGCGCCGTTACAGTTTCCCATCCAATCTTTTTGCGAAGCGCATTTTTTAAAAATGGATTTGTTCAGAAAACAGTTTCATTTTTGGATTGAGTTAATGTAGTCTAACACTTGCATAAGGGGACTTAGTAACTTGGAATATAAATCAAATGGTTGAAATGAAATACAAACTGGTATCTCTTTTTCCTAAACTCCACACCGCGCCAATAAGCTATTGCGAGGTTTAGATCCTTTTGAATTGGAGTAATCCCCATTACTTGGTCTTCAGTAGAACGAGGATTCAAACCTAATAGGTCACTTGGCCATCAAGGTCAAAACAATATCAAATAATTAGATTTTTAAAATGGGCATTCGGAAAAATGCAGGGGGATGAAGATATAAAAGATATCTTAGTTATTTAAAGTCGTGAGATGAAAACTGAATCCGAATCATTCAATCATTAGTTGTTGCACTTTTATATTTATATTGGAGGTATAAATATGATATTTTTGCTACTAAAATATTTTTGTTGATTGTAATACGACTTTATTCCTCTACTCTAAGCGTGTATTTCTGATAAAAGGTTGAAAACAATGAATTCATAATTCAATGCATTCTTCTATTTCTATAGCTCGCCTGTTCTATGCATTTCTGAAAATTTTGTGATTCGCCTGACTACCAAAAAGCATTTGTAAGGGATACATTTTTCAAATAATTGTCTTAAGAATTTCACTTTTTGTGAATTTTTTTAGCAGTTTATCTCCTTCTACATTTTTCTTTTACCTTGTTCTTTTTCTGAAAGTGTGTTAGATGACAGACTTCATAAATAGAGTCTTTCAAATATTTGACAAAACTAGTCATTTTGGTTGGGAAAAAGAGTTGCGTCCAACCGAGGGACATGTAAAAACCAGCGATTTTATTTATGCTCAACTTCGGAGATATCAAAGCAAATATCCAATAGTAGCAAAAATAAGTATCGAATCTATCTAAATAATCATTATTAACATTGAGAGACTATCCTGTAGGTTCTAATACTGGGAGAAAGGAAGTCATCTGCTTCTCTGGGAGAAATTTGTTTCTAAATTCACGAGCTTCTAGCTCACTGGCCGAGAATGATCAAAACAACACCTAACTCCAGTTCACCATCACACCTCACAATCCCTCTTCTTTCTACATTATTACTTAAGATCCCTTTCAATGGGGAAGTGAATTTACATACAATGAAATACGTTCAACACGAAAACGCTTAAGACGAAATATTGGTTAACAGGAAGTAATACAACGTTCCCGATAAACTACTATGCATTTTCATTCACTTCTTTTACTTAACATCAAAACGAAAATCTCCTAACACGAAAAGATTTTCCTTCTAGAAATGAAGAAAATGCGGAAAGCACCAGCCTAAATGGAACGTCCTACTGTATCTTCAGAAGCTTTCCTTGCAGTAGATGATGGCAATGTATGTATAGCCCGATTATGGCAGACAAAGATATTTTGTTGTTTGTTCAAAGCTCAAAAAATATCACTGAGGCAGACTCCGATGACGAAAATGAAGTGAATAATGTTGCTCCTGTTCCTACGCCATCCGAAATGGGGAAGGTCATGAAAAGTATGCGCAGTTATTTAGACGCACATTCTCTCCAATGCTGAATTATTTAATAAAAGATGTACGGCAACTATAACTATCTGTTGACAATTTGAAACTGAAAAGACAATGGAAAGAAAAATATCAGATTATTTTTCAAAAACATGAAAAATTTTGTATTAAATTTCACTAAGAACTTGTGCATATTTTTATTTCATTGATTTTTATTAAATACATACATATATACACATCTATGAAAGTAACTTATGCTAATAAACTTAATTTTGTTGATTATAGGCTTTTCACAAAAACCTTTTAACATGATAAAATATTTCAGGTCCCTCAGTTTCGTATTAAACGATTTCCAAAGAATATGTTTCCCTCCCAAGACGAGTTTTTCACGTCAATCAATTCATCCATAGAAACCCCAGATGCAATTCGTAAGGACAAATACGCTACCATATTTGTTTGAACTAATTTTTCCCTTTTTTAATACTAAATTTTCATAGTCCTTCAGATTTTATTCATGTAAATATTAATCGATTGAATTATTTCATTAAAATGGTTTTTAATTGTACATCATTTATTATTTAAACTTTGAACAAGGAAGTAAGGTTTTCCTGACATCCGAATTTATACGTAGTAATTTTTAAAAAAATATATATATTAAAGGAATTAGACAAAAGTTTTTCTCATATTTTTCGCTTGTTTCTTAATACTTTTTATTTTACTATACATCTTGTACTTTCTTTTAAAATCTGTCAAGTATATGTTTTGAACTAAACTGAAGTAAGAATTTTAGAGCATTTTAAGTAATTTTTGAATACAAAACATTATATACTTTTTTACTGTAAACATAAACTTTATTCAAATTGTTCATTTACCCGACCTTTTATTTCAGTAACTATTAAGACATTGTGTGAGATATTCATTTATGTGTTATTTTAGTGAAAAATTATCTATTCGATTTCTCTGGATATCGATTTTATTTTATAGGTACTTACAAATATTTTAAAATTGTTTCCATTATTTTAATTTTTTATCACATTAATACATTTTATTGTAAATTATTATCTTAATTATTCATTTTATGAAAAGATCGAAAATTGATTTAACGTTTTATGAGTATTTGATTCAAGAATAAATATGAAATTAAACTGTCCACCCTCATTTAATTTGCACTGATAGAGAAAAGACCATTCCGACTTACCTCTCTCGATTTGTTTGTTGTATTGAATTATTCATCTGATGTATCCAATAATTTCTTAAATTTCATCTTTAGACACAATATACACTTCCAACGTACTGAAGGAGAGTCTGAATAATAATTTTATACTGAATACAGTATTATGACAATTAGCTGTTTACTCTTTTAAATCACGTATTTCCTTAAATATACTATTCGAAATTTTTCTAATAATGTTTGGTTATTATAATTGTATTAATCGTATAAAATCGTTAAAATGAGCTTCAGAGGTTTAGTACTAAACACGAATTAACGTTTTTATTGAACATGGGTATTTTTTAATATTTCAGGATTTGTTTATATCACAAAAATATTTAACATAGAAATAAAATCTTTACGATCAAAAAATATAATTTAAATGAAGGAAATTTGTAAAAAAATTGTTATATAATTTAAAAAAAAAAAGAATTGATAAAAGAATTACCACTGTTCGTTTACATATACATATTGCGCTTAATTTTGTTTCTTTATTGATTTTTCGTGTCTTTAAAATAAATTTTATTCCAAACTTTTAGCCTCCATTTAATATGAATGGAAAAAACAAATATTGTTTTAGATTGTTATTTTGTTATTTTAGGCCAAGAAGTTCATTGGAGGGGGATCCTTATATTTATAGATTTTCAAAGAAATTTTGCATTTATGTTATTATTATCATTAGAATTGTTAAAGAAGACATCCTAAATGTCTAAGGATGTTAATTAGTAAGATAGAAAAACAATTTTAGATCAGAAAATGTTTAAGTGGAAACACATATTCACTTTATTAACAGTACGTATACCCGATTATCATATAATAATGGCCATAAATTTAAAAAAAATCTGAATAAATGAGCAATTTTATCCCCTTTCCTATAAAACTGAAAGCTCATTTCGCAGTTTTATTGGGTAAGGTACAAAGTGTATAATATACCCTATGCGAAGAGAGAGAGAGAGAAAAGATAGAAAATCTAATAATCAAATGTAAATAAGTGAATCCTTAATGTATGTTATTTTCAGTTCTTAATTAAAATTTGAAAGCAATATTAATTATATATCGGAATATTTTTTTACTTGAAAAGGGGATCCTAACGCAAGTCTTGCTCCCAAACACCAGACGAAGGTAGATTTCGGGCAATACTCCATGAAAAAAAAACTCATTTTAATTTCCTTTTGTCACATTATATTACATTTGAATTTACGTTTCCCATTTTTACCAACAAATTTTGAGTTAGCAATTAATTTTGCAAAACATAGTTTAAATGTGAATGGGTAATTTTTTGGATCAACTACTACCGCCATATTAACTACTGGAAATTTATTTATTACAGAGTGTTAACCAACCAGCATCGAAACGAAAGTGGAGCATCATTCCGAGAAAGAATGATTCGGAATACGATGCTAGAAAGGGCGGAGGAGCGAACGCGAGAGAAAGAGGGGGAAAAAAGAAAGAAAGAAACGCTCTCAGTAATAACGCACTAAAGCAATGGGAGTCACGTTACTTGAAAGGGAATAAATGAAAAGTCTGCCTTCCATTTTCCATTTGTGTTGCCACTACTTTGTCCCGGAATAAAAGAAAAGACTCCTCGTTGCCATTCTGATTGATAATGTGTTGGCAAAACCTCGTAAGCGATCGGTGGAAGACATGCGAGGTGGAAATAAAAGTAAAAAAAAGCTCGGAGAAAAGCCGCAAATGCATTTGGAACTGAGGCTCGCTCCAATTATGCTGTTAGGCGACCGCCTGCTAAGGAGGTTAGGCCTAAAAGCCACTCTGTCTGACTTATGTTTATGACTGTAAACATTAAACGTGTTTAGTTGCGGCCCTAAAGGAATTATCGCTCTGCTCCTCACTAATTCAATACCTCCATTAGCGCAGAAGCGACGGACTAAGTACATATATTAATAACCAGTAGCGCATCGTCTGGTAGCCTACATAGAGGATTCAGTAATCAGATTGCAGGCATCCACCAATATGTCATATTCTCGGTACGGGCCTCAGATCAAATATTAATGCTCGCCTCGGAGAGAGAGTTTGCCTTGCCGCTGTTTCATTATTTAGCACCTCGCGGTCCGTTTGAAGTAGAGACTCTAAACGCCCGCTCGCTTTAATGCCATTAAGAAAAGGAACCCGGCAGGGGGCGCTTCGGGATGTTTTAAAAAGTTATCCGCTGGGATAATTCGGTGTGGGAGGCTTTTTGCTGCGCTTCCAATACAAAAAAAAGGGAAGGGAATTCGCACTATTTTATTTACTTTTCCTCTGTCCCTTACTTATTTATTTTTTTAATAATTTTTTCCCCTTCTGTTTCTCTCGGTTTCGTTTTTAGGATTACGTTCACGGGCGGACATGCTGAGAAAGATGTTAAGATGAAGTTTTATTGCGCCGTGGCGAAGATTTGTTTTAGGGCGTGATGTGTTTCGCAGATGGAGCACTTAGACGTCTCGATGAAGGATTCATTGAAGGTGTTAAGACTCTCTGTAATAAGGGGAAAGACTGACTGGAGAGTTGTAAATAGGCTTTTGCGCTGCTGTTTGCTTTTTATCAAGTTTTCTCAAGGCGACAGTAAATTGAAGAGGACTTTTAGTAAAGCAATTTATGTTGGGTGAAAATTAATTAAATATTTTCTTTTACTTTTCCTGATACACGAAGCTTTGAAAAGTATTTTTTCACTGATGTATGCAAAATATGCTATTAATGACAAAT
This sequence comes from Trichonephila clavata, assembly GCA_019973975.1. Taxonomy (NCBI): domain Eukaryota; kingdom Metazoa; phylum Arthropoda; class Arachnida; order Araneae; family Nephilidae; genus Trichonephila; species Trichonephila clavata. The sequence continues at coordinate 79,457 of BMAO01026134.1, forward strand.
GGACGCAGATATGAAAAAACAATTACAAAACATATACTTCAATGTAAGATATCCCCCCCCCCCATAAAAAAAGAAACTATCATTTAAGAAGCGAAGCTTGCAACGTATTGGAATATTTTGAAATTTCTACTTAATAGGTGCATTATTGAACCATCTATAATTCACGCAGTGCTTTTGAAAAAGATGTCTTAAAAAATGTTGGGCTTCTTTTATTGATTTTTAAAATAATATTCATAGCAATATAATTAAATCAGGTCAAATATTCGCGTTTTAATTTATCATCATAATATTTACTGTAAAAATAATTAATCAATGTATCTACAAATATAATAAAATTTCTCTAAGTATATTTTAATAATCATTACTGATTAATTTTCTTGAACACATATAAATAAAAAACGATTATGTACAAGGATTGATGATTTAGTATATCTTTTATTATCGATAAATAATCATTTTAAAGATTTATTAAGAAGTATGACAAATGTAACCTCCTAACCCAAATAATACATGAATTTCCTTAAAGTATACAAACACTTACTACTTAAAATTAATTATCTATACATTTTACAAATTTCTGCAAAAGTTACTTTTATCGGAACGTCGATTTTTGAGAACGCAAAATAATTATTTTGCACAAAACTCTTAGATAATTTCTTTAGGCATAAACACTTTATAATTTTACGTTGATCGGGGTTCGAAGATTTTATACAAATCAGTCACAAAGAACAAGAGAATAGTTTAGGAGCGATGGAAGTTTATTGTCGAGAAAACAATCCTTGAAATACAGGATTTAGCAGCAAAACTCGCAAAAAAATATCAGAACACCTCTACAGTGCTCAGACAAAATAGCAGTGTCTAAAATACAAGTAGGCTAGATTATTCACAAGCACCACTCGTCCTATTCAACAGCCGAGTTAATCGCTAATCGTCTCTTCACAGTCAAGGCAAGACTAACTCATTTTCAGCGAGCATCTCTCTATTTATGGGCCTTGCAGATCCTTCGAGAAATATCCGCTTGCGTCATAGGTCTTGAAATTAGTGGATTTCTCCCCAAATTTCTAGAAGAATCCAGAGCGTCCCGAACTCGCCAATGTTGCCAACTTGGTCGCTAAAAATGATGCCAACTTGGCTTAATCACCAAGTTCCCATTGAATCTTCTCTCATTATAACGGCGTTGCTTGCGAATATATATTACGATTTTAACATAAAATAAATATAACATAGAGTAATATAAATGCTTACACATTCAAATACAGATTATTTACACTATTTTACACAAAATTCGTAACAATATATAATAGGAAGAATATATATTTTTTTAGTGACTAAAAATTATGAAGCATAATTATTTATTCTTATTTAGTTAGAAGCAATTGTTAAAAAATAAAATCTAAATGACTGACGCAAGAATTAGCTAGAATGATTTATGTCCATGAAATGTCTTAATAATTCTTTTCCTTGGAATAATTAACATTAGGTAAAATGTATTCTGATTATTAATTATTAGATATATGCATTAGTTTCCTTAAATATTTTGATTGAATTTAAATTTAAAAAAATAATCTTTTCAACACTAACTATTTTGATAAGAAGAATTGTCCAGAAAATTCACAATTAACACGAGTTTGTAATACATGTTTTAGAATTTGGGCCCCTTATACATAGAGTGTCAAGCCTATTTTCGAGATTACAAATATGTAATAAAATGGGGCAAACGAGTACTACAAGGAATTTTAAAATCTTTTCAATATTTTAATATTTTAAAACAATTTTAACTATTGAGTAATGCTTATGTTATATTTATGTTATATATGAAGTTAATGCTTATAATAAAAATTTTTTCACATTAAAGTATTCAAAATTTTAACGAAAATGTAAATTTTCTTTTATTGTTTTAATTTGTTTAAATATTGGGGTGCATATACAAGGATTTTTCAATTTATTTGCTCTTTTTTTAAAAAAAAAACAATTATTAATAAATAGTATTTCAATATATAGAATCAGTTTTATTTTTTTATAATCATATTTAAGAATGGGGATTAAAAATTATAAAAAATAGTTGACAACAGTATCAGAAATTTGTTTTAAAATTTTAAAAAATTTTAGTTATGTAAGTTTGGTTTTTTTCAAAAAACTAAATAAATTCGGATTTAAAGAGTAGTTGTAAGCTGGGAATCTGACTTCCTGATATGATGTTAATTTATAAATAAATTAAATACAAATATTTTTCTTAGATATTTTACAGTATTATCTTTATTCTTTTCGATAGAAAGTTTTATAAACCTAACCACTTTTAAAATACTTATTTAACAAATATTTAGAAACCAACCTATTAATGTATTCTGAAAAAAATTCGTTATTATTAGTAAAGATGCTACTTCCTTCTTTTACGAATAAAACTTGACATATATTTACATAATGCGTTTGTTTTATTCTGAAAACACGTATTGTGATTAACCATCTATTAACGTCATTCTCATAAATGAAACAAGAGATATTCGCGAAGAATCTCATGCTGTTTCGTTGAGTCACTGCGATAAACCATCAATCAGAAAACATGGAACTTATTTACTTATGAGCTTACTTACTTTACTAATTAATTTCACTTATATTTTGAAGGTTACTAATTGCTGCATTTTATTTACTGTGTTTTTAGAGGTTATTATATTTTTTAGAATATTTTGAAGAAAAGTATTTTAATTGTATGAGTTTTGTAAATTTATGGTAAGGTCTTTAAGCATTAAAGAAGAAAATATTGTATTCTTCCTTCAAATATAGATGTTTTTAATATTAATTGATTCTTAAGTTATATATATATATATACATATATATATATATATACATACTATATTTATTAATTTTTACAAAGTTTTCAAAAGAACAAATAAACCCCAATTAAAGTGGAAATATACTCAAATGAAAATCAAATGTTTGGAACAAGATTTATTTTCCCTCATAATACTAATAGTTACGAATAACGTTTATTTTACGAATTTTACTCTGATAACAAATTAAGTGTTTTATTTTCAAAAAACATTTTTAATGTCTGCTGAATGATATAGAACAACAGCTTAATTTCCAACTGCTTAGTTTTAATTAAAAAAAATATGAAATTCAGATAAGTTTTGTTGACAACATTTAAACATTTAAACTAAATAAACTGATTTTGATTAAATGTATAATGGATCTCTTAATGTAAAAGTTTATCTTAAATGAAAAAAATTAACGTAGTCGTCTAATAAAGAAAATATTAATCTAAAAATGGAATACAGGATACATAAAACACAAACAATTAAATGACAGCTAAAAATAAAAGTTTTCCCATCTTAAACTTTTAAGTGTTTAAGCTCTTTTTTTTGTGATGCATACAAATTTTAATATTTTTTGTTCGTACTATTACTCTCCAATTAAAAAAAAGATGTTTATTCTTTATTATGATAAATTTTTTACATAATTTTTCACAGTGATGAGTGAATGAATATTAACGTCGCACTTTTCAGCTACACGAGGGCTTATGAGGACGGTCCGCGTAATTTTGAACCATGGTCAAGTGACGCGGACGACACCTGAGCTGGTAACCCCGTCTCCTAACTACCACACCACACTAACGGGAGGATGTTTGAGCTCTCGACAGGTTTAACGTGCATCGCTCCCCTACACGACGGGCCTTCAGTGGTACTGGGCTCGAACTCATGACACGCTAGCCTTGATACGATGCCTTGACTACTTGGCTACCGCGGTCACATAATTTTGTACAGAGCAGATCTCAAATAGGGTTTAAAAATATCAGGGGAAGTGCATAAAACCAGATTTGGCACAAAATGAGGTTTGAACAGATTCTTCTGTGTTCTATAGTTTTTACAAGTTATCGAGTAAGGTTTATGAATTTTTTGAAGAAGAAAGCCACGTTATTATTATTATTTTTTTTTATATCAAAAAACAGATTACACAACTCATTTTTTAATGCAGCCGAGAAAATTCCTTTATTTATTGCACTTCTCCAAGTTTATATTTTCTATATAAAAACAAATTTATTTAGAAATTAATTAATTATTATTTAATTAATTATTTATTATGATTAGTAAATATTTAATTAAAGAACTTTCAGTTTTTAAAATGATTTCAACATTCCGATAATTATAAAATTAGACATTATTATCAAATAGGTAAAAACAGCTGCTGTAAGAAATTCAGTTTTATTTGTTGAAATCAAAAATAATAACAATAAATGATTTCTTTTTCTTTAGAAAAAAAATATTCCTTAATTCCTGAAACACTGAAAAACATCACATCTAATATGTACATGTTTATTAAATTAAACTTGTAGAGTTTAGGTAACTTATCATCTTCCATCGGGAATTCAATATTGTCGCTACAGGGGCTTACAAACATTCCAAATAACAAAATTAAAGACAGAATTAAGTTTTTAATCTAATATTGGTGATACGAAAAATCTAATTTTTATGTTGAGATTTTTGCTTTGAAAACTTAAAAAATAATAATAATTGAAATTGAAAACATAAACGTGTGATAAAAGAAAATTTCTTTGAAAGGCAAAAATACGAAGGTGCAAATTAATGCAGACTAATCTTTTAAACTATTTTGTTTTTAACTCTTTTAAAAGCTTGATTCTTACCAATAAAAGTAATTTTTAAAATTAAACAATAAAAATATTTTATTTCTTTTTGATATTCTGATTAAAAAGTAATTTGATTTGAGTTATTTATTATTTTAAGGAAATATCTCTTTAGAATATCGCTAAAAGAGTTTTTTTCCTTAAATGAAACAATACTTTTGAACTGTGTTTAATTCTATTACATTATTTGATCATCTTAACATATTTTTGACTTTTCCTTTTTATTATTATTTCCTCCCTTTCTACGCAGGATTAAACAAAGTTTTCATTATCTTTGCATCTCTCCACAGAATGGACCACTTCCTTTTGCATTGAGCTTTAAATTATCGAAAATATTGAATATCAGTATAATATTCTTATGTGTTTAATTATTGCAATGTAACTTCTATGTTTTACGTTACAGATATAAATAAAATAAAAGATATTACAATACAAATAATAAGAATGATCCAGGAAGTTTAATTTATTACTTAATAAGCACATTTAAGGGGAGTTTTTAGTTCTTTTTCACAATATATGGGCTATATATATATGAAAAAGATAATAGTTTTAAAGATGATATATTTAAATTTAGTTATCGAAGATAAAATTTTGCTTTTTGTTTTGTTTTTATTACAGTTATATCTGTAATAAATGCAAAATATAAGTACCTCATTTCAATTTAGAGTATAAAAGAAAAACCTTAGCAGGAATTCACATAAAATATTTACAAAGATGAATTTTAATTTTAAATGAGTGTGTAGAATCTCATATTGGAACTCCTTCCCCATTTTTAAAATTATATATCACTTTTAATAGGACCTTTGCCACTTTGCGTGAATAGAAACTTATGCAAACAGCAACGTTTTTATGAGACGTAGATTTTGTTAAAAAGCAAGTTGTACCAACGAGTAGCAGATATTTGAAGTAGCAATAGTCATCGTGAAGGCCTGCTTTTATCAAGTAATATGATGAAATTTTTTTAGTTGATTACACTCATTAAATAGAAATTTACAAACTACTTTTGAGTGAAATAATTTTTTCAGCTAAAACTTGATTTAGGATTGTCTGACAATTTTGCAAAAAAAAAAAAAAAAAAAAAAAAAAAAAAAATAAACAGACCTATGCACTGTGTCACTTTTAGCTCCACATTTTAAAAATGGCTAATAAAACCACTAATCAGAATTTCTAAATGAGCTAAATCATGTCATGTTATAATCACATGATAACTATAATCACGAGTTTTCAGCCAATCGGTTCACAAACTCATATGACGTCATAATTTCATGATAGATGCAATAATGTATTTCCAGCTAATAAGTTTGTGGGCTTTGCTGTTGTCAACTTTTGCTTTTTTGGGAACTTTCTTTTAAAAAGCACATGTTTGTCATCAATAAAAAAGTAACATAAGTAAACAAAATATACTTGCATAAAATAAGATTCTTTAATTTTAAAATGTTTTTTATGAATTTTCTTCCATAATATTTAAACATCTTTACCTAATCATAAAATTTGAAATTTTATTTAAATTTTACGAATAGAACAACACGTACTAGTTAATTTAATGGTAGTTCTGAATTCAATGGAGAACACGTGATTGTTTTTATCATGGGACAGCCGTGAATTGTTACATTTTGCACGTTTCATAAAACTATTTAAAAATGTAAGAGATAGACCTAAATATATATACACACATAAATATACAAAATATTTTAAATACTTAATTGCATTATTTTATATGGAAATTGCAATTTTTTTTGTAATGAAAAAAGTAACACTTGAAGGCACTTATTTAAATAATTTTTGACGTATGGTCTCCATTTACTGTCGATTTTTACAGCATAGAAAAATCTCGAATATTTATTTTTAGAATACGTATAATCGATACATCTCCCCGAATACAAAAACGAAACGATCTTTGATCTTCGCACTCCAATGTATCATCAACAACGACGACCCTACAACAATCGTGGACGGAAAAAGGCATTGAACATACACGAGGGTGGTGTGGGGCAGAAAGAATGAGTTATTCCTCCAACCGGAAGTCCTCGCAGGAAGCAGCACTTGGCGTAAAACGGGAAGCGAAGGAGTTCCGAATCTGAAGCGGAAGTTGCAGACGATTCTTTCCTGCTCACTCCCTCTCTCATCCCATTAAGCCGTTCTTATCATGCTAATAGGGGGTGAGGAGTGGGCCGCATGTCAGTGCAGAGATGGAGTTTCTATTTCTGTGCATTAATTTCAATCGATGCGTTGTGCGATACTCTTTAATTTCATCAAAGACCATCCTCACTCCACCAGCCCCTTTATCGTCTGCTGAAATAGGTTCCGTACCTCTTCCTCTTACCCTGTTGCCATTAAATATTAAATTCCTTTCAGTTCTGCTACGGTTGCAGTGATTGTGTTAAAGCTACTTTTGAAATTTTACTCTCGGAAATATAAATTGTGTTAAATTATTAATTATGCATTTGAAGTAGAAGTTTGTGCTGAGAAAAATTGTTATTGAATTAGTCACGCCGAGATTTTTATTTGATAATTACAGCACATTGTATATTTTAACGCATTCATCTAGGAATTTTTTTTTTGAAATCATATTATTTTGAAATATAATTTTCTTATTTCAAAACTATTTATAAAAAGGGAAATTTATTCATTACAGCTCTTTTTAAAAACGAATTCTTATGTAAAACTTTTTAAAGATTTTGACTTGAAATCATTTTGGATTTTATTTTAAAAAGAAAATATTCCAAATCATATATTCCAGTTGTAAAAAAATGAGGCAAATAAATTATGTGTGGACTTTACTTCTTTATTTTGTGTTTGCATCAAGGAATAAATAAAACGTATTCATGTTGTTAAATTTAGTTGAAACTTTAACTTTTCATAAAAAATATCTCTGACGACGGATTCAGGAGATTTCGTGATAATTACTTCTAATTAATTCTTTCCAAATTTGAATTTTCAAAGAAGTCAGAATTTTATCTTATAACAACGTTAATTCACAGGAAAATCATAGCATTTTAATGTACCTAGTTGTGCCATGAGCTCTGATGCAAATATATAAAGTACACTGCTGGTAAAAAAAATACAACACAAAGAAGGATCAGAGATATCACGGCGAAATTTATTTGACAGATAACATGTTGTACAAAGATCAAACGATTAAAATTATAGCCTCTTGTGACATGTGAATGATGACAAAATCAGTAGTAAGTGTAGCCTTCATTGTTGGCTATAACCGCTGCCTAACGCCTTGGCATAGAATCAAAGAGGCTTTGGATGTATTCCTGGGGTACTACAGTCCATGCAGCTTCCATATATTGTATCCAGGGCCAGTCTTTGTGAAAGCATGGGTCACGCGTTTTTGACTGGAGATAGTTTGGGGAAACAAACAGGCCAAGGAAGCAATTCAATTCGATGGGCAAAGAAGAACTCTTGAACATTGCGTACCACGTTTAGTCGCACGTTATCCTGTTACAATATGGATTATGGCAAGCACTGAATGTATGGAAAGATCATGAGCTCCAACACTTCAGAGATGTAGCGCTGACTGTTCAGTGTACCGGCAATGCGTACTAGAAAGGTGTGGAAAGGAAGTCCAATACCACCCCAAATCGTGATACCAGGTACAGGACCAGTGAGACGATGCATAATGCAACAGTTCAGCAGTCTCTCACCACGGTGTCTCCAAACTCGAATCCAACCATCGTGATGTTGCAGGTAGAAGCGGAATTCGTCAGTGAACACAATGTCGTTCCATTCCGTTGTCCATGTCCACCGTTCATTGCACCATTGGCGGTGCAAATGCCTGTGGTTTCCAGTCAAGGGTAAACGAAGAAATGGACTCCTAGCGGACATTCCACTCTATTGCAAACGCGTCGAATGGTACGATTGGACACCGAATAATGCGTAACAGACTGAATTTGTTGAGCTATGGTTCATGATGTGGTATCGCGATCCATCACTGCTATGCGCCTAATCTGCCTGTCATCACGGGCAGTGGTGCAGCGAGGTAGGTGCGATCATCCCATCGTTTCCTCCTGCATCCAGAGAAGACAGATCCGCATCACCATCGTTTGGTTTTATCCAACACGCTGACCGATTTCTCTTAAGGATAATCCTCAATCCCTATAGTCTACTATTCTTCCTCGGTTGAATTCAGAAACTTAGTCAAAAGACGCTCAATGTCTTCTACGAGGCATAGGTAAACAGCTTTCGAAAAGAAAAACCCACACGAAAAAAACAATTGCCGTAATTCAAATCGCCAATCTGTTCTTCCCTTATACAGCACTTGCGGTTTGCGCCACTGTCGCCGGGAAGTGCGTTTGAGTTATAATGCTAATGATTTCCATATTTCATCGCCTCCAACGCATGATGTAAATTTCCAATGGTGTGCATGCTTCCTTTAGGGTGTTGCATTTTGTGTGTCTATCAGTGTAGTTAAAAACTTTACATTAAAATTTAAACCTAAATCTTTCTAAAGTTTTATTTTGCTTTTAAGTTGTTGTTAATATAGTGTATCTCTTATTCAATAGGATCATCTTTTGACTTCCCAAGTCAGTCTCTTTGGCCAATCATCTATCGAGGCGAGCATTACCTCCATTGGAGCTTTCATCACTGCTTTCCGTAAATAACGTTTAAGACTGTTGAAATTGGGATGCTATTTGTGGCATACCTATTATTCCAATACTGATCTCAATTTACAGTTGAGTGGATTTAAATCTGGACAGTTGGAAGACTAGCTTTAGTGTTCTGTTAAGTCCGGCACAACAGAGATCTGTTGAAAAATCTTGTTGTTTCCATTGAACAGGCTTGTGTTCAGGGTCTTTACTATTGGTTCTATGATAGTGTGTAATGGGCTTCATTCGGATTCTTCTACTAATCCTCTTGGGGAAACTATTCTTTAACTGTGATTTTTAGTTTAAAAATCGTTTTCCGTAGAGATGACTTGGTTTTATGCAAATGTAACTACTATTTAAGTTCCTGTCGTTGAGTATGTAAGTTACTGGTTGATCGCTAATTGTTAATCAGAAAATCTAAGAATAAAAGAAAGTGAACTGTGACTGGGAAGTAACGCGGTCGGAAATTAATATTCAAGACATAATCCCCCAGGAGTTGTAGAAGTAAATACCATTGGAGCTGAACGAGCTATCAGGGATTAAGAAGGATCGTCAGAACGAGCTCCAACGAAGCTAAGCTATTTTGAATAATCTTATATGTTAGATTAAGTATTAGGAATTCAGATTGCTCTCAAGATTGAGCAATAAAGTTGTGTATCACTTATAAAAGTGATAAATATATATAAGTGATTCTACTTTTAAGAACATGTCTACTTCTTTCCCAAACACTCTTTCACTCACGACCTTCGGGACGCGACAAGTGTTTCAGTAAACTTTATTTGGTTTTCACTCCTTTCTGGCAAAAATGAATCTCTGAGACGCCTTCTTAGCTAACACTCCACAGAACCATTACAGAAACTAGATGATGAACTCTCTGATGACATTTTTTAATTCTCTTTAGTTTCTTGGCCATTCCTTGTACATACACAATCATTCTGGTAGCTTAAGGGTTCTTCAACGTTAGTAATTTTCTCGTCGGTGATCAGAATTCTTTTGTGACCGTCGTTACAGTACTTTTACTATAAGATACTTCTGGCCTTTTAATTCCTTTGTAAGAGAAAACGGCCAGTTATTTTTCTATAACCTCTTGGCCTTCGTTTTCTATGCGATAAATTGTTCCCTTTGGAATGTCCCTCTGTTTAACAAGAATAGTCTTCTTTCTCTAAGGATTCTGACAAATTCTCTCCTTGACTGCTTCGACGAGAGTTGGTTTTCCTCTCTGTGGTTTCAAAATCTCTCTTCTCACGAGGGTATGTCTGTTGATCGCATATAAAAAGAAAGATGTAAATATTAGTATGTGAATAATGTTGCCTTAACCGATGAGTTGAAACACCTTACTACATGCGAATGTGAAAGTACGATTAAGGGGAAAATCTCTTAAAGCGAGGGATTCTTCTTTCCAGTAGAGGGCTCTCCCAACTGGCGGGGATGATATTCTCGTCTGGAAAATTTTCCCGCAGTTGAAATGGAGTACATCATATGTATAACATCCTCCATATCAAGTCAACGTTATTGTGATCCTTTTGATGACCATGTTTTCCATTTGTATGCCTTTGGTATTCCACTGAAGGTCTCTTCCTTCAAAAACACAAATAACCTTGCTATCGCAACCGAATTGTATCTGAATGCTTCAGTGAACAGTTTACAGATGTTACCTTTCTCCCTTGAACTTCTAGATCCTCTCATATTATTACTATTAAATACATATGGGATGCCATAGCCCAAAACTTTCGATTCTCTTATTCCGCTCAATCGTGATCTCTCGTAGATTGATAAAAAATCGAGCGCATTGTTTCGTCCATGCCTCGACGATCTGACGCCGTCATTGGATCGAAAGGCGGTGCAGCACAATAGTATCTCCAATTCAGTTTAACTCAGCGTTTCTCAAACTGTGGGGCGCGCCCCTTAGAGGGGCGTGATATCCCTGTAAGGGGGACGCGAGCTTATTGAAAAGTCGAAAATAAAAAAGATTTAAAATAAGTTCTAATTTACTGAAAGGAAGTAAAACAAAATACATTCTGACATAGTAAAAAATAAAAAGTACATATTTACACAGATATAATATACTTATAAAAATGTATCAGTACTTCACAATATTTTTGGGAGTTAATTTATTAATATTGAATTAATAACAAGTTTAATAATTACTATTGCCTCTCAAGAACTAGTCATATATAAAATTTAATAATTATCTTGATAGTTTGCAAGGGTTATAATTAAAGAGGTATTACAGCTTTAGCGTCAAAGTATGTTTTATTATTACATTATTTTATTGTTACAATACATTATTATTTTATGAGGGGGGCGATGAAAATTATGATTAAAAATTGGGTTACACATATTGAAAGTTTGAGAAGCACTGGTTTAACAGCAACGTACATACAGTAAGACCCCGATTTACCGAAACTTTATAAAAATAATTTTTCGCCAGCCCCCTTCTTGATTAAAAGAAAGAAAAAAAACTCTGTCCATCGAATACAAATTTTAGAATTAACGAATTAATTCAACAGCTGAATTTTTTCCCCACTCTAGCGGATTAGAAAAAATTGTGTGGAATTCTTTTTTTCAAATATATCCTCTTTGTCGGGAACAGATAAACAACCTTTCTTGTAAGCAGCAAATTTTGACGGAAAAGGGGGAAACGAATTATTAAACTTTACAGGTGCCGGTGAGCCATGAGTGTAACCTGTCGCACGAGCTTTGAATAGGATAGGAAATCCTTTCACTATCTCATCCCACACCATAATGCAGAGGATGTCTTCAGACTTTTTTTTACCCTTTTCTCTCTTTTTTGAGAAAATCTAAGTTTATTATACGTAAGGTTTTGCACATAATGTTTTGATTGATTCATCGAAGTCAATAAATAGTCCTTTTGAAACAGAAATTGATAATGAAGCTTCTATCAAAACTGTTATATTTTCAAATGCTTTACAATGTTTAGAAACTTTGAAAGCATACCTTTAGAAACAGGATGTAAATGATGCAGTGTTTTCTTCTCTGCATAGAATCGAAAGAAAAAAACTCTTTCAAGTCAGGAATCAAAAAGATTTTCAAACATCTATTAAACAATATTTTAAAATTTCCAATTAACTGACGCGTGATAATTCGTTAATAGTATTTTTAGCTGCTGAATGGAAAAAAATGTAATTTCTAACTATGGACATTTTTTGTACAGTTGCTTATTATAAAGTTTCCAAAAGATAAATATAAAAAAATCATATTTTTTGGACCCCGATATTACTTACAACCCTAATCAACGAATAAACTTGTTAGGTACCAATGGATTTGTTAAATCGGGGTCTGACTTATATACCCACACATATATATATATAAAATATGTTCCTTCATGCTTTTTCAGTTCTTAGACATTTAATTAATAAAGTAAATATCGAGTTACTAAAAACCATGAAAAACACTCAACCCTATTTACCTAGACTAATATCAAAATTAAATTTTACACACGTATACATCGTTTCTGTGTGATTCAGTAGGGGATATAAAAGAACAAAAGTTTCAACTGCTGAAGAGCCATTTTTAAAAAGAACAAAGACAGAAGCGTGTATATATGCAGAAAATAAAAGTGTAACTCGGCAGTGAGAATTTTGAATGAGAAGAAATCGTTGCAAGTCCAGGGACTCCGAAATGAAATTAAGGGCTCGTAAATCTAATATTCCAAAGCGATTTCCTCATCCAATGCTAAAGAGATATTAAAGCAAATTTTATTCGGAGAGAAACGCCATTTAAATCGCATTTCTAAAAATTCGACAGCTATTTGTTCGAAATCTTGTTATACAAATCACAAGTTTGGGGCGAAGCATTCGTGAAACTGTGTAAAGTATATTTGATCAGAGAAGACATAAATTTAACGGACAGTCTTTGATCCTTACATAAAAGGAAGAGAGTTTTATATGGTATTTAGAAGGATTCTCACAAGAGAAATTTTAATGGACTGAATCGACTCAATTCGAAAATTGCTGAGCGAAAAGTTAAGTGAGTAGTATACGGATTCTTACCAAAAGCAGTAAATAATCTTAACACTCAATGTTATAATGTAATTCAATGCGAACTTATTGAGGTTTGCGCAGTGTTTCTTAAAATTTTTTTGCTTCTCATTTTTTGCTTTCACAGTAATATCTGTATTAATGTTTATATCCCTAAATATGCGCGTGTATGTTTTATTTAATATTTATTATTTATTTATTATTCTTATAACCATTTAGCTATATATCAATTAACTTGTTTTGATGATTATTTGATTTTAGTTTTTTAAACTTTCATTTTTACACTTCCTCTTCTTAAAATTTTTACATATTTCTCCTCTGAATGACGTGTCTTTGAAACTATTAAGGGCTACATTTAAGGTAATTTGGGGGAAGACGCAAGTATGTCAACAATATTTTTATGCGTCGATAAATAGCAATACTGGGCCATTTGTATGAAGAGTCTGGTCTGACATTGAGTGTGGTTTGTGAATTTGTCTAAATTAATCGTCTTTAATCGGCTTTATTTTTGGATGTCGTGAGTATTTAAAGTGGTGAGTACAACTTTTATAATGTTCCGTTCCTCCTATTTAAAGTTTATAAATGTACTTGTGTTATCTTAAATGAGATATTAGCAATATAAGTGAGTTACGTATTATGTTACACGTAAGATGCATGTAGAGGCGGCCGTAACACTGTAGAAAATAAGGAAATAAGCGTGTTTGGCATCTTTCCCCTATACTCGGGGTAAAACACCACATGATTACGAAATAAATGAAATTAACTTAAACTTTTCTTAAATTTTTTTATAATTCTGTATATAATGGTATAAAATATAAGTGCAATTAATAGTTATTGTTATAATTAATAATATTTAAATGCAATTAATGATAAGTGGTCTATCACCATCGGGTGCCTCCACCAGCATAGAACACGGGAGCACAACCCTATTTCTCTGGTCAGAAAACGAAACCAACCGGGCGTATGAAACTAACATCAAAAGTCTTAACTGAATCAGAGAGGAGAGCAACTATGCGGGAAAGGCCCGAAGAAAGCTAGAAAAGGTGGGTAAGGTCAAAACAAATAACTAGAAACCTTCGAAGAAACATAAGAAAGAGATGTGTCAGTTTGTTATCCTCAAGCAAAGGAACTCCTCCAGATACTAATGGGATGAGGATAATAATGACGATTTTTGTACTGTGTAATTTTATGCTAAGAAGGTTCCAATTATGACTGGATTCATTGCATAGAATGCAACAAATTATTGCTCGAAAATTGTAATGGGGGTCATTTGCACCGAGTGAAATGCTGTGATGACTGTCATTCGAACCTAGGCTGTTATCATTTTCAACAAACTTTTTATGAAAGAATTGAATTTGTTTTGTTCTTCTATAGTTATTGTTACTTAACGCTTACTGTTGTAATGTTTTTTTTATTTACTATAGTGTTGTTGCATCTTACCCCATAACTGGGGGCATCTTTCCCATATATATGGGGGAACATGCCACAATTAAATAAATATCTTTCGCATTAAATTTATTATTTATTTTCATACTAAGAAGAGAATTAACTTTCAATTAAATATTGAAAAATAAAGTGTATTTTTTCATGATCTTGTTATTTCAATTTTGAACGTAATAATCGAAAAAAATCTTTGAATGTGGCGACTACCCCCGATTTACCATAGTAGCAATAAGTTCGGTGTGTCCAGCACTGAGGAATTTGTTGGGTTTTTTTCAGTGAAGTAAGTAGTTCAATTTCGATATTCTTTTGGAATATAGTGTTTTTAATATAATAGAAATTAATTTTTTTTTGCACTTTAAAATTTTTAAAATTACTTAGAACTTTTTCCCTTTTAAATTTTATTTAAATTCAATAAAAACTTTACTTTCGTTCTAAGCCTAGGAGCTTGCTTATGTATTACCGTGACTAAAACACTTTGCGTGCATTGTTTTACGATTTGCTTGATCAGTACCTTACATTTTAAATTGGATTTATAGTGATGAATATATATACAGTCGTGCCTTTATTTTGCGAACCTCTGTTTAGGGAATTTTTCTATTCTGTGAACTTTTCCTGGAACCAAGAACATTTTACTAATATCTTCATGAAATAACTTCCAAACAGTGATGTGCATTTTCTATTTAGCGAAGTTTTTCTCTTGTGGTTCAATTTTTTCTCACTATTTTTTAAAAAAATTCCTGGACATTTCAAATTATTCTCTCTTTTAACACATTTTGTGGTGATCATTGAGCTTGGTTTTACCAAATAACTAACTCACCTAAGGCCTTAATTCTCCAGATAAAAAACTCAAATTAACAGATTTTATCAGTAGTAACATTTAGGGAAACATGTGGTAATATATGCATGTAACTATTGATTATAAAACAATGTATGCTTAAAATTACTTGTATGCTTGAGAAATTAGAATATGTCATTAAAATAAATTAATTCCAATACGAAACTATTTTTTAAAGTTGAAAATACAGTGTATTTACTGGACAATGTTTTTTTCTTGTGTTCCTTACAGATTTCTTTTTCAAGGGTAAGATTTATAAAGTAAATTTATATTAATTTACACAAAAAGCTCGGAATACTTTACTTTTTTAAAAATAATATACAGTATTAAAGAATTTGAATTTTTTTATCTGGTTTCTGAAGTACATTAAAAGATGAATCTCTATTTAACGAATTTTTCATTCGCGAACACACACACACGCACGCACGCACACGCACGCACACGCACGCACGCACACACACGCGCACGCACGCACACGCACGCACACGCGCACACGCACACACACGCACACACACACACGCACGCACGCACACGCACACACACACACACACCACACACACACACACACACACACACACATGTATAAAATATAAAACAATAATGTTTTCTAAAGTTATAACAGAGTTGGAGCTGGGATTACGGGTTTAGACGTGCTTTATAAGGTCCACATCTTTCCCTTCAGCAGAAAATGTATTCGTAATAGTACAAAAAAATAACGAATAAGCAAAAATCAAAGTATCTAATATTAGCAAAGCCGAAAACTTAACAGTATGCTAATATACTTAAACAGTATGCTAATGTAGAAATGAAGTAAATTTAGAATTATGTTATCTAAATAAAAATAGTAGCATATTGATATCAATAAGATCTCAATACTAAAATTTCCAAAAATTAAATTTAAAAGAATGGAATAAATTAACAAATCGGAGAGTAGTGTTGAGCAGAAAATTGAAACAACCTTATTGACATATTGCATTCTATGGTAATAGCGACATCCATCTGTAGAAAAAGTTCTGAAATTATTGTAAAATTATTTTTAAGTATATTTAAGAAAAAGACAGAAATTTAAAAAATATTGAAAGTGAAAAACATATTAAGAAAAGTGTATAAAAATATAAAATTATAAAATACATACAACACACACATTTTCGATATATATATATAAATCTCTTTGATATTTCTTCTATCCAATATCTTAGATTTGAAAATTTGATATTACTCTCGCTATGAAAATTTTCAATTACTCCCCTAAAATTTAAATTATTACTTTACTGTAATGAAATGAACCCCCAATTCGTAAAGTTAAAAAATGAAATGTTTCTTTTTCTTTGGATCGTGAAATAATATTTTTAAAAGTACTTTTGTAAAGTTCTAAAATCTCATTAATTTGGCTGAAAAGTTATCGTAAAAACTACATAAGTATGTCAGAAGAAAAGCAAGTTAAAAACAAATAAACACAAATTGCTACAATTTCTATTACTTCTTTGTATCTAATCTATTACAATCCAATAAATAATATGGAAAAATTCTATGAATAAAGTTTAAAACACAGCGAGTGAATCAAAGATTGCGGGGAAGTGAATTCTGTTCATTGAAAGAATTTAAAAGGAAAGCACTTTTAATTTTTCAAACAATATTTAAAAAATATTAAGCTAAATTACTTAGAAATTTTTTGACTGTAAAAAAAGATTTACATTTCTAAGAATAATGGGAAAATATTATCTTTAGAAATATACTAATTTAATTGTTCTTAATTCCTTCGGAAAAAACAGTATTTTACACATAAAACTGTCAAAAATCTAAAGTTACTTTAAAAGAAAAATATTTTCATTTATAACCAAATACCAAAGCCATACCAAGCTGAGTGAAATTTTCATAACACAAATATCACCTCTCCATCCCATAGAAGGAGGGTGGGAGAAAGGGTCGACGACAAATATATCGTTTGCGCATCAGCGGAGACCCGCCAACACGGACGATTATCGACGCAAATCTGACGAGGGGTCCCTCGGGAGAAGTGCCGGGACATTCCGAGATCGGGATGGGATTAAAGTGGGTGGAAGGGGGGTGGAAAACAGATTAGGGGTGTCGAGAGATCGTCTGATGAGTGACCGATGTCACGTCATGGTGAGGTGCGTCCACGAAGACTAATGGATCAAGTGGATTTCTCAAAGAGAGTTTATTTATTTGTGTCATTGATTAATTTTTGGAGCAGATTGTGTATGTGTCGGAAGGCAAGTTGGGGAAGGAGCAAAGGCGTAGGGGGTGCCAGTTATGGATTTTTTTTCTTATTGAGATCAAGTATCTAGAAAAGAAAACATGGAAATAACCACAATAATAGTTATTAAATACAATAATGACCGACGTGGCCGTAGTAGCCTAGTGATCAAAGTGACGGACTCGTGGACGTCGTGTCATGATTTCGAGCCTGCACTACTGAAGACCCTCCATGTAGTGGGGGGGGGGCGATGCCTGTTAAATCTGTCGAGTCTCAAACGTTGCCCTCCCGTTGGTGTGATGTGGAAGTTAGGAGAGGGAGGTGCCACACAGCTCTGGTGTCGTCTTCTTCACTTGATCATGATTCAAAATGACGAGTTTAGTCGCCAAAAGCCCAAGAGTAGCTAAATAGAGTGACGTTAACATTCACTAACTCACACACCGGACGACCGATACATACACCATGTTTATGTCTAGACAGTATAGAGCAGAATTGGGGAGCCCGCCGCCCCTGTGATTTTCTTGTGCGACCTTCACATAAAAGCTAGCAGTTGTATTAATTAACATTTAATTTGACTGATAACAACAAATTTCAAATTAATTGAGTTAAATAAAGAACAGCATGAATGTATGCATCTATTTTCTATCGGCTTTTTAAATTATAGTAGGAATTGGTTGCTATGTCAGTTGTTTACAATTTAATACGCTTATTTTTCTATTGCGCTTCTTTATAATGTAGAATTTACTAAAAAATACTTTTGCACTTTGCTATTTTTATTTGAAGGGGTATTTAAATCTGTGCAGTTATTTGTTATATTTAAAAATCTGAAAAGGGGGAAGGTTGGCTGCCCAAAAAACATGTTCAACCCCACTATTATACAGAGATATTTTTTTAAGGGAAATTTTTTTGTATGCAAGCTGTCCTAAGTCAGCAATGTTGGTAATACTGAAGCATCCATACTTTTATATTTTGCTCTGTGATTTCAATTTTTCAGATCTCCTTTTAAATTCTGTTGTCTGGTTATCTAGCAATAGCTATTTTTTTTAGTATTAATCATGTTAATTCATCTCTCTCTTGTAGAGAAATTTTGATTATATATATATATATATATATATATATATATATATACTTACCTAAATAAAA
The DNA here is from genome assembly GCA_019973975.1 of Trichonephila clavata. NCBI lineage: Eukaryota > Metazoa > Arthropoda > Arachnida > Araneae > Nephilidae > Trichonephila > Trichonephila clavata. The sequence goes on from BMAO01026134.1 coordinate 98,331, forward strand.
ATACCAAAAGTGAAATACAAAAAAAAAAAAAAAATTACAGTGGTATCCATGAATTTAATAATTTAATAAAAACTAGTAGTTTATGATAAAGATTACAACAAAATTTTCCCTTTATGTGAATACAAAAATATTTCATATTGTAACTTTTTATGTCAAATAATAAATAAGTAGTAATTTAGTTTCTTATGATATTTCTATATAACGCACCAAATTATTAAAACGGTATAAAAACTATAATAACTTCATATAAATCACTTTTATAGCTACATCAACCAATGTGGAATCCTATATTGCTACTTTATTCATATGTGGCCTCTAATGGTAAGCAAGTTCCCCACCTCTGGCATAGTGGTTAGTGAAGCTCACTGCTGTATCTTAGGGTCAGGGTTCAAAGCCCGGAAAAGGCATAACTGGTTCTAAATGGATAGTGCCTGTGCGGCATGGGGACACTCTAAATATCCGTCGAGTCTCAAGTCCTCTCGAGAAGTTGGTGGAAGAGAAGTGGGAGGTCCCCTGATCATCTTTCATGGTGTGTTCCCTCAAAATTGGGATGGAACACACCCAAAACGTACTGCCACCTGCATGGTGATCAAAGTTGCTGCTAAGGACAGACTTTAAACTAGCCTTTGCCACGAAAAATTGATGAGCCTCGATCTGACACCATCGATTGTGTGGCATTAGAAACTAGAACATTCACAACATGGTAATCTTTGGGAGTATCTTTAGTCCATTCCCTGCAGCTTTTCTTCAGGTGGAGAGAGAGAGAGAATGAGACATCAACGTCACACTACAAAGCTTCACGAGGGCTATTGGAAACGAACCACGTTATTTTGAACCCCATTCAAATGACGGGGGCGACACCTGAGTTGGCTCCTCTCTCTCCTAACTTCCACACCACATGAGGACATTTGAGCCTCGACATATTTAGCGAGCAGTGGCCCTCTCTACACGGTGATTCTTCAATGGTACTAGGCTTGAACTCATGACTCGCTAGCCACGAGTCCCTGGCATTGCCACTAGGCTACCACGGTCACTCTTCTGGTGATAGAACAGTGTTCTAGTGGCCGGAGGACAATAATGTAATCAAGAAAGGATGATGTGAGGATATCCTCTCAAGCTGCAAGAAATGTTAATGATAGTTTAATAGTTATAGTTAATAAGTATAATAAAGAGCAGGTAAGAAAAGGAAGTCTCAGGAAACTTTCAGCATATGTTTATACACTGGTTACCATAAATTAAGGAAAAATCAAAAAAAAGAACGATAACTTAAAAATTTATGCTTAGAACTTGACGAAACCTGCACATTATGCAACATATAGGAAGGCATAAAATAACATAAAAAGAAACCACCACACAATTAGGATGTTATAGAAAGTAGCATATGGATACAATGTACAAATCGAATGCGTCAGTTTGGTATAGGAAAAGTTCCTTTAGTGTGGGGTATGATCCTTCCGAGAAGCAATACAGCATATGCAGTGACGTGGGATGCTCTCAATAATACGGTCTATTAATTATGTAGGAAGTGCGAGCAATTGCTCTTCCAAGACAGTTGAAAGCATGGCTGGGATCCTAAGAAGGGATTGGGAGCAATTATTGTCATCCTAGAGCGTCCCAAATATGCTCGATAGGGTTAAGATCCGGTGATCGAGCTGGCCACTCCATGCGCTGCATTGTTTCCTGCTCAATATAAGCATCTACGATGCAAGCTCTGTATGTCTCGCCTTATCACCCTGTAGCACGAAAGCATCACCTATTGCCCCAGCACAAGGGCGGTCATAAGTTTCCAGGATGTCATCTCTATAAGTGTGAGCATTAATATTTCCATGGGAAAAGGCATGGATGTCTATGCTTCCACCGAAAGATATATACCCCAAACACAGACACTGCCTACTGCGCATGCGTCTCTTTCATGTATTTGCCATGAATGAAAACGAGTTCCAGGATCTCTCAAAATGAAAAATATGCCAACTATTGCTTTCGAGGTTAAAGTTGGACTCATCCGTAAAGAGAACAGTCCTCCATTGATCACGCGTCCAGTGAACATGTTGACGTGTACACTAAAAATGCCTCCCCTCCTTATGACGTGACATGAGCGTTAAGCAAATGGCTGGTCACCTCGCATAAATACCGCATTCTTGTATACTTTGATTGGCCGCGGTGGCCAAGTGCTCTAGGCATCGGATCGTGGCTAGCGGGTCATGAGTTCGATCCCAGTACCACTGAAGACCCGCCGTGTAGAGGAGCGATGCACGTTAAATCTGTCGAGAGCTCAAACGTCCTCCCGTTGGTGTGGTGTGGTAGTTAGGTCCCAGCTCAGATGTCGTCCGCGTCACTTGACCATGGTTCAAAATTACGCGGACCGTCCTCAAAAGCCCTTGTGTAGCTGAACAGTGGGACGTTAATATTCACTCACTTGTACACTTTGAGGCACGGTTGACCTTGATAAATTTGCTTATCGGATCGTTTGCTTATTTAATCTCAGGAATGGCAACAACATACATGCATAAGTGGTCACAGAAAAAACAAGAAAGTAGAGATGTCTATTTTTGCAAATCTTGTTAATAGAAAGTTTCTCCATCAAAGTACTGTAAATAAGTTATTTAGAACAGGACTGTTCTGAAATTAATCCATATCAGGAAATATAACATTTCCTCGTTTATTTTTAATCATTCTAATGAGCTTTAATAAGGGTATTTAACATCCGCTAAATGCATTCTTATAAGAAACTGTGCTTTATTCAGATATATTAAAATTTTAATAATTGCGGGTACGTTAATTATGCACTGTTTTTTTAACAAATATTTTTGATCTCTACAATATATTAGAATAACAGAATCTTACAATTTAGAACTAATTGCTTATTGCGCAGTTAAAAAAATTACACGACTTACGACTTACCTTAGAATTTTCGTTGACAAAACAACTCCAAATTTCTACAAATAATAGATCTCCACTCTTGTAATTTATTGTTAATTCTTAAGATCTTTCTTTTTCTCTCTTTTAAAAATCTTCGTAATCTCCACTGACATGATTTATTTACTAAATGTTAAAAATAATTCAATAATAATAAATTTTGTTTCACCATTTAATTTTCAATTTTAAGTATTCTTGTTGAGAAAATATTTTTCTGGGCATGAGTTTCACACACGCACACACACAAACCACATTTCATAGATTCGATTCAAATCGTTCGAATTTTCATGCTCCATTATTTTCTTCTAAACGTCTGTTTCTAAAAGAATGATGGAATAAAAAGAACTTTCTTAAGCCTAAAAGTTTAGGGTAGAGCTCTCTCTACATATTACAACAACTATAGCCGCTTTTCCTAAGTCTTAAGCTAAAGCGCTTGCATAAAAACGATCTTCCACTAAAACCCGAACCCCTTCCTCCCCTCCAAAGAATTTAAAATAACCGCATATCAGCAGTTTTTAGATCTCCTTTCTCTATAAACATAAATTCGAATTGAAAATAGAATTTTTTCCTTCTTTTTTTGCATCCAACCGCAGGACCAAAGAAAAATTTAAGAGTTACGACTTTGACGAAATATTTGATCGCTTTTTTAGAGAGGGGATAGGAAATTTTTATGACCGCAATATTTCGAAAGGCTTTAGAGTTTAGAGGAAACCAACCAATTGATTACGATGCCTTCCTCTCTCCCCCTCCTCGTCCTTACCATAGCTTTTCATCAATATGCAGGATACTAAAATTGAGTTTTTCGAATTTCCTCTCAAAGATAGTAGAAAAACAAATACATAAAAAAACATATATACTCCAATCGACTTTTTTCCCCTCCAAGAACGTTCTATCTCCCCTACACCCCTCGATTTCTTGTTATTATTCTCAATAACGAAAATGTTTTTTATCGGTTGGTCTATTTTGTAAAATAAAATTTTGCTCAGCGACATAGAGGGACAGGAAAAAAAAAAAAAATGGTGCAAAGCTCTCGCGGTAAAGTTCGAAAGGAGGGAAAAAAATTATGTAAATTTCGAAAGAAAAACGTTAATTTATTCATTCGGTTCTGCGGTTCCCAATTAAAATGACTTTTTTAAAGCGCAGGTTTTTATTCGAATGTAAATGGAATTATTAAGTAGCTTGCTTCCCAATTCTATTGATCAAATCGAAATTTCGTTGCGCTGAACTGCATTAAAGTTAGCGAATAAAGCAGTTTGCTGCTTTTATTTTTGCTCAGATGTTGTTAAATTTGTCGACTCCAATCATTTGGATTTTATTTTTGCATGAAAAAATAAAGCTAGACACTTGAGAAAAATATCTTTTTACACGAACATATTTTGAATTAATGGAATGATTTTTTCAAAATATATATATTTTTTATTATTATACTTATTTTTTTAATGAACAAAATTAAACGAATCTGGTACAAATTAAGATAACTAATTTATTTGGGATATATTATTTTTTATATATATGATATAAATCCGGTTCTAAATCGTAATATTTCTAAATATTTAAAAGCATTGCTATTGCTGCAGTATAAGTTCGATTACATAATATTATAAAAGTATTCCTTATTTCTCCTTCATCTAATCCTTGTTGAATAGTGTTGAATTAGGTTTTCAGTATCTTATTTTTATTACGATGATATTTGATGACACAATACATTCAAAAAGTGTTTTGTAAGCATCATAACTATGTGAAGATCAAAAATTAGTATTAAAATTAGTTTCCATAGGATTGAGAATTTGAATTTTATAAACTGTTACTTAGATTTAATTTTGCTACAATATCTAATCGGTATTTAAAAAAAAAATATATAAAAATTTCTTATCAAAATTTAATATTAATAATTTAAATTTAAAATAAATTTGGTATGTAATTTAAAAAGAATTACAAATTTAAATTAATACTTAATTAGTGGTATAGATGAAAGTTTATATAAATACGATGTATTATATTTTGAAAGAAAATTGAAAGAATATTAAATGTTTATTTACTAGATTGTCAAGTATGAAATGGAGCAAAGCTAGATTAAGCACATAATCTCATTTAGACGCTGTATTTTGGCCTAATTTGTTTTTCGTGTGAAAGGTACATCTTTCCCTCTTTTTAACGCATATTTCGGTTTGAAAAAAAAATTAACAGATCATCTTATAACCTTAGTTTTTATTGGAAAAAAAATTCGAATTCAATTATGTGCATTTTTTGCTTTATTTCATACTTGACAACCTAATAGAACGAAACATAATTTATAAGCCTGAATAATATACGGAACCTATAGCTTTTGGCTTAATTTTTGGAATTGGTTTCTTATAAATTTCAGAAGGATATAGAATAATCATACAAAATTATTTTAAGTATGTTTTTCGTTTTAATTTGTTGTACTTACAAAGAACATTTGAACTATTTACAGCTCTTTCCAAAATTTATCAAATAATGGTAATAGTTTATGAGAAATAACTGGAACAATTAGTCAAATTGTGAAACACATTTTAAAAAATTATATGATAAGTAAAAGGCAATAGTATATTATAAAAAAACGCTAGAAAATTCCATAAGGGAATTTTGCTTTTAGTTACAGAAAGAAGAATCTTACATTAATTGAAGTTTTACCCTAAAATGATTTGTCCAAAATTTACTTCAAGTACATTTAAGAGCAATAAATATAATTTTGTTTCTGCTAAAACTGTTCATAGAGTTCTCATAAAAGTTTTCATTGGTAAAAAAGCTTAGAAAAAGGCATTTATAACTAAAAGGAAAAGTGACAAGTAATTGAAATATATATATATATATATATAAATTAAAATGTACACACACACATTCTAAATGTAAATAATATGCATATATATATTGAAGTCAAAATAGCTTGGGTATTTGTTGACGATTGTAAGTTTTAACATCTTTGGCTGTGATGGAGGTCATAAGGAGTAGTAAAAGACAAATACCATGTGCTTTCCAAAGAATAAAATTTCAACTATGAGGTTGGGAAGTTGATGAACTATAATCTGAGGGTATATGGAATTCATAGGTGTTGGAAAACGTGCATTTATAAAAGAAATAATAGACAAAATGTGTGTGTGTGTGTGACTCAACTCAATAATCCAAAAGGAGAGTTTGAAGAAAAATGTAAAAATTGAGTTTGGGATGAAAAACCTCTTGAGATTTAGCAAGGTAAATTAGCTGAAACATAATCGTCTTAAAAGAGAAATTATATCAAAATAGCGAAATCAAAAGAGAGAGGCAACTGTAACCGCCAACTCTTAAGGAAAATGGAAAATTTCGGATCTTACTTAAAGGGTCAGTACAAGAAAGCCACATTACGTACAAGGAAAATTTTAAAATTCGATTTCACAATTAACGGAAATTTTTTTTCATGAAAACTAAAATCTAAAATCAATCTTGTAAATACTGCTGTAAAATAATACGTTATAAATTTATAACTGTTCATCTTTTTATTTTATTTTACATACAGTAATGATTTGCATGCATTCTAAATGTGAAAAGTATATTTTTGCACATGTTTTCCAATGATTTCATTTAAGTATATTGTTCTGTATTTTATTGGTGTTTTTATTTATCATTAATGATATTAATATCACATCTTAACATATTTATATTAACCATTATTTTTATGCGAAAGCAGAATGGTAAACAATCATGAAAATGTTGAAAAGAAAAATTTGAATTTCGTTAAAGAATTATTTTAATTCTCTTCAATCAATTTAATATTAATACACAAATCTCGATTTAAATTTTGTTGTTTAAAAGAATGTATAATTTTTAAAATAAAATCTGTTAAATAAATTAAGAATTTTAAATTTATGTGTTACAAATTGCATTTGATTTCATTTTTTAAAAAGCTGTGTCACCAAAGTTCATAAGTCCATTCTGAAGCTTTTTCTGATTAATTCGCTCTAACTCAAAACATCAGAGTTCCTAAAAATAGATTGTCTTAAAGTAATATTCTTCTAGAAAAATAAATTTTCCCCACAAACACTATTCTGATTCAAATGCCCACAAATGAATTTCAAAGAGTTATTTAGCATTTTACGTTAAGCGCTACGTTACAAGCAAGATTTTTCAGTGCCTTAAAATATCTCCATTAGTTGCTTATTCAGAATTCTTTCATTGAAATTCAGGGAAAGTTTTATGCGTTGTTGCCACACGCTTGTTGTTAAAAAACTCCTTTTTTCTTCAAAGATCACGGATCATTCTTCGGGGGTAAGATCTTCATTACTGCCTAAACAAAACTCGTTCGCTATCGTGTCTTCGAGGATTTGATTCAAAAAAGAGCGTAAAAATATTCCAAGAAGGGGAGAAAAAAGTTTTTACAAAAGTAAAAAATAAATAGAATGAAAGAAGAAAATGCAGTGGTCTACCACAATGTGACTGAAATGTGTGCGGAAAAGAAAAAGAAATCGTTTGGCGATAAGCGTTGCTGGAAATTCTAATTGCTCTATTCTTAAACAGGAGAAAAAGATTTTACGAAAGGTTTTAGGCTCTTTTTCGTTCTACGAAAAGAATTCTTTTCGTGGCTTCCGAATGAAAAAAAAAAAAAAAACGCCATTTTTATTTCAAACAAGACCACTTACTTTCAACGTTATTTAAATCCTGTCTACGTAAATCATTGGGAAAATGTAAAGAACTGACGACATAGTAAAATTAAAGTTTTTCAAGTTTTCAATTCCAATCTTTGTAAAAAAGAGAATACACTTGGTATTTAGAGTTTTTTTTTTAAAAAAAAATTCTTTCGGTAATAAAAGAAAAGTTTCATTTAGTTATTGAGTTTGGCAAACCTAAATTAATTAATGAATTCGATTGTCACAGGCGCGTGTCTTTAAGGTTAGCAATGTAATTTAACTTCATTGTTAGAATCTGATTATTTTGAGCTGTCTCAGTTGATAATTTGCTATTTAAAAGAAAGATTCATTTTTTTGTAACTCAACTCAGCAGATAACGGAACACACCTATTTTAATTCTTTTTTGAAGGTTTTACTTTTTGAAAAAATCTTTCAGAGACAAATGAGTATAATAATAGCCTCCTTTTTCATATTAGGGAACAGATACTGTATTGTTTTCATTAATATTATTAGTTTAAACTAACATTTAATAAATAAATTGGATTGTTAACATCAGAACATAAGTAAAACATCATAGACAAGAATATAATCATAATTAATTACTTTTCTCGACATATGAATCATTATAAATTCATTTTCAAAATATCTTTCTATAACTGACTTCCTTTTTTTTTTTTGACTCTCCAAAGCATGAAGCATATAATAAAGCATATAAGGAAGTTCTATATGCAATTTTTAACCGTCGTTGTAAATTGTATGAATGCAATATTAACTTTTCATAAGAATTATACAGTTAAACATATTTTAGTAATTTTTCTGATAATATAAAATGCAAATTGATAATAAGCCTCGTATTTAAAAAAATGCCTCAAACAAAGGAGCTAAAAAATATTAAAAACAAAAGCAGATAGTAGAGCTATTGATTTAAATTGCAAAAAATTAGACTCCAAGTAAAACACTCTTTTTATCTATTTCTTGTTCTTATTATTATTAATTACAGTCTGACCCGATTTAACTAATTCATCGGGACCGAACACTTGGTTTGTTAATTCGGTGTTATTCGTTATATCGGTCCAAACAAAATACAAATTTTTTTTCTAATCTTTTAGGAATTTTATTATACACAACTTCTCAAAAAATGTCCATAGTTAGAAACTGTACATTTTTTATTCAACAACTAAAAATACTGTTAGATAATTATTATGCACTAGTTAATTGGAAAATTTCATTTACTGACTAATAGATGTTTGACGATTTCTTTGATTTCTGACTCTAAAGAGTTCTTTTTTGACTTTATGTAGAGAAGAAAATACTGCGTTATTTGCATCCTAATGCATGAGGTACATTTTCACAATTTCCGAATCATGTAAAGTATTAGAAAATGCAACAGTTTTGAGAAAAGTTTCATTATTGATTTCTGCATCAGAATCACTATTCATTAACAATTCCTTCAATTCAATTGCCCATAGAGGCAGTCCGTCATCAAATGTAACAGAATCGTAAAAATCTTAGAATATCCCATGCGTTGTAGAGTGGGTTGATATAAGAAAAGAATTTCCTGTCCTATTCAAAACTCACGTGATAGATTACACTCATGACCCATCTGCATCTGTGAAGTCTAATGATGGACTGCACTCTACGCGGTCGAAATTTGCAACTTACAAAAAAAGATCTTTTTCTGTTACGGGCAAAAAGTATGCCATTTGAAAAGAAGCCCAAATTTTTTTAATCCAAACCAACAAAAAAATAATTTATGATTGTGGAAATAATTCGTTATTTCGCGGCTTATTATGATTTGAGCTTCCATTTTAAACAGAGAAAAGAAAAAAACTCGTTAAATCACGAAATTCGTTAATAGGGGTTGGTTAAATCGGGTTCCGACTGTATATTGAAGATAACGATATAGAATAGAAGATATCTATTTTAGGAAATGCGTTAATGTTTTGAAAAATAGAGATTTTCCCTTCAAAGTTTTATTGCACTGATTAGCAAATAAGCAATATTTATACCATTTTGAAGCCATAAAGAACACAACAGTACATTATAGCAATTACATTATCTTATACACTGGTGTCCAAAAGTTAAGCATAATTCATAATTATGTGAATAAAGAAGGAATTGTAAATCAGAAAGGCCGGAAACGTGATATGCGAGTGTAAAATGGTTATAAAATAAGGAAGAAAATCAAAATAATGATAATAATTAATTTTATTATCCAAAGTAGCAGTTTGAAAGAAAACTGAGCATAGCAAGGATTCACACTAAAGAAAAAATGAAAGAAAACATTAAATAAAATACTGATGCTGCAGTTTAATAAGGTGTGTGGTCACCTCTGACTGTCAGGCACAGCGATTTACCATACTTGCTATGAGATGATGAATGAGTTGTGGGCTCAAACGGTTTCAAGCTTCTTGGAGAGCTCTCTTCTGTTCTGTAATGTAGCTTGGTGGGCGCGAAAGGGCTGCAATTTGTCTCCCAAGCATATCCCATACATGCTCGATAGGATTTAAATCAGGGGAGTTCGCAGGCCATGACATGCGCTGGATGTTTTCCGTTCCAAGGAAGTCATCAATCAGCACCGCTCGGTGACATGGCGCATTATCATCCATGAATATGAAGTCAGGACCGACAGCACCTCGAAACAAGCGAACATAAGGCTCAAGAACTTCGTCTCTGTATCTTTGAGCAGTCACAGACCCCGTGTCAAAGAAATGGAGGTCTGTGCGGCCGTCCATCATGATGCCTGCCCATACCATTACTCCCCTTGATGGAAAATGATGTCTTTCCGTTATGTTTCTTGGTTCAAAACGTGTTCCACGTTCTCTCCATATCGTTACCCGCCGAGAATCACTACTCAGACTAAACCGGGACTCGTCACTGAACATCACATGACCCACTCTCCCACACTCCAATGTTGATGTTTCAAACTCCAGTTCAAACGAGCGCGTTTATGCGCAGACGTGAGGGGAATGTAAACTGCTGGTCTTCTGGGGCATACAGGCCAGCATGATTGAGTCTCCTATAAACAGTTTGTCTCGAAATTCGTATTCCTGTGGCGACTATGAGCGCCGAACCCAGTGCTCTAGTAGTACTGTCCCTCTGACGTCGCGCACTTACTACCAGATATCGGTCTTTTCGAGGGGTTGTGACTCTTGGTCGACCTGATACTGGTTGTCGGGTAACATTTCCCATTCTTTGAAACCTCTGCCACAGTCTTGAGATCACAGACTGGTCCACATTCAGAATTCGAGACACTTCGGTTTGTGATCGTAAGGATTCCAGCATTCCAACGGTTCTTCCTTTCGTAATTATGTCCAATTGGCGTCTTTGTGCCATCATTCACCTTTTTTGATGGTTAACAACGTTCCTTCGCACAGCAGTTGCACGAAACTTGTCTGAACTGCCTATGCTGCGTGAATCGGTTTCTCCGCGTTCCGATATACGCCGGTGTTTCGCGCAGGACATGTAGTCGACTGAAAAATTTTTCCTAAACCCAATGTTCTTCTTTACCCAATTAACATCAGCAAGAAATTTGGAATAATTTTATGAATATTTACTCCATGTTTTTCACATTTTACGATTTATGCTTAACTTTTGGACCCCAGTGTATTATCAAAAATGTGAGGGGAAATCTTACAACGATGGAAAGTATAGCAAAATGGTTTTGAAGGAAAATTCTTCTAATTTCTAAGGTGCCACATTTAAAAATATTTCTTAACACTGTAAACACGTTTGATAAGCAGCAATTTATATACTTACGGTTTCCAAATATAATTGTTTGTGGGTAAAAATAGAAATAATGTAACGGAACCCAAACATTTATCAATGAATTGTGATAACCTAATTTTATCACTGAGTTCAATGTCCTAGTGCTTGCTGCTTATAGATAATCACGCTTTACACGCATAATGGGCTAAATTCATGAGACATCATAGCCACGTGAAACTACTATCATGTACTTTCAGCTAAGTTTATTAATCTACATTGTTGCCAACTTTTGCTTTTTGCAGAAATTTCCTTTTAAAAAGTACACCAATACTCCAAACTTTTTCAAAAGGTGGGACTGAGGGATAACCACGTCAATCGAGGTGTAATTTCGCTTATAAATGCATATAAATAATTTTTAGTTGGCACTGGAGACAAAAGAAAATAATAATTAAAAAAAAATTTATAACAAAAATCACATACTAATGTTAGTTTGATATAAAATATATATATATTTATTAAAATCTAACAAGTAGACTGCCGGTTAAAATTTTTTTTTCTTCCCAAAATTTCCTTGTAGCTTGCTAATAATTTTTTTATTCCTTTTTATTCTGAAAAAAATATTCTATTCGTTGGAGTATGTATTTTCTAAAATTTCTAACCCTTTTTCAATTAAACCGAGGCCTTCTGTCAATTTCCCAACTGTCTTTAAATCTTCTGATTGAACTGGGCCTAAAGACTCAAGTTCTTCAATGTTGTTCTTCTGTTGATCTTGCATTTCTATGAGCTCATCCATTGTCAGCTCTTGATTATGGGAATCCAGCAGTTCTTGAACATCATCACTATCCACTTCTAAATTTATTCTCCTGGCTAGATCGAAACATTCATCAAACAAAGTACCAATTTCATCAGACTTTGACACCAATTCCGTTTGAGTTTCAGTGATGAAAATAAATAAAAAAGACGAATCGATGAGATTTGAAAATCTCGTAACTCCGAATTCGTGTAATTGGAGGTTGCTTAAGTCGAGGTATTACTGTGCATACTTTTTTTAAATAATAATAACGTACATAAGTAGGCAAAGTGACTTGATTTAGAAATATATGAATAAAAAGTTTTTAAATTTAAAATCTATTGAATTAAATTTTTTTCCATAATTCTTTAACACCTTTACTCTTTCGTAAAATTTGCAATTTTATCTAAATTTCACGAATAGTTAGTTTGTTACAAGTTTACTAAAAGTTTTACTACAAGTTAGTTTGATGTCACCTTTGAATTCAATGGAGAAAACATGGTTGCTTTGATCATGAACTAAGCCCATTGATCTAACTTTGTGATTTTGTCGCAAGTTTGATAGCTTATATTTTAATCTTTTCACATAATTATAAAAAAAAATATATTACAATAAATTTCGTAGCAAAGAAAATATCTCTGTTCTTGGAAAGAGATTTTCTGAAGCTGTGTCGTAGCAAAGAATCTTCATTAGATCATTGCATTAAAACTTTAAAATTATAAGGAATAGATTTTCTATATGAGCTGCATAGGTATGTCAAACAATTCTACGAAAACAGAATAAAACAGATCATTTCTCATAAGTAAACCGAACCTTTAAGTCGTTACCATTGATGTGTTCCTTAACAAATCCTGCTCATGAAACAGCCGAGTGATCTATGACTCCTGGCAACATAATTAAAAGATAATCTTCTGCCGAGCGATTCGCTCACTCAATAACAATGCATTAACCACTTAACCCACCTAAAATCTTCCAAAAATGATCAGAAAAAGATACAATCATCCCGAAAACTTCCTTTGGCCCCGAAGGATAGCGGATAGAAATTAAAACTACTCCAAAACTGCCGCTGTAATTAAATACGCGAATTAATTGTTGCCAGCAGCCGATGGTACGTAATCAGTTTTACGAGAGTTTTGAGCAAGGGGTAAGTCATTTAAGGAGGGCGCTGTAGTCGCTTTACACCCCCCCCCCTTCTTTGCCTTATTAATTCTAGACGCACTCGAAGGGGGGCGGGAGGGTGTAATTTTTGCGCCAAGTCCTGGCGTAACAGCAAAGACCGCAAGAGTTTAGGAGAGTCTGTGTAATTACCCGTAGCAGAGCCCCCGGCATTAATCATCTAATAGAGTGAACTGATCTAGAAAATAATTGAAGGAGGAGGAGAACAGCCCTGCGGCCTAAGGAGAGCAAAGATCCTCACAGCCAATAGGCCACGATCGAAAGGTCTTGGAGCCGGGTTTGGCGAAGCTTCGCTCTTGGCGATCGATCGGATTTTTATTTCTACAAAGAGGAGAGGAAGGATTTGGAAAAGATTTACTGGTTCTTTCGTTGCAATGTTTGTCAATTTCATATAGTTTGGGAATTAATGCCCTTTTTTAAAATTAATTAAATTTTGAAGAACTATTTTGAAAATTCTCTGCACAGTTAAGAAAAAAATTATTTTCATTTAAATTGAACTATTATATCGATTTTAATTTGAAATCATGCCATCATGTTTAAGGAAAACACGTTCATGTCTTAGGAATTTAGAAAATTGGAACTGTAAGTCTATTTGTAACAGTATTTTTTTTTGGATGATTCAAAAATATCTCTAAGAAAAATCAAAGTAAATTTAAGAACAGAGTAAAAATGCCTTGATGCTTATCAAATCCTTTTTGAAAGCTTTGTTATTGAAAAATCAAACTCATTTCATAAGTTGCAAGGGCCTTGTTTCTTTTAATTCGCACACTATTTTTGAATATAGCGTCGTCGATGAGTTATAAGAAATCAAAAATTGTCATTCGTTTGGAGGAACTAGATTCAACGTGAGGAAATACAATTTATTGTCACTGTGATAATATATTTTATGTATTTAAATTGAAACAACTGGAGTTATAACTTTTTCTCTTTACACATTCTGTCATTTTTAATTATCGGAGAGATTTCAATTTCATCCCAAGTGTCGTAAAGCACACTATAATTTAGTTACTACTAAAATTTTTTTTTCGCTTCTCCTGGGCAGGGTATTCCGAAACTCATCGCTAAGCGGACATTGACCAACTTTTGAAATAACTTGCTTAGAGTAGTCTGTAATATTTTTTCTTTTTATGGATCGTCAAATTTAGAGGACTCATAAACCCCGACTCAAATTAAATTAATTGTAACTAAACTAGCGAAGTGTTTTGCTCGATTTGTAACTGTGGTTGATCGCACGGCTATGTGAGATCACGTTAGGGAAAAATCACTGAGAAAGTATAGAGTTTGAGGTCTCAGTTTCTAATGATGTGAAAGAAAGTGTCAACAGAGGTGCTTTAAAAATGAAAAAAGTTCTGCAATTAAAAAAAAATTCTCTATGATTTTTATGGATAGAAAATAACAAATGTTGCACCATTTTGGAATCTTAACTCAATGGGCCATCTTTTGAGGAACTTGCTTGGAATTTCAAGTGGAGTTCATTACAAGTCGGACAAAATACTTTGCTGGTTGTTTTTTCTCCGACTTGTGACTGCTGTGTACGGCCACATGAGATGACTTTAGTTAAAATTTCCCTGTAAAATTGGGAAATTTGTGGTCACAGTAGCTATGAAGTAAATGAGAGAGTTTCAAAAATTTTTTCTTACATTTTCAAAAATTAGCTCGATTACGCTTAACCAAATATAGGGATTTTTTTTTCAAAATTCTTCTCAGAACAGATATGACCCCGCCTTTCCCCTCGGGCCCTCTTAACGCTGAGTTTCGAGATATCCTGTATATCTCAGATTAACAGAATCAGGTCTCTAGAATTACAAGGATTTAGTTATTTTCAGCTAGAGTGAGTTGACGATGTAACATTTCGATTACTTCATGCAATCAACCTTTGAAGAAATTAATACTCAAACTTGTCCCCAGGTCTGGACCCCCTCTTAGACCTTGATTCCCCCCCCCGATTGATTATAATCCTATGTATATAGTACGACAAAATTAATTAAGTATTTGTTATTAATAAATAATTTTTATTAATTAATACTAATTATATATTCAATAATAAATTTTTTACTGTTTTTTGTTCCCCAAAATCGACAAAATTAAAAGAATATGTTGGGCGGCGTATTGGAGCATGATACGAGAATAGTGGACTTTCGACCCTGGTCCAATGCACGGCTTTAGTAGTTTTGTAGAAAATGAAGACTTAAAGTCATTTTCTGACTAATATTTTTTTAAAGTTTAGTGAATTTAGGTATCCGAACACGTGTTAAAATAACCCAATTCGGTCAAAACACATTACTTTTTTAAACTTATGGAATAGAATTATCTTTTGGCTTTATAAAACATACTTTATTTTGTTTCTACTCTACCTAATTACAATAAATTTTATAAAATTTGAAAAATTGGAAGTGGATCTTTAACCTACCAGGAGTGGCCATTTAAATTGTTCGAAATCTATCATGGCGAGTCTGATAACTCAAAATGTTATAAATGTATTCCTTCGATAAAACTTTTTAAACCTTATATTTATATTATTTCTAGGAAATATACTAAAATATTTCTTACTGTAGGAATATATTTTAAGTTATGGACTATTATTTAAAGATTGGTCTCATAAAGAAAGTTAGATATCTTATAATATTTATTCATTTTGCTCTAAAATTTCTCAATTTTAATAAATATTGAAATTTTTAATAATTATTAAAATTTTTAATAGATATGACAATTTTAGTATATTTTTCAGATAAAAGCATCAAATTTGTTTTATAATTTTACTGATATAAGTTTATTACTTTTTTTCTTTAATTGCTTTGAAGTTATTCAAAAATTTTACTAAAATATCACTTAGAATTTTGATTTTTGTAAAATTCAGATGCTTCTTTAAAAATATTGCTAGTTAAATATTAGTATTTATTGGTACTGATTCCTAAAAAAAGCATTTATAATGTCTTAATATGCTATTTTTTAAAAAATTACTCCGAACGTGTTCGTATACCTTAAGTTTATGATTCATATCATGAAGTATATTGTTAGAAATCACTACAAAAACACCTTTTTTACTTTACTTTAAATTGCACCAAATCTACCGCTTTAGTGCAAAAGTTACAGCCTTTATTCACATGTCATTATATTTGTCTCACAGAGGTTCAAAATCCCAAAGTCCGTCGTCAATGTCTCTAGTGTCAAGTCAATCAATGAAGGGTACTTTTTTTTAAATCGCACATTTTTTTCAATTCCTGCAATTAGCGCTCTCATTCTCTCTATTTATTTGTTAATATATTTATCTTGTTCAAATTTTCAGTCATTAATAAAATTCTTTCTATTCATCCAATCAAGTTCAATTAAGTTTTTTTAAAACTTGTACTGAATGACACTTGATATTAATACAGTTTTTTCAAATAAAAATTAATTAATTAATTACAGGTTTTCGACACCAACTTAGATTCGTCTGCATTGTTTAACAAAGTAACTGTTAAAACAATGACAAAAGAGGGCATCGAAAACCTGTTTTTCAGCCAAACCGGATGTGCATTGTTACAACATTGCAGACAAATCATGCTCTTTTTTCAATTCCCACTACCATAATTCACTCTCTTCCTATATGTATATATACATCTTGTTCAAATTTTCAATCGTTAATAAATTACTTTCTATTTCTCCATTAAAAGTAGGAATTGGCTTAATTTTTTTTTTGATAATACTTGTTCAGCTTAAGCTACGTTCAAAACAGATGATATCGATGCATGTTAATACTTTGCAAAATGGATGATCGAAAGTGAGTTGATTTTTCAACTTAAGGTGATATGGTACCCAAAAAATCATCAACCTATCGAAAATTTTATTGGCTTATTTGATACCTCGAATCTGTATAAACATGCCTGAAAAATTTCAAAGCTATACCTGCATTTTTTTATCAAATTATGGAGCAATTTTTGAGATTTATCGAACAAAAATCGTTCAATATAAGAGTCAATCAATAAAACTGTATGGTTAAAATAAAACTTTTATTCCATGTTGCTCTTACCTTTATAAAATGCTGTTATCATCGTTGCTATTTATCATATAATGAGTGAAATTAATCTTCAAACATTATTTTTTTTATATTTGCTTAATCATATACACGTACACATTCAGGAACATTGAAAAGAGCGCACCAGGAAGGCAGCAAGCTACAATCGTGAAACTTTACAAAGTAGTTAAATGGTGTCCGATATATAAGCGATCCAAGTTTGTTATGGTCATCCAAGTTGCATGACCACACACCCTGAAATCAAGAAGTGAGTTCAATATAAATCAGATCTTAGTGGGAGATTCATAAACGTAATGATCACATCAGTGGCCTTAATGGAGAATATTAGGGCCCCCTACAAAGTCAGTCAAAGCCTCCGGTCAATCCTGTCCCCCTCTGTGATGCAGGTGAAGGTACGTTACGCCACTGGATCCCATACCATCTCTAGCAAGATTTTAGTTAGAGAAGAATGCTCGGTAGACTCATGAGTAGAAATTTCAGTCTGTCAAGCGCCCGATCATCAGTATGAAAACCACAGGTTGGTCGATTTGCCTCGTTGCTCGACCAGTACACAGTTCGAAATGTGCCTCCAGAAAATGTTTCAGCAGTGAACACGGGAGATTGTATTTTCGTGCGGTGACCGGGTCTGGAGCAATCAGGAAGACAACAAAGCGAGAGGATTGAAGGCTCGTGTGGGAAGCACTTTTGGACCCCACTGCAACTCGTTCCTCCATGTGATTAGATATAAGGCTGCCAGAGGTTCCATAAACCATTTCACGACACTTTACGGAAGTGAATTTGTAACCTATTCCTTTTCGTAGACTGCCTTTAACACAGAAACATTTGCGAGTCCATCAACATTAGTGGTAAGCCTGAGTGACGTGGAATGCTACAGATCAGCAAAACTTGATGCTTAGCCTTTCCATTCTCACTATCTTGCAACGTAGTGCCCACATGGGAATCGTAAAAATCAGGGAGGCCATAATTTATAATAGGCAGCCCACTTTAATTATCTTAATGAGCCAGGATTTAGTTGAGGGTATTCTTCAACCCCATGTGGGACAATTTCCAAAGATCAGGGATAATGTTTCAGCATGATTGTCCACAAAAGGCTCGAGTAGCTCAAGACCTTCTACGTCTTGTTCAGACTCTTCCATCCCCATCCCTCTGTCGAGAGCTCAAACGTCCTCCCGTTGGTGTGGTGTGGTAGTTAGGAGAGGGGGTGCCAGCTCAGGTGTCGTCTTCGTCACTTGACCATGATTCAAAATTACGTGGACCGTCGCCAAAAGCCCTCGTGTTGCTAATCAGTGCGACGTTAATATTCTCTCTCTCCATGCCCATCCCGCTTCCCGGACCTGTCTCCTATGAAGCATTTAAGAGATTATCTGGAACATCATATGATGCATGTGTCCCTCTGTACTTGAATTAGAGGAGGTTGTTCAAGATTTGTAGATTCATCTGTCTCGGGACAGTATCCTATGTCTATTCAACTCAATTTTGATCACTGCTGTCGCATGTGTTGCAGCAAAAAGAGGTCCGATGTGCTATTGAAGTTGCACTGAGGTTTTCTTTTCGTACACACTGTATTTGTAGGGACTTGATTTTAGGATCAAGTGAATCTCTCATCTGTACTATTATGTTTGTTTCTCTTAAATCCGAAGCTCTCTTCTTGGTGCTCTATTTTCAATCTTCCCAAGAGTATGTACTATATACATATGTGTATGTGTTGGCATATGTATAAACTGAAAGATGGTTAGAGACAGAGAGAAAGAGAAAATGATTTTTTCAAAATTAGACACTGTTATAATTTCGAATAGGTAAAAAGTGTTAAGCAAATCAATTCTCTATTCAATTGGGCGACCGCTGTATCCGAGAGATTATGGTCACAAACTCACGGTTGGTAATGTTCCTGTCGGTTCTTGGGCTCTAGTTCTTGTGATACTAAGTATCGGCCGTGTAAAGAGTCCAATACAAGTTAAATCTGTCAAAGCTTAAAGTCCTCCCCTTCTCGTGGTGTGGAAGTTTAGAGAGTAAGGTGTCAGCTAATGTGCTGTTCTGGTAATTTGACTCGAGGTTCAAAATTGCGATGTCTGTCACCAATAATTATTTCTCAATTTGAGAGTATAAAGTTAACTTACCCCTTCCCGGCTTTTCCCAAGCTGACTCGGACAAGCGAAATGTACCCTCCTGGCTCATCCAGAGTGTAGCTCGGGCACTGTGAAAATTTACGCTGTGCAATCGGTGTTTCCAGAATTTTATTTCACATGTTATTTTTATGGTTTTGAATTATTGAAAAGTACCTATCGATGGAGTTTTCTGCAAAAAGAGGACGTCTTTCTGCTAAGCACCCCTCTTTTACGCTTGCCTGAAAGACACTTTGTTGTTTACATTCCCCCAATAGAGAAGAAAATTAATCCAACACGGCAGTGTATTATTTCCTGCACAAAGAAAGACAGTAAAGGGAGAAGATAAGACGAGAAATAAGATTCTCTCTCTCTCTACTATCCTGATTACAATGTTGGGTTATATACAGTACCATGTTTTCGAATTTATCATATACGATCAAGTTTTAATAAGTAATTTCATAATCATTTGTGTGTATGCAAAATATGTAAATAAAATTTGTAATTCAAGATAAAAGCTAGGCATTCTAAGCTTTATATTTATAATTAATATGAATTGACTTCAAAGTCTAATGATTTCTGCCAAACAGAAAGTCCTTTTTACAGGTAAATTTTTTATTTATTTAAATATATATTTTTTACTCTAACCTTTTGAAATTTTGTACGTGAATGGTTCTATTATGTTTAAAAAAACATGTATGTTTGAAGAAATGCATAAAAAAATGACATTGCTTAATCCATAATCCAGAAATAAAATGAGCCTGAAAGGGGTTAAACATTGCCAATCGATTGGTTCAAGGCGATCAATTTAAAATTTTAACGACGCTTCCTTCCTGATTCTTTTCACGCCCGAATTTATTATTTAAAGAGGAAATTATGATCCACGTGATCTATTGCAATTATGTAGAAAATTCCGTAACACGAAAACTTTTGTTAAGAAATCCCTTAAAGCGTCATATTTTATGGAAGAGCAAAATACTCACAAAATTAATGTTTAAAAAAGTCACTATAATAAGCAAACCAATAGGAAAAAAACATAACGCATTCATTCCATAATTTATTTTTATTTAAGTTCCCAGATAGATTTTCTATGAAATGCAAAGTAAGAGTATTTGTATAATTCGTATAGGTTTTTTGATATTTATAATAAATTAAACTAAAGCATTTTCTAAATACATCCCATCAAAAAAGAAATAAAATTCTTTAGCAAATAAATATAATTAGTTCATAGGAGCAATTGATATAATTTAGTGTTTCCTTTTGATGAATTAAAGCAAAAAAAATCACAAAAGTAGCTTTTTCTGTTGAACATTTTAGCATCAAAATGCATTCCAAACAAAGCAATCTAACCCCCAAAAGGTGAAAAATTAATAATGCGAATTCGAGTAAAATTTAATAATTAACCACAATTGTTATTTCGAAGAAGAGAGAGAGAGAGAAAAAAAAAGAAAACATTTCAATTCTATTATCCACTTTTCAATTTGTCACAATTAACACCTTCCACCGGAATTCTCAACAAGTTCTCAATTGAGTGGGTAAGCTTATTGTGAATTCTTTACCGAGATTTTTCAAAAGAAGTCATGTTCCGACGATGAATAATAACTACAAATAATTATGTGGAATTACCGAGAGCGAGTGGCAACACTTTTCTGATCGGGAAACAATGGGAGGAAAAGACTTAGCTATTCTGTTACAAGTAAATTAAATAATCTCCTGCAAAATTAATTAAGTCAAGAATGTTTTTAAGAAAACAGCTCATTATTTTCCTTCAAAAACGCCCCTATTGTTCAGTTGGAGAGGGGACACAAAATAATTTGAAGCGGTGGTGGGCCGGAGTATTGATTTTCGCGCGCTTTCATTGTTTTCTTTCGGAATGGAAACTATTTTTACATCTCCTTAGAGTGGAAAACAATTTTTTGATCACGAAAGTCACCGTTTTATGTGCATTTTAAAATGCGTTGTTTACCGAGGGATTTAAATTGAATCTGTATTTTTTTTAATCGAATTTAGTGTTTTTAGAAAACTAAATATCTGAATTGTACTTCAAAAGAAATGAATGAATGCGTTAAAAATTATATATTTAGTCTTTTTTTATTGTCGATTCTAATACCTATCTGTTATTTTTAAAGAATGAGGAAATTATTTTGAAAAATTAGTTTTAAATAGATTGTTACTTACACATAAATAGTAATCGAATTTTTAGTTGTTTGTTGGATCTTTTTCTTAAGATATGTATAATCTATATAGATAAAAATGAATGTGTGTGTGTATCTATATGTCTCCTATGCCTCCCTAACCATTCATCCGATTGTAATGAAACTTCGGGGACTGATTGAACGCGCATGCCCGAGAATGTTTCTGGGTTAGTAAAATTGACCCCTAAGAGGCGTTGTGGGGGCTTAAGGGGCGTGAGAGATATATATTTCCAATTTTGAGTTATTAGCCCTACAAACCGGAAATCTGGTGGGCCTTTCATGGAGTTGAGATTCGATACAAAATGGGTTTTGCAAAAATTGAACCCCAAAAGGTGTCGCGAGGGCTTAAGGTGCGTTATATATAAATATTCCCGTTTTTGAACTATTAGACCTACACGCTAGAAATTTGGAAGACTCTTCTTTTCATGGAGTAAAGATCAGCTACAAAAAGTATTTTGAGAATCGATCCGAAAAGGTCGTTTCGAGGGTTTAAGGGGCGTTAGAGATAAATTTTACCGTTTCTCAGCTTTTAGACGTACAGACTTGACATTTTGTTGGTATGTTTTTTTTTGTTGAATATAGGTGCGCTAAAAAATGGATTTTATGGAAATTGGCTCCTATGGGGACGGGGAGCTGCTGGGACTAGTTTGTATAAAAAAAATTTTGTTATCAAATTACTACTTACCGTAATGAAATTTAGAATGCATGTTACTATTGTGCCGGCTGGGTGGTGTGGTTGGTTTGTCTCTGACCTTCTGCACCCAAGGTTGCGGCCCGGCCCAAGTCGGTGGATTTTCGTGATGCAGAAAATTGACAGTGGCCATGTCGTATGATTTTACGGCCTGCAAAAGATCCTTAGAGTGTCTGTTTGGCTTGGGCGCTCTCAGCAAAATTAAATCCTGGTACAAGTTCGCATCGTTAGAGCTCAGGTGCCTCCCTCTGTGGAGTAAACTTGGCGTCAAAATTACCTGCGGTGATTGGTATCCGCCTATACGGCGCCGCACCAAAGAGTGATACCAGCTCTTGGGGATGTACTGGGTCTGCAATGGTAAAAATACCAATCCGCAGCCCATTGGATAAAAAAAAAATTACTATTGTTGAATGGAAATTCGCTAAGAAAGGATTTTACGGAAATCGACTTCTATGGAGAAGAGGGAATCTTTCGCGGCTTATTGATAAAAGACGAATACCTGTTTTCGAGCTCCCAGATATACAGTAATGGAATTTGGTATGTATGTCTCTGTTGTTAAACGAGTCTTACAGAAATCTATTTTCAAAAGGTGCTTACTTATTGATGAAAAAATTCCGTTTTTGATCTATTACATTTAGACTTGAAATATGGCAAGCAAGTTTATTTTATTGAGTAGAGATCCAATAAAAATGCTTTTTGTTGAAATCCACTTGGAAGGGAGTTAAGAGAGAGAAAAAGGTAATTCTACTTTAGTTTTATAAATTATTATTTGGAAATTCTGTGTCTTTTTTAAATAAAAAATTACATGGATATTTTTCGATACAATTGAATTCTTAAGTCTAAGATATCAATAATTTATATAGATAAATAAAAAGTATATATTCATATAACATCATGAAATACCTACAGAAATGGGCGGGCATAACGACTAGTGTCTTATAAAATTATTCTTTTGCTTTTATTCCTTCATTATTTATGAATAAAATGATTGACGCAATATACCACCGTGAAAGATTTTCTTAGAACAAAATTTGAAGAAAAAAAATGTCTACTTAAGGAGTGTATGTTTATTAACATAGCATTAAAAGTATTACGAGGGCTACAGACGAAGGACCCCCCCCCCTCCTCAAAGCGACTACAACTACTGCTAGAAATATTTTATTTTATTTTATTGAGGTTTGTTCCGAGGCCCTTTCAGAGAGAAAATAAAGTTACCAAATATTTTGCACATTTTAACTCTCCACAAGATGTTTTAAGGAAAGGCTTGTTTAATGAAGTGGTTTCATAGACAAATTTAGTGAAAAAATAAAATATAGAGGGTGTTGATCATTTGAAGAGAAATACCTTCTAAAATGTTTTCTTTTTTACAACTTTGTAAATATAAATTTAGATATTCGTTAGAAAACCGTATCTAATGAGAAAAAATTAAGATATACAACACAATTTCAGGAACATTCTAATACAATTAAAAACATGTAAGTATTTTTAAAGCTTCTAATAACAAAAATATTAAAGAACCGTATTTTTTCCATCAGTGATATACTGAAAATATTAAAAAACTTTGTTAAGTATCATTTTCTTACTTTTTTAAAATTGTATTTTGTTTATTGTAAAATTTACTTTTCCTTTCCATTGTTCAAAATAGAGACAGATTAAGCAGTTTTTTTTCCATAAACTAAACATGAATTTTTTTTGTTTCTTTTTAGTAAAAGGACGACGAGCACTATAGTTGAAGAGACAATTCAAATATGTATCTTCAGATCTTCACTTGTGACTTAATTGTTCTCATTTTGCCTTATGTACGAACACACATTTATATATACATTTACACGTGGATGGCTCCCGACTTTCACGCATAATTGGTTCTTGAAAGTGTGTGTGCTAATGTTGAATTTTCATAAGTAAATGTTAGCAAAATTTATGAACCCTTAACAGTGTTTTAAAGTATTTATTTACTAGTAATTATTTTATAAAATGAAGTTAAAGGGGTTTGTTTAAGTTTTCTTGAAAGTTTTTTTTAAATACTTGTCAAGAGTTGGTTGAATACCTCCCGTCTTCCTCTTTTTTTCTTCTTCTTTTCTTAATAAAGATTTTTCTAAAATGCTGTGTCTCTCAACTATCCTACGTACTTTCAATATACGTTCTCCAATGGGATCATATTCTTCCATGATAGTCAAGAGGCATAAAGTTTCATTCCTATTTTAACTGTCAAAGTTTTAATGAATTTATTAGCACCCTCCTTTTCGTTTGCTCGTTGTTACTCAGTTGTTGCCCATTTATGTATTCATTTGAAGCAGTGATGAATGGGATTCATTCAACTTGTGAGAAATGAGTTATCTCCTCCCTTAGTGTGAGAGTGTCGGAAAGAAGATTAACCATAGTCAATATTACTTCAATTTATTCTCAAATACGAACAACAAGACAATTTCTATTAACCAAAGTTAAGAGATGCGCCCAAATACAAAATATGGAAAACAAGAGCGACCCAGATGAGATATGAACAGATCATTTACGTCTAGGTGTGATACCTTCTAATTCTTAAAGATATAATCTAATTTGATTCCAAATTGACAAATCGT
Source organism: Trichonephila clavata (assembly GCA_019973975.1). NCBI lineage: Eukaryota > Metazoa > Arthropoda > Arachnida > Araneae > Nephilidae > Trichonephila > Trichonephila clavata. Next base: position 123,125 of record BMAO01026134.1, read on the forward strand.
CAATTTTAATGTTACATAATAACTAAAAAGTAACCACGCCTGTCTCCATGTTTAATAAATCACTGCTAACCGTAGAAGTCCAACCTCTCTCTTTTTATAACTCGAAAGTTTAATCTTTATATACAAGTCTTAATTTATATACGCAAATATTCTTAGAAGGAAAACTTTCAATAAATAAAATTTTTAAGACCCATTTTTCACTAAGAGGATTATCAGTGAGAAGAATCCAAATAGGCCCTTGACAAACTCAATAATATTTTTATTGCTGACGCCTAAATTTAGTTTATTCATTAAATTAGCTATCTGTGATAGTTTCTGGAGTTTCTTAAAAATTTATCTGATCTCTCATCATTTGTATGCATAATTATTTTTAGGAACTTTTCACATTTTTGACTTTTATTTAAGCCCACGAGTCTCCAAGCTTATTTATTGTGTTCCATGTGTTAAGTTCTTCCGAAAATCTGTTAACGCTGGTCCATCTTCTTAAGGGCCTAAATTATTATTGCTCTCATATGATATCGTTTAAAAATAGCTATTTCACTATTTTGTCCATGAGCAGTATGAAGCAGGTAGTATTGGATGGAAGAAACACAGCATTGATTTACGGGTATAAATCTTACTAATACCCTGGGTGTTCTATAGCACTGTCTAAGATTAATTACGCTTTAAGTTGTAAATTATTATTTTTACACTATTTCTTAACTGTCTCACGAAATGAAAAGTTAACCAATCTTTGATTGTCAACACATTAACCCAAATATTTTTATTTGATTTCCAAAAGACCAGAAGCCATTCATTATTTTCCCTACCAATGTTTTGGGATTTTTTTTCTTGGTAAACTAATACCGACATTATTTAGTCTCTTAATTAGTAACTCCTATTTTTGCTACTCAACTCTTGATACATTTACTTTAATGCAAATTAAGTTACTCAAAGAAATACCGCCTGAATTTGTATTTTCACTTTCCTATTTTGTGGGTTGTGAATCTGATTATTGTGTTTGTTTATATAATCCAAGAAGAAAGTACTAATGACCTCTTCATATCCTTATTGCTGGGCTTTGGTCTATCACGTGAAAGTCTTCTCATAGAATTCTAGTTGTTGAGGAAGGATCTTCATACTTCTTATTCAGAAGCAAAATTAGTTAACTGTTTGTTAAAATATGAATTAATTTTTAAATTTATACAAAAATTCTATTATTTCATTATACAATGCATATCTTAATTACGCGTGTGCTCTAATTACTGAAAATCTCATTCTCAATTCAGAAGGCTAGCATTGATTTCTTCATTTGATCAGCACTTTCAGTGTCTCAGACTGATTAAAAATAAATTGTTTTGAAATGAATATATAGAAATTTGCTGCATATATGAAAAAAAAGGTACTTAAAATTTTTTTTTTCTAGTAGAGTTTTCTTTATAGTTTTTTTTTAAGATTACAGGTAACTAAACTTGGTTTTATTAGGTAACTGTCAGGTCGTCATGTAGTTGAATGAAATATTTAATTCCATTTACCGGATTAACCATTTATTATAATTTTTCTTCAAATCACGCCACTCTATTTACAGCTCTTTTTACAATTATACATGACATCGGAAAACTGTCGGCATCTTCTTCGCCATCTGCATGCGCGAGACCACTTTTTCTCTTCTCCGTCCTTTCCGCTCTCAATGGCAAAATCAGTTCGACAGCAATTCCACCAGTTCCTCTACCTAATCTATAGTGTGCTACGTGCCAAACCTCCAGTTAAGTTTTTACTGCACTACAAGCCAAGCCTCCACACACGCACAGTCAAGCTTTTACAGTAACCTATCCTATGAGGTTTTCTAAAAGTACTGTGAAAAGCGTTTTCTGTGCTTCCTTGTCTGTTGCAAAATATCAGAACTAATTTCGTGTATTGATTTTTAGATTATTTTCCTTTTATGAGAAATCTGTGTAATTGAATTTATTATGATTATTATTCATTTTAAAAAAGAATAAAATCCGAGCATTTTATTGGTAAACAAATATGATTGGTACATATAAACTCTGCATTACCGAATCTTTTGTGAATGCAATGAATAAAGAAGTTCGATGAAAAGTTTTTTAAAACATGGAAGAAAACCAAATGACGTAGAAACAGTTCTTGAAATAAACATGGCAACCCTGAACTGTAGCAAAATTCTTAACAGTTTGAATCCGTTTCAATTCTTCCTTGAATGCCTGATTAGACATGTTACAATATTACATCGATGAACTGTTAAAAGATCGCTCTATTTTCTTACAAAGTTTACTTCAATTCAGTGTGAATTATAGAGGCAATTTATCTCATTGTTACATCATATTTTTGAAAATTAAATTTATTATTGAAGAAAGCAGGTATTTGAAAAATAATTAGATTCTAATTATTTAAGGCTTTTGATAAAAGACCTGACAATTTTAAGCTTCAGTCAAAGGGCAAAGACGAAACCTGAACTCTTTAAACTCCCACATCAATAACCTATTTATTGTCTGTGCGTCAGCCACTCTTAAGACATGGTCTTTAAGGATATCCAGATATAACCCGACGGAAACTACACCAAACATGATATCGAATGAAATTTAATTCATTTATTAGTTTCACATCGTTACTTTTGACTGGCAACAAGAAAATACGAAGTCGTACGGATAAGAGAACTTTGAAATTGAATCTTCAATTAAATAATATTTTCGCTCTCAGCACTGTGTTAAAAAATTTACTTCACCTCTTTATAATGAAGAAATAATGATTGTTCAAAAGGTTTTTTTAAATTGTTGTAAAATTATTTGAACCATCATTAGCACATTTAAATAAAAGACTAAAAAATGTTGTTTTTTTGTCGCTTTGATTACTAAAATATTTCTGAAGTCACTCAAAATTGAACTTGATATACTCTTATCATGTAAAGCCAAAACCTTTGTCTGAAAGTATCTATCCGCGAAATTCTGAGGATTCTTAAAACTGGTATAAACAAATTTTTTGAACTCCTTCCCCATATTTTAATTTTTAAGAAAATCAATGAATTGTAAAAAAAAATAGGTAAAATTTCATAGGCATAATATCTGGTTATATTTCTCATTGTAAATTTTTATTTCTGAAATATAATTGTCATTATATTGAATATCCAATTATATGTATGGTCCAAACGTGGTTAAATTTCGTCTTTCGGGATCTCTCTCTTTAAAATTTTTTAATGACAGAGGTGTGGGCTTAGGTTCGACATTTGAAGAAATCAAAAACAAGCTGACACAAAATTTTATTTTATAACAACAGTACAATATTAATTGAACAAAATTAAGCAAACATGTTGGTAATTCCTCTATGACTGAAAAGACAATATATATCGAAACATCATAATACGAGGAATTTACCTTAGAATATATTTTTACTATATACCCTTCCGTACTCCACCCAGAATAGTTTCAGAAACATTGTTTTCCCGATTTCCTCTTAAATTCTCTGTTGCCAGGTGGTCATTGTCTCGAACTCGCAGCTACCATTATTTCTGTGTTGTTCTCGTCACTCGACCATATTTCAAAATTACGATGTCTGTCGCATATATCGTTTATGAAATTTTATAAAGCTTGACAATGATAACCAATCAACCAATTTCTTCTCCGTACCGAGGAATGCTATAGAGTAAGGATAGATTTTCTGTAAAATCGTCAAACGCCCCAGATAGAGTAACCCTTGGGCTTGTACCCTTCCCATCTTTGGAATGGTACTCTTTTATATAGTTTATGCCAGTGGTCTTCAAACTTTTTCAACTCACGGAACCCCTAGAACTAGAGGGTATTTTCTTAGAACTCTATTCCACAGACACACTTAAAAGAATATATCTTAAAAAATATTTAAAGTAGATCAACAATGGATCAAGGTAACGGAAATTAAAAAGTATTGCATTTATTATTAAAAGATTTGAATTTACTTTTAATATAATTTATTCATTAATAATATTAATCTGTAATTCAAGTGTCACTTATCCATGCATTATATTTAGTAATTGGGATATGTGCTTGCATTTTTTCATACAAACTGTCGAAGTCTAGGCTTATTGAGAATAACTGCAATCGCATTACATATTCTGAATTTCCTTTGCTTCTACATTTGTTTTTGTAGCCATTCGCCTTGAAAAATACTTTTCACCTATACGCATTGTCCTGAATTTCATTAAAATGTTTATAGCTGTGTGACAAATATTATGTATTTCTCATAAATTTGCAACATGAAATTTAGGATCTGTTCTTGCTTAAATTTAGATTTTTAGCATCGAATCTGTAGGTGTTTTTCCACAAATGTAAAAAAAGAGCATTTTTCATTAAAAATTATATAATTTTGCAAGACATTGTACTAACGACTATAAAACTATCTCGTGGAATTTAAGACAGTAAATAATAAACATTTACAATCTAGTAAATAATACTTACATACATATAAAAAAAATATAAAACGTTTTAATTTTCTTTTATTATATTATAACAAAAGTTTACAAAAAAATTGTAAGATAAAGTTATTAAGTATAAATAAAATTTTCAGTTTCTTAATCACAGGGATGAGCTTTAAACTCTTGTGGGTGTACAAACATTTGAGAGAACGCGAATACATTTTGAATACTCATTCATAAGTTTCTCTTCGATTTTTTATTGTGACTCGTGGAACTCCTGGTTATGCCTCGTAGAACTCCAGGGTTCCGTGGAACACAGTTTGAAGAACCCTGGTTTATACCAAACAGGACCATTTGTTCCCCCCTCAAAATGAGACTCCTAGTAAATTTTAGGTAATACTATGTGTATTTCTTCGTGGGTTTTGTTTATTAATAAATATAAATTGTGAAAATAAGCTCTTTATTTCACCTTACATTTATCTGTGGAGCAAATCTGAAACCCTTGAAGTGTGTTGATTTAAAAAGAGAAGGAGCTTCTAGCAAGAGGAAATGTTGGATTGTATTATTAAAATTAGTTAACAGGAAAATGAGCTGATTCAATCGATTTGCGTTTCAAAAAAATATATTGCACACATATGTTTGCATTGACCGTCTCAGTAATGGACAAAAGCGTAATTTTATTTTTCATTTTGACGTCCTTTTTAGTGATGACACATTGAAAGTGAGACACATTGGGTGAGTCTGGGAATGACAGAATAGCTGCCCAAAAACGAGAAATCTGCTTTCATCAGTTATGGGAGTGCTTTTCAAACTTTCAATATTTATGATCCAATATTCAATAATAATTTTCATCGTCCCCCCCCCCTTCCATACAAATAATAATGTATTGAATTCAGTAATACTATACTTTGACGCTAAAGCAACAATACGATTTTAACCTCTTAAAGGTCACAGGCGTATATAAACATGTCGCTCAGCCCAACCTCAGCGCGTTAATTACCCCAGATTTATACATACTTCTTTCCGAAGTACGATCTTTTCTATGCACTGCTATCATAAAATTATTCCAAACGCTTTGGAATACAATAAAAGGACCTTAACAGAGTTTACGAAGAATTTACTTATTTCAGAGGATTTTATTATTTATCCCCCCCCCCCCAATATATCCCATACGCATGCATACGGGGAAAATGATGTCATTGAGAAGCAAATTGCAAAACTTTTAATCGACAGTTCAGGGGCTACTTAAAAATCGTACAAATAACCAAGGCAAGTGTTAGAATTTTTGTATATAATTTTTTATATGACAAGCCCATGGGGTCACTGGAAATTTTTTAATTTGTTCTTAATTTAGTATTGTTAAATTAATTATCAAATACATTGTGCATTACTGATACATTTATAAGTGTATTGTATCAGTGTAAATGTGTATTTTTTATTATGCTAGAATGTATTCTGTTTGTTTACTTTCGGTAAATAAATAATTTCTTTAAATAATTTTTTGTTTTTGACTTTTCAATATGCTTGCCCCCCCCTCGTAGAGTTATCATGCCCCCCTAAAGGGGTACGCCCCTCAGTTTGAGAATAGCTGAGTTATGATCTTTAGAGAAAACTGGATCTCCGCTCTTCGCCTCATTGGGTGCAGGTCTCTTCCAAAAAAGCAGCTCAATACTTATCTGTATTTTTCTCATTTAGAATTAGACTCTAGCCACAATACCCGCCTACACAAGCAATACGTTTTGACCCTTTCCACTTTCCTACATACTTCACAAATATGATGTTAAAACAATTCCAGCAGTACTAATTCAAATGGAAGATTTCTTCGATGTAGGAGGAAGCGCACACTCAATATAAGATAGAAATTTACGTTTGAAAACTATTCTGTACAATTTCAAAACAATCTTTCATCTGAAAGCAGAATAATTTTTTAATTTAAGAGAAGTATGTAATCAATGTATATATGTGTATGTGCATATAGACATATATGTGCTACATTTATTTTTGGTGCAAGTAGTCACGGCAAAAGAAAGCCTGAGCAGCAAACAAATAATATTCTTTATTTAAATATGAGTCATAGAGCGCCCATTTATATAAAGAATCAGAAGAGAAAATTCAGCATCTCTTAGCAAGAGTGCCAAAAATCACAAGAACAGACAACTCTTTCCCCTTTTCTAAATTTAAGTATAAGAAAAAAGAAGGGAAAAGGGAATGGTAAAAATATAATCACATATGTTCTAAAATGATATTCTTTCACTAGAAATCACCAACAAATTTTCCAAAAATTCAAGGTGTAATCCTTTAAATGAGGAAGTACGTATAAATTGGTCATATATATATATATAGCAGTAAATAAATTAAAAAGAAGACTAATAAATATAAATATAAAAATATAAATATAAATATATATATATATATATATATATATATATAATTATATATATATAGTATATGATTTCACAGTTTCTCATCAGAAAGTAGTTTCTTTGCTCCTGATAGTACAAGACAAAGTAAAATGGCTACATTAACACGTTAACAAATTATTAGGTGTAAGCGCTTTGTTCGTTAATTCGGGGTTATTTTTGTATCGGGGTCCAAACAAAATGGAGATGTTTGGTACTTCCCTTTTGGAAGTTCTACAATAAGTAACTATACAAAAAATATCCCTTATTAGAAAGTAAACACTTTTTATACAACAGCTAAAATACTATTAGATAATTATTAAGCAACAGTTAATTGGAAATTTTAAAATACTGACTAATGGATGTTTAAAAATCTTTTTTGATTTCTGACTCGTAAGAGTTCTTTTTCGACTCTATGCAGAGAAGAAAATACAACAACATTTACATCCTACTGTGTAAGGTATACTTTCACAGTTTCCAAACAATGTAAAGCCTTAGAAAATGTAACAGTTTTCATAGGAGTTTTATTATCAATTTCTGCATCAGAATCGCTATTCATTGGCTTTGACACGCCAACAATTTCCTCAACATCAGTTAACAGCTCGGCAGTCTCTCATAAGAAATAACATAATTGTTAAAATCTTAAAATATCCCCTGCGTTGTGGAGTGGGATGAGATATAAGAAAGGATTTTCCTGTCCCATTTAAAATTCCTATGATAGGTTACACTTATGACTCATATGCACCTGTAAAGTCTAATGATTATCTGCACTGTTGGCCCATCGAAATGTGCAGCTCTGAAGAAAAATCTATTTCTATTCCTGAGAAAAAAAGGACATGTCATTTGAAATAATACATCTTTATTAAATACTACTAATAAAAAAAAAGTTTTTTTTTCTACCACTGAAATAATTCATTAATTCTGGGTTTATTATTCGCTAAACTGAAGTTTTTGCCCTAATTTTAATCGGAAAAAGAAAAAAATTCTTTACATCACGAAATTCGTTAAAAGGGGTTCGCTAAATCGGGGTCCGGCTATATATATATATATTACTGTGTATAGTTCCTGCATTTCAAACAGCTTAAATAATAATGCCGTTGTTCATGACATTTTCCAGTCTTACTCAAAAAATCCAATCTGCCTACGTGAAGCCAGTTTTGGCGACCGCGTTGGCGACAGAAATAATCCCCAACTTCTGAAACCAATCTCTCTCACTCTTTTCCCGCACCCTATCAAAGGGGAAAGCGAAGACTGCCACAATGTTAACAACGCAAATTATCTCTTCTTTCAGAGCTCACGCCTACGCTCCGGTCCAACAGCGGACCCCCTCCCTCCTCCGGGGGGGGGGCTCTTGTCAAAAGATGACCCCCGCAAGGCATCCTGCACGTGATCTCTCAGTGGGAGGGAGAGCTGCAGTCTCAGTTGAGACTAGATAACGATTTCCGAAACATTTATTCGAATAGCGCCTTTTTATTATTTTACAATGAGGATGCCCATTAAAATGTTCCCTGTATCATCCCTCTTTTGAGTAATCCTTCCCATCCTGGATCAACAGGGAGATGATGCAGCCCCCTCTTTTTGCTTTGTTGTCATTTTAAACTTTAGAACACTTTTGTAGAGCCCTCGTCAAGCTATAATTTTGCCTCAATTTTCCCTTCTTCTGGTCGAGGGTGATATTTTACGAAGGAATCAATCAAAGAAAAAAAAATAAGAATAAAAAAAAACCCAGTTTACATTTGTGAGGTTAGCTGTTATATATTTCTCTGGTATTGTACTCTGTTCAATAGATTCTACTTTTGTCAATTAATCCACGTTTTTTCTCGCAGTTAGTAAGGGCAAATATATTAATAAATGATATATATTGCATCTTGTAAGTATATCATATATAAGATTCCTTTTTAATACAAGTAAGTAAGATTCAATGAGAATTTTGTGATTTGTTATTTATTTATTTATCAAATGCCTGTACATTGACCATTAGGTCATTAGGCATCTGTTGATCTATGGCTTCTTTAGAATTGACCATGAACTTTTTTTATACATAATCAATATTAAATTTAACTTAAAATGGGCCTAGCCTGGATTAAGACAATGTATATATATGCATAAAAGTCACGTTTTCACTTGACTTAAAACATTTGAAAGGGTATTTGAGAGGTTGAAGATGTGAAGTAGACTTTTTGATCCATATTTTACTGATGAATTAACAGGTAAACAGGTGACATAAAAAGTACAGCACAAACATTCGAACATGTAGAGCATTCCCAAAAGCATTGTTTCTTCTCTCCAGAGATCTCAAGCCTTTATAGTTTCCGTCAACCGGAAGCTGTCAGAACTCTACGTTTTCCGGTACAGACTTTTGCGATTGGCCAGAATATCCAGAAGATGCAAGATTGTATTATCTTGTTTTGAAAGCGCTAACAAGGCAGTTTCTCAGAAGATAAAGTTGTGGGTATTTCCCGTTAGGCTGGTAAGCTAAAACCTAGTTATCACATGAATTTTTAAAAAGGGCTCAAGACCCTTATGAAGTAAAATTTAAGGGAATTATTACACAGAAATGTATATACAGGAACGTGATTCGCTACCAGACTGACAAACCTACAAAGTGTGTAAGGGGATACAGAGACGAATCGGAATCCCATTGGAATGCAGAGTCAGAAATGCCGTAGTTACGAGCTATGGTGCAAAGAGGCAGAGAAAAAGAACCGATGCAGTAGCACATTTATGGGACAGAAAACATTTAATTGGAAGGTTGTACACAACAGGTATTTGAAATTACGACCAGAACTCGTCTCGCAGGCATGACAACGAGCTGCACGGAATTCCTTACATTCTGGAAGATTCCTCTGGGCAGTATTGTACTAGATGAAGCTGAATGGAAGGTTTCGTGTAAGCAGATCCTGCTCATTAGTGACCCTTTTCCCGAGGTAGTAGCAGGAACTCGTATTCAAATGAAGAACTGGTCGACATGCTGATCGTGCATGAAACTGCGGAATGTAATGGGCACGCTGCTCGTTGGTAGTACCAAAAACGTTACCCGAACAGGCGTCTTCCACACTACCTTTGCAAAAGTAAACAAACGGTGTCGTGAGGCTGATTCTGGTCACATGAAGAGTTTGGTGTACAAAACGCCTGTTCCTTCAGTTGAAGATCTCATCGATCGAATATCTGTAGTTGCCGGGAGTATACTTGGCATGCCAGGAATCTCCTAGAACGTAAGGAATTCCCTGCAGTCCACTGTGAGGTCTGGCCACTTCTGCTTGTAATTTCGAACATTTGTTGTAGCATAACCTTATTATAAAAGGCTTTCAGTCTTGTTAATGTGCTGCTGTTTTCTTCTTTGCACCATAGCTCGCAACTATGGCGTTTCCGACCCTGCATTTCAATGAGATTCCGAGTCATCTCTGTACCCCCTACACATTCTGCAAGTTTGTTGGTCTGGTAGAGAATCATCCTGTATGTGCACATGCATGCATGTATATAGCTTATAGACCCTGTATGTATAAATTACACTTTACCTCTTCTCATCCACATAGTGTCAACGAATAGACTTTGTGGAGGTGATATGCTGAATTTGCTTCCATTTCAAAAATATTGTAGGGCAATTGTTAACTGGATTCAAGAAGCGCAAAATGAATGGTTAAGTTATTATGTGTATAAGCTATAGTATCATTGTCTTTTCCTGTATGATGTACACGATTGGTTGAGATAATTTTTGTTAGAAGCTTACCATTCAATGGTCATATTGACCATTTTTCTTCCTGTTATTGAAATTTTATTTTCATTGCAGAAATAGTACTTACTCTGTTCACTAGATTCTAATTGTTGCTTGTTCATGATCTATTAAAACAAATTAAAGCAATGAATATTTTTTAAAAAAATCGTGATACTTGTATGGTAATAATATAGAATATACATAAAAATATCAGACTTAAAATAAGCTTTATCTTCTTTCTTGGAGTAAAAGACAACATAGATTTCAGATGAAAAAATAAGTGTATGGATATTAATATATGAGTTTTGCATAATTTTGTGACTATAATTAACCAAACAACAAAAATTTTATTTCGTTCTTTGTAGAAAGAACTCTGTCTTTTACATGCTGTTCTCTTATCATCAAAACATAATGCCTATTGCAATATTGCAATTTTTCATTATTCAAATATTTAAAACTTAAACTATTTAAAAAATTGAGATAGAAAAGATTCTTAGGCCGTACTTTAAGGCTTTTCTATAGATTTCGAAGACAAAGTGACACACCAAGCTCGTTTCTAAAGAGTTCTATCATTGGCATACATTTCTCTAATATTTTATCAATCTAATTGAGCGCAAAAACATACGCTTTTCTTTCTTATCGTAAAAGAACTTTTACGATATGCCTTGTCTTCTCGAAACGACCCTTAAACTCATAAATTTGATATACAAGTAAAATACGATAAGCCTCCATAACAAGGCACAATAAGCCCACTTGTCCACAGGAACTTATTTTGTTCCACTGAAAGAACATGTTCCGTTGCTGACCACTGTGAGTGGCCATCGTCCATAAATCGAATGGCGACTGCATTATTGGATCGGAAATGAGCCTCCATAAATATCCTCCTCCACTCTATGCAGACTCGGGATAAATTGTGGACGTTTGGCGAGGATTGGCTAATCTGGTTGTCTTTTATGTTGGCGTCCGGTTGCTCAGCTGTTGGCTGGATGGAAGGTGATTTGTCTTTCAACGCCAATGTATCCGGAACTCTGAGGGTGAAATGGATAGCTCTGTAAAATGGCAAGGTTTTTTCTTATAGCTTCTTGGAAAATATGACAGCTGAATAAATACAGAGTTGGGAAATGGCATAAAATCATCATTATTTTGTTACTGTCACTTGATCATTGGGTTTAGCCAAGTAGTTAATAAATGGACAGATCTAAATTAAAAAAATAAGTGTAAAGGAATAATTGTACATTCTTGAATGAAATTTTAATTGACATTCAAGGGAAAATTGCCTTTTTAATGTAGAACAGAGTTAAGACTATTAAAATGAATTGCGTTCTTTTTTTGTGAAAGTCTTGTGTTAGAATTAATCACATGTAAGACGTTTAAACCAAACTATAAAACGAACTACTTGACACTACTCATGCAATCCATACACAAACACAAAAACACTTATACTCTACATTTAAGGGACTTCAAAATTACTACGAAGATCTTAAATATCCAAACTCATTCTTTAAAAGTCAGTTAATATATATACTAAGAAGATTATAGTGGTCCGAAAGATTTCATGGGATTTGCAAGACGAGAAGATAGTCTAATGATCATCAGAGTTTCTGGTATATTACACTATGTTAGTCTTAAATCAGATTTTGTGTTTCACATGGTTTAATACAAAGAAGAGGAGAGCCAGGTTGCCGATGTAATGTATTCATAACTGACGGTTACGTGTAAAAGTCTCCAAAAATTATAGTGTAGCGAGGTCGATACACTTTAAATGTATCAAAGTTAACGCGGAAAAACATCCTTTAAATAATAAAAAGTGTATATTTGGGGACATATATATATATCTTCCACGCCACAAGTCCGAGGTTCAAATCTCGCACTGGGCAAAGTCTACTAGACCTCTTATCCCTTCAGTGGGTCGATAAATGAGTATCAAGATTGTGCTTGGAAACTAAACGCTGGGAGTTTCACGTCAGATTGACCACCTGATCGAAACATCTGCTTATGCATCTCAACGCCCAAGGTTACGAATACTGAGATGGGCATAGTAAGCTTTGGCCTTCATGGTTTGTTGTACCCTTAAGTTTAGCTTAATATATATATACATATATATATATATACATATATATATATATATATATATATATATGCTCTCTTCGAGAGTATTCATAGACGTGGCAAGTCTAATTACGAGATCAGGTTTTCAAAAGTAGTTTACTCAGAATCAAAAACATTTCCTCTCTCTCTCTCTCTATTGTAGAAAACTTAAATATATAATTCAATTTTAAAAAAACAACATTCAGACTCGATCTCATGGATACGCGTGTCACTCTAACACAAAAACATCTATACCTCTCTGTCATCTACAGTTGAATATTTATAACACGTCTTCATTTGCATTAAAGGTATTGCCAACTGCAAAAGACTAAATGTCTACGGATCGAATTCACACCAGATTCGAGACTCGAATCCAAGATCACAGCACGAAAATGGGTTAACTAGTTTTTATAAACTGTCTGACACACACACACACACACACACACACACACACACACACACACACACACACACACACACACACACACACACACACACACACACACACTTTTATTTTTGACTCTTTTTGTTTTCCATTTCAATTGGTTCAGAAAAATTGAATAAAAAACAAACCAAATAACGATAAACGAAATCAAATACAAAATAAATTATTCTCGGATCAATTCATTTTTCATACTTAAGAGAAAATTTTAAATTATTTAATTTTTTCCACCGAAGATTTGTTTAAATATTAACGTGGGAAACATTTAAGGAAAATTATTTATAACGGTTCAAGTTACAAAAAGAATATTTTCCAGTAATAACTTGTAAATATTTATTCAAAATTTCACAATTGTTCGATATAATTAGTATCTAAACTTTAGCATTTAACTTTATTCTTGACACCGGAAACTTTCTCCGAAGTTATTAGAAGTTAATATTAACAATAACCGAGTGTTATGTTTAGTATTCAACCAATTTTCAAAGTTTTTGTGATTTTTTCTCCTTGAAATTTAACAGCATTATGTATTTATTCATAAATCTCGGGTATAAATTGTTACAAATATGCTACAGTTTAGTGATAGAATAATCGAATTCGATTACGTTTATATTTTTACAAAAATGACCGCTGTACATAATTATAGAGTACTTTTAAAAACTCCGCACGAATTCTGTTTTAAAACAATTACCAGGTCATCAGTTGTTGGAAAAAGTCATTAGCATTTCAAAGTAATCTTATTTATAACTCGATTCTTCGTAATTTAAGGTTCCTTCAAAGCACGAGCTCGCGCGCTTTTAATCGAAGTTCATTAACTATTTCTGCCTCGTAAAGTCCACGACTTGTGAAGGTTGCACTTAAAAATGATTATTTCAACCTCAAACAAGATTAATACTCGGCGCAAACCACAAGATTGAAACAGAAGAGGAAAAAAAAAATATGTGAGAGAGAGAAACTAGCAGAAGGAATAAAAATAAAAGGTGCCTGTACTTTTTTTCCTCCTCCTTGCAACTGTGAGAAGCAACGGCGAGATAGAAAAAAAATTCCAATTATTCGCGTTACCCAGGGTCTAATCCATTCGAGGGCACTTTTTTTCTGCTTATTTAGACCTTTTTTCCCCCCTGTGTGCTCCTAGGAATATATTTCGATTTTTTCCCTTTTTCCCTTGCTGTCGGAGTCGTAATTTTGTTACGCTTTGGCTTAATCAAGATTCTCGAAGTAGCCGTAAGTTCTTTACGTTTTCTAAAAGGTAAGTTCTTAAATTTATGCTGCATTAGGAGAAAAAATTACATTGCCCTAGAAAAAATGTTCAGCATCCAACCGCAGTGGCTGTTGACATTGATATTCTGCCCATGGTTTCCAACCTTATATTAATATTTTTTTACACATTATTTAATTATTTTTAGGCTTACATTTTTTAAGTTCTGTTTTTTTTTCACGGTCGAGAAGAGTGGTAGCTGGATGATTAGTACTTTTTTTTGGCCTACACACGTATAACGGAATTACTAAACTAGTAGTAAGTATTTTATCGGGGAACTCATTTTTTTCCTTTTTGGTTCAATAAAAGTTTTTTGCTGAAGTTAAGATTTTAGAAATGTATTAAAAACATGAGCATCGAATGAACAATTAGTTTTGTAGCTTCTTTTTCTGTTGCCAGTGATGGTTAAAAAAATTGGTTATTCTTGATATGATTTCCCACAGATATTGATATAATTTGTTTCTGTGTATTAACAGTAGTAAAATTTCAGTAAATGACCCGGTTCCTTATTTTAATACTGTATTTTTCAATATATTTTTCATGCTGTTTGTTTTGTGTTTGACAGAAAAAAAATTATATTTCCCAGACTTTTTTTCAAAAAATGCATTAATTGTAATGTGTGGATAGGGTTTTATGAAAAAATTTGAGAGCACAAATTATTCTTACGAAAATTTAATACGGTTGCTTGAAGTGCATCCGTATACTTTCCGGGAAACAGTTTTGGGGAGAAAAAGACTAAATAACCATTTTATATTTGCTACTCTCTGAATTTGAATTGTGAAAATAATCTTTAAGTTGATCTGAAGTACATACTAATAAAAAACATATTTTAAAAACAACTGCAACACTAAAAAATTAGTACGGATTCAGAAAATTCAAAAGAGAAAAAAAAATAAAATAAAATATTACCATAACGTGTTTCCTATCTATGGACAATAATGAATTTCTGTTAAGGACCTGATCATGCAATGTTAATGTAATCTGAATATTTGTAAATATATTTATATCTTAACACTCTCATATATATTTGGTCAACATTTTTAACCCAACTTTAACATTACGCGAGGAGGCCGTGGTAGTCTAGTGGTCAAGATAATAGACTCGTAGCAGGCTTTTTGTGAGTTCGAGACAAGACCCGCTGTGTAGGGGTACGATGCACTTTAAATCTGTTGAGGCTCAAATGGTTTCCCATTGGTGTGGTGGGGAAGTTAGAAGAGGGGGATGTCAGATCAGGTGTCGTATTCGTCGCTTGGTTCAAAATGACGATGTTCGTGGCCAAAAGACCTAGTGTAGTTGAATAGTGAGACGTTAATATTCACTCACTCACATTGCACGAGTTTATTGAAACAACATTTTAAAATTTTTGGCCAGACGTTTTTTAACTACATAAAATTTAATTACATACCAAATCTTATAAGATTTGATTGTTAAAGCTTTCAGTAAATACTTTCAAAACCTGTATTTTTTTCAGAAATTTAAATTCCCAGTAAACATATTTAAGGTTTCCAGCTATCATTATTAGGTACACATAGACTAATAATGCATGTTTAAATTTAACTTAATATTAAAATAAAAGTGGTTTTATTAAAGTTAAAATTGTATGCATTTTAAGAAATGAATTGGTAGAAATATAAATATCTGAAACATAAATCAAAAGATAATACTTAATTTCTCAAAATATTATTTTTACCTAAGCGATTTTTTAAAAATAAAAGTGCTTTTGTTTTGTTTAATATATCAGACAGTTAACAAGAAGAAAAAAATAAGATCCAGGTTAGAGTAAAAAATATTATTTCAATACCAAATATAATTCTAGTTTTATATATTAATAAGATGAAGCCCATTGTGGAGTGAAATCTTCTGATTATTTTAAAACATATTTGGTAAAATATACTAGAAAAAACAACAGCCGAACTTTAAAATTCACTTAAATTCTAATGTATTACCTTAATTCAAATAAAACCAAATCAATAAACTTGCACAGTTTGTTTTTGATAGTGAATGTCGCACGGGACAACAAAGATGGAAAAAAAAAATGTGCTGAAAAGGTTCCAAATCACAGTTTATTAAATAAATTGATTCTGTTGAATACATATCGTTTGATAATTTAACGATTTCGAATCAACTGATAGTATAAGAACTTTTTCCAGTCTGTTTTGATTTGAAGATTATTTAATACTGTTGCTTCAAATTTAAATAAATTTTGCTTCAGTTTTAAGCAGCTTTTTTAGTAGTTATTCTTAGCAGTTTCTTCTCATCACTAATACTATTTTTTCATTGTCTTATACTCATTTCAATTAATTTAATACAATTAAATATTTTGTTTGAAATTAATAACTTTTTTTAGAACGTTCTGACTCTTTTTTTGTCATATAAAATGTTTTCTTACTGCTTGAGTACTTGGGTATATCATTCTTGGAAGACTGTATTTTTATTCAAATTTTATGTATTCGTCTGAGTAATTTACTTATTTATTTACTTTGAAAGAGCTTCTGAAATTATATGATTTTTTTTTATTTCGACTTAAATACTTAGAAATTAAACGAGACCCTAAAATTAACTTATAACCATATTTAAATTTGATTCAAATGGAAAAAAAATTATACAAATGTGGATGTACAAAAAATGGGGATGGTTATACTCAGAGTTACAAACTATTCCTTCAAGCACTAATAATTTTATCAGATGAATGTATATAATTTTTGAAATCAAAGTGCTTCGAATCTTTTATCACAAACTAGCCCTAGAATAACAATATTATTTTCTGAGGTATAATAAATAATTGAAATATTCGAAATAACAACATATAGCGTATTTGAAAAATTAAAGCTTTTAATCATCCTACTAAGGGAAACAAATGAAATTATTAGGTAACAAAAATAACATTTTGAAACAAGCCATGTATGTTGTTTTCCCTACAGTGATACATCACTTGTGGGAAAATGGATTTTTACACCAAAGTCCGACTCCCAAAATGAACTCGAAAAATAACAGAATGGTATCCCCAGAAGATGTGTCCCAGGTCTCCAGATAGGAGACAGATTTGGAAAACAATCATATTGCCAAGGAACCATCGAGAATTCACTGGGATCGACCTTTCTGGAAAAATTCCATGATTCTTTTTAAAAGTCGGTGATTTCAGAAGTCAATTTTTCTTGTGTCTATGATAAGATACATAGATTTGTCTGAATTCCTGAGTGGAATTGTTTTAGAAAGCCGTTTCTGTAGCGCTGTAAAGCTTGTTTATGACGAGTGAATTTTCAGTTAATGTAAATAATGTACTTTAGTAGTTCTTTGTGTATGAAGGCCGATTTGCCTTCGTGTAGTCGCTTGTATGTCCTTTTCCATCAATAATTTTGTTATTATTCATTTAATTGCAGTCATTTTCCCCTCACGCAAATTTGCAACAATATTTTCTTCAAAAGAAAAATATAGCTCTAAATGTTAGTTCAAATGTTTCTAATATAAATAGTTATAAGTATAATATGAGTTAAGATTGATTTGACATAATCCAAAATATCCCTCCTCTCTTTCTCTGAAAGGAACTTAAAAGGTCTTACTTATTTTTCAGTATTTATATCAAAGCTCATATTTATCTTTCACATTTTCACATTATCTTGTATTTATAAAAAAAATATTGATGTCGTTCTTTCGATCTCATTGAATATGTTCCTAGACTATTCTCACAAGTTGATAGTGATCCGATCATCAACATTTATTTAATCCAATTAGCATTTCAAGCGAGTATCATCGTTTCTGATTCAGCTGAATCTTATAAAAATTTGCTTCTTTTCGACGAACTTCAAACTCTTTTTTTTATATTATTATAAAAATTTAAGGGTATTTATAGCGATAATGCTACTTTTAAATCATCTAGTTTTTAAATAATTTTTTTAAACATTAAAATAGAAAATTTTCGTGTATTATTTGCTTAAATATTTGCAGCACGGGCCAGACAGAATCTCTAGGTGGTAAGTAGTTGACCCACTAGTAATGTAAACTAAAGTATGGCTGAAGTCTATATTACATATCAATATTGCGATGCCAAATAAGAAAAAGTAAACTGGGAAATCAAAGTATAAATATTTTCTGGTGATTATAAGAATGGATAAATCCCATACTATTCATTTCACACACACACGATGCTTTAAGATTTAAATTTGAACAGGAACTGAGATTTATTTTAAAATGCAGCAATTAGCGTAATCTAACTATTCATTTTGTACAAATTTTAAGATTCAGATTAAGACAATAATAAAAAAAAAATTCACGAATAATGAAAGAAAAGTTCCTTTCTATTGATTATTCTCATAATCATGGAAATTCATTAAAATATCGTACATTCATAATTAAACTTATCTTTTCTATAAATAAAGTAGAAATAATTTCTAAGTTTATGCACGAATATAAATATTTTCTTTTTCTTAAGATTCGTTTAAATAATAACTTCTTATGTGCTGTTTCAAAAGAATTCCTAAATTTTAAACGATAAGGATTCGCAGACAGAAAAGTATGGAATGTATATTTTAAAGGTCCCTTAGTTTTTCAGGTTTCTGTGAAAATAAATATTTTTATCTTTATATGCTATGTAAATGCTTTCAAAGGATACTCCATTATTAATTTATTGTCCTTGCTGTGTCCTTTGAGTAAATAATTTTTGATTTTTTTGTATGTTTTATGTCGCTTCCATCATAACACAAAAAGTTAATTTTAAAATACAATTCATCAGCTTTCAATATTTTTTTCATAAAAAAGTACATTGAAACCAGCAGAAAAAAAGGAATAAAAAAAAAAAAAAAAAAAGAAGCTCACCAGATTATATTTCTTCCATTGTCAATTTTGGAAAGTTTCGAGCATTTTTCTAGAAAAGGCACCTCTTAAATAAAGTCAGAGGATCCTTTTTTTTCTGTATTCGTAAACACATGATGAGTCAAAAAACATTAGATTTTACTTTTTAAGGGCATGAAAAAATTCTGGGAATGTAAAGTGGCGGAGCGATGCCCTGTCATAATACACAGCATAATGGATGCGATTTTCACAAAATATAAACAAGAATATGACAGTAAGTGCATAAAACGGGAGATTTCACTGTCATGTGCGTTTTAAAAACGACTGCAAAAACGCGCTTGCCTCTTTCGATAACTGCATTAAGTTCCCAAGAGAAACGTTATTTTACCTTTTATGGCTTAAGTAACTTACATGCAGTTTTTTTTCCTTTTTCCTCTTCTTTTTCTTGGAATATACATATATATTACCCCCTCGCAGTTAGGCTTAGTCGTTTTTCTTCCTACGAGAGAACGTTTCAAGCATACCATTTTTAGAAGATTTCTTAGATAATTAAAAAGAAAAAAAATGTAAAAAAGAAAGAGGTTACTGCAAAAAAAAAAAATGTTTTAACTTTTTTTCCACATCACTAAAAGTTGAAGACAACAAACTAAGACGTTAAAAATAGTTTGACTGATTAAGGTCTCGTGAATCTGGCAACGGGGATTTAAGAATAAAAAAAAATTAAAAAAAAAAAAAAAGAATATTGTCGAGCAAGCGATAATTACCTTTAATCGCGTAAAAATATTGCGAGAGTCATTTTTGATCGGTTTTTGACCGAACGAAGGCTGAAAGAAAAAAAGCATACAAGGAAAAAGCTAAAATATAAACATGAAGAAAAGGAAAAAAAGAAGCCTGCAAAAACCCAATTTGTGTCAAAGAAGCGTCCGCTTCGTGAAAGTTTAATAATGCACCCAATTAATACGGTAGCTTTTGGTTATTCTTTTTCCTCTGACAAAGAATGCAAGCTGTGCGATCAAATTGTTAAATGATTCATAGCATTAGAGGCTCGAAGCCCGAGTTAATTGGGCGCGTGGCTAGAAAGGTTCTCATTAAATATGCACTGTGGTTGTCTCATTTGCATAGCGGCGGCGTTCGTACGCAAATTAACTCTGCCTCTAATAGACAGCAGCGCCACCTACAAATCGAATTAGGCCGCCAAATAGAATTAGCGCGCAAATGGATTTGGATGAGCAGTTCCAGTAATTCCCTGATATGATAATGGCCACTTTTCTGCCTCAGCTATTGATACAAACATTCCTGGCCTCTCAAATTAATAAAAGCTCCAGTACACAAAACAATATCTCAGGGCCATCTTAGCCTTATTTTTTTATTGGGCAATCTATTGATGGATTTGTGGAATTAAACGCCGTTTATGGAAACTATCCATTAGAGGATGCTAAACTACAAAGAAAGCTTTTCTTTTGTGCTGGGATTATTTTTGAGGCATAATTTAGCGAACGCTTCATTTTAAGGTTCATTTAACTTCATTTTTAAATTTCTTGGGCTGGGTTTTTATTTTTGTGATGTAATTTAACAAGAGTTTCATTTTCAAGCGTTTTCATTATTCAATTTTAAAGTTTCCACTCATATAACTATTTTTGGTTCACTTAACGTTTAAGTCAAAGAGCTCGTAAAATGTATAAAAACATGTTTTCAAGATAAAAAGAAAATGTTGTATAAAGACTGATTTTTATTATATTTTGAAATTAAATTTTTGTTTGGTCATTCTTGAATTTCTTATATAAAGCATTTTTTTTTCAGAATATGTTGAATAAAAATTATTTACCATAAATTTTTTTTATTTTCATAAAATAAGATCCATGAGAGCTTAAAAATAAAATCTAAAAAGCAAAGATTTCATACATTTAATGCATATCGATTCAAACAAATTCTTGAGTCAAACATGGAAAATTCTTAAACTGAGGAAATGCTAATACTGTATTTATGTTTAATTCACTAAATGGATGAGTTTATATATGAAAAACATAGAACAATATTCAAGAAGCATATATCAAGTCAATGAAAAAAAATGTAACAAAACATGGAAAAAATTCCAATTTATTCTCAAAAAATCATTGAAAATATTGTAAAACATTTTTAAAACTATTTTAAGGACTTTTTCAACGAATGTATTGATTTTGCATATAAGAACACTAATGCATCTCATTTAATCTCGAGAAATGCGTTGTTGCTCTTTGATTAATGAATTTATTATTTTGAAGTATGGTAAGAAAATGATACCTACATTTCTGTTTGTGTCTTGTACACATATTTTTTTCACAAACCACAAATTATTTCTATGTTGTTGATGCTAATCCTTCTGAAATTTAAGAAGTTGAAAAAGATCCTTTAGACCGTTGACTCTTAAAAAGTAGAGCGCAAGAAGGGAATCCGTACAGGTAATTTTTCCATACAACTCAAGATATGTTCTACAAGAGTTGGTGAACTTGCTACTTGGCATAGAGGGCGAATACTTTTTGTTTTCCGAGAAAAAAAGAGGCCCTTGATGTAACCACTGGCAAGAGGCGTGAGTGCAGTCTGGGAGCCTCTGTAACGCTCGAGGTTTTGTGTGTGTGAGTCAAATCCTTTCAATTATCCAAATAACAATGATGAAAAGGAGAGACACACCCTTAACTCCACCATATTTTGTGAGTTTCCCAACGAGTATAATTCGAGAAAGGAAAGGATGAAAAAGGAGGAAGAGTATAACCCACCTTTGGCTAGCTACTTTGCCTTAGTTAGTGTGTATGCCATTTCATTGTAATAAAGGTTGACTTTAAATGAGATCCACTAAAAAGGGATATCGTTGTGCAGGGAAATAAGTTTCAGCTTGTGTAGGATAGAGAAACTAGTTTTATCGATAACAAGGAGCTATTTCAAGGTTTTGGAGCGAGCTTCGCGTTTTTCAGAAATAATTCGAAGCTCAGTAAAAATTTTTTTAACAATGTAAAATGATACAAATGATCGGATATTCGAATTATTTAAAAGTTATATTATTATTTTCCGCATGCATTCAGGTAAATGCAGCGTAAAAACCGATACAAGGTTATCCTAACGAGACACAAATCGACACATGCGATGTATATGTGCCGAAAACTAAACCCTAACTGTATCATTGGAATTGAATATTTTACAAGGTGATACAGCTATAAGTGTAAGAAAACAAATCAATAAGGCGTTTGAATTCCTTTAGGCCTGACGCTGTTATTCTGTTGGGAAAGGGTCTTGTAAATGGAACTATGCCATCTAGCGGGATTGCTTGCCGTAAACCTTTCAATTAGTAAGATAGATCGGAATGATTCACGGACGGTCGAAGACCCTTGCCCATCACAGAGTCAAAACGTGTTTTTTTTATTGGGGAAAGACCTCCCAGCCATGGAAGAGTTGGAGAAGCACGCAGTTAAACACTAGAAGGCATACCGTGGGCTTTTGGACAGTATACTAATAAACCCAGGAATCAGTGAAAAGAAAGGCAACTGCATAGAGCATAAAATCTCGTTGACGTACCTTCATGCGGTTAGAGTGTTACGGATCAAAAACTATGAGTTCTAGCAACCAAATGAAATGGCCCCCTTTACCATAGCTCTCAGTTATTTAACTATGTAATGGTTGAAAATTATTCATTTGTCGTCTTGGATGTCCCCGGATGTATCTTCGCTGGAAATCGTAACTCATTTTGAAGCGAGATTCATCACAAAAAGCAATTGTATTTTAGTACGTGAGTCAGTGCCACGGCCTCTGTAGCATTAACTTCCGTTCTCTGAGTTGCCTATGGACGGACACTGCAGTCACACACACACACATTGGTGTCCCAGTTAACAACACAATCAGGGTGTGGGACATTGATGCTTGCTTTATCCTTACGTTGTTGGTATATCACTACTTTCTTGAAGCTTTGTACGACCACAGGTCACCCATTCCTACCAACATTGTCGAATAGTTGCATCGCTCCAACATAAATGTTTGGTCAACTCTGACTTCATCACCTTGCCTACTTTTTTCCAGCTGAATATCCTCTATCAAATGGTGAAATTTGCTCATATTGTTCACAAATCTATCTGTGGAGCATTAATTCAGTCCACGTGATTCAAAGGGATCCACAGTTATAATAGAAATTATGTCTCAGCATTGGAATGTCTTCTTTTTTTACCAGCCAATTCGAATCACCATTTCAATGGTTTTCAGCCATTATCTGCCAAACGTTGATCATTTGCCCATTTTATCATAAGATATACGCAATATCTTCCTATTCGGATGATTCATTCTTGGCGCATTTTATATTATGGTGCGTGTATATGCATGCATAGCTTGTACTGTTACAACTCAATAGAATTCAACTCTCTTTGCATGATCACTGTAGCTTGTTGGAAATCGTATTAAAATATATTAAAAAAACTTTTTATGTAATGTTATGTAGAATGAACTTTGTAACCTTTAAGCATTGAATTAAAAACTAAATTCTTCTTGATTTGTTGTATTTGTGGATATTATGTATGTGCTAAGAAAAATGTAAAAATTTGTATGACTAGTTTCTCTGAACAATGACTATGCAATTCAAATTTTTATATTACTAATAAGCATTTTTAAAATATTTCAGCTTGAAAGTTGTTATTAATATCAACTCGAATAGACCATAAAAAATAAATGAGCAAGAAAAAAATTTTAGATAAAAAAAATCTATTTTCTTCAGAAATCTTTTTTTATTTTACAGACTCCAATCAAGAATCAAGCATTTTATTTATTTTATAAGAGTAATGTCAAAGAATTATAGATATATTTTTATTTTTCTTGCTGTAGTATTGAAAAAGTTAGTTGTTTTTGTCACTAATTTATTTAGAAAATATTTTGTTGTAAAATTCCATTACGGAATTATATTTTCTGATTTCACCTATAAAACTAAATTAAATTTAAAACTAAGCTACTCCCTTTTGTGGACCTTCTACTGAGGAATATTTTAGTATTTAAAAACATACTTTGAAAATGTGAAGAACTTCAAGTATGTATACAAGTATATATAAGTATAAGGTATATAAAGTTTGCGTACTACTAAACAACAAGGCAAAAATTGCAGAATTAATTACCTTTTTAATCATAATTGTATTATTATTGATGTGTTACCAACTTAACTTCTCTAGATTCACAAAGCTGTTCTACAAGTAACGTTCTCATTAAATTAAAATTGGAATTTTCAAAAATGTTTTCCATATGTAGGTTACAGATCAATTCATTTATTCTAAATTTAGTCTTAGAAATAAATTCCTTCCATTAATTATTAATATTTTAAGAATTGCAGTTTGGCCTAACATAACAATTAAAATGAAAAACAATTGGCAATTAATAAAATTATCTTTCTATTTTCTCATAATTTAGCAGAAAAGAACAAAAGAAAATTTTATTTGAATCAAATTTTCATATGTTTAACATTCTAAGATTTTTTTTTGAATTTTTTAATGGTATAAACTCATGAGAAATTTTTAAACATTTCCTTCGGACGTTTTAAAAAATATTATATTTGGACAAATAAAAGTATGAATTTATTATTTGATTCCCAATTATAGATTTATTATTTAGTATAGATTATAAATTTGTTTATCCTTCACATATTTTTAACTACCCAAATACAAAAATTTAAATAATTAAAAAAATTTCTGGTGTCATGTTTTAAAATTCTTTGTCTTAATAAAAACTACTGTTAATAAATTTTAATTCTTCGTTGTATGAACTAGATCATTACCGAATACATTTAAACAAAAAAATGTACTTGATCATTTGCAATATGTGTTTGAAAACCAGTTCGCCTTTTTTCTAATTATCTCCTATAATTCAATAATCAATGGTAAATAAATCGAATTTTTCTCTTGAAGCTCGTGGAAATAACCCAACAAATTCGAATTTTCCCAATATATCGTCTGCTCGAAAGAGAACGTTGCCACCGATCCGTCACCTAAAAGCAGTGAGAGAAAGAGAGAGAGAGAGAAATCGAAGGCTGAGAAAAAGATCGGCTGCGAGAAAGAATATTTTTTTGAGTAGACGAAAATCGGAGGGAGAGGGGGTGGGTGGGAGTAAATTGATTTGCTCCCCATTGAGCAAGCCCAAATGAGGTGACATGCAGCGAGAATCGAATCACCTGTGGCTGCTATCGCGCTGGTCCATGCCAGAGAGGTTGCTACAAACGCCCTCTCTGCTCGCCTGGCGAGTTGGCATGCAATACCGGCGCCAATACAGATTGGGAGTGACATATGTTAGAATGCAACTAAAGAAAAAATTTTTTAGGTGTACAGGAATGTGAATAGCAAAACACGTGGAAGAAATAAATATTCTAATTTCAGAATATTAATAATTACAATTCGTTTAGCTACATATGATAATACATTATATAAATATAATTAGACGATGAAATTTTACTTGCATATTAATAATTAATAGTGGAAAATATATGTAGTTAAAATTAATTGTTTCTATGATAATAAAAACACTTATTTTAGTTACACACATGTTATTAAAATAGATATTAATATTTATAATACGTATATAAATTTTATATGCAAGTGAATTTTGAATCAATAGTAGTATTGAATTCAGTAATATACATGAGCACTTATACAGTTAAAGTCGCAAATTGATACGTATACGTATTCTATTTCCTATAAAGAGCAAATATAAAAGTTACAAAATGCATTGACAGATTATTTTGTTTTTCTTATTTTCCGACTTATATAATATCACTACTTAAAAAGTTACCTCAGCTAAGCAATGTACTCTGTTGGATACCTCAAGTCTTTGAAAGATTTTGTATATTTCTTACAGTAATCTAAAACCAATGCACTGCAATATAGTTTCGCTGAATGACTTATCTGTACATTTCTAATTGCTTCCGATAAATGAAAAGTTGCATTAGTTAAGACTAGTATTACTTAAGGATTGTAACAAACTTCATTAACCGAAAAATCTTCTAATCAATAAATTTTACCCTTTTTTACATTAATTTATGGTTTCTTATTAAAAAGGTTAACTTCTTTACTATATAGTTACTCCAATACATAATCATCGCTCCTTTTCACTGAAGGTGAATACCTATGAAACAGATGTCTGAATTTTTTTTCCATATTGTATAAAAAAAGTATTAATAATAAAAAGAAGGTAGTGCTAATTTTAAAATTTACCCTTATCTGTGTGTGAGCTTAACTAATGGCAAATGACGTGAACAGGCGAGTCACAGGTTTATTCTTTCGTGTTGTAACTAAAACCAATTAGATAAAACAGCGTGGATTAGTCAGTCAGATGCATACGTAACATGGTTCTATAATGATATGTTTAGTTACGATCATCCTTTTATATTGCAATAATATGACGTAATTAAGAATTTTTTTTTATTTCTACTTTGTTTGAGAATTATGGGGAATATAAATTTTTGTCCTACATGCATAAAAGCTATGTTGGGGAATGAAAATTGTTCGACAGTTCTTTTTGAACAAAAAAACTTAAATTTTTCCATTGACTTATCTCAAATGTCCTCCCGTTGGTGTGGTGTGAAAGTTAGGAGAGGGAGGCTTTAGCTCAGGTGTCGACCTCCTCACTTAACCGTGGCTCAAAATTACAAGGTCCGTCGCAAAAAAACTCTCGTGTAGTTGAATAGGGTGACGTCAATATTCACTCTCACTTACTCCATTGATGTATAGTTTTCTTTTAAGATACCTTTTTCAAATTCCGGCATTGAGTTTAGTCGCAGTCATTGTTACACATTTGTTCTTCAAGGTTTTAATTGAAGAATAAATCTGTGTCTTATCCTCATTAGAAACATTCTCAACCTGTTTTTTTCTGTTTACAACCTCTTCTTATAGCGTTTTTCTTCTTCTTTTTTTAAGTAGCCCTTTTTTAGGCGTCCATTTACGAAAAGTGTAAAATTATTCTTTATTTCATTCAAAGCTTGATATTTTAATATCATCGTTATTAAGATTGTTTAACACAATATATTTTATATTTTATTCTATTTGCATTTATGGTAATACATAAAATTTTATAAAAACGTTCAAATTTAAACTGAATTGTTTTAATATATACATTTTTCAATATTTGTGTATCTGAAATTTAGAAAAAAGCACTGAGAAATTACTTCTTGATATTTCATGCAAAGTCGATGGAAATAAATAAAAAATATCTTTATACTGGGAAATTATGTAGAAATTGTTAAATATTCTTCAAATTTTTTTCTATTGGTTCAATGTGGGAAAGAAATTTCTTATTTAATTTTAATTAATATTTGATACGTTGAATATTAATTGTCAAAAATATTTAATGTATATTTTAATATACATTTGAATCTCGCTAATTCAAACCTTCGATAATACGAACCTGTCGCTAATTCGAAGTATATGCTGAGTCCCTAGAAAAACTCTTGATATTTCGAACTAAAACAATACGTTTTGGTACACTCAATATTTCGAAATAAAATCTGCTGCTGGTCAGAATAGAACACGAGATAATTCGAAGTTATCTTGTATAGCTCTCGACAATTCGAACACTCACTATCATGTAGAGTCCTGTAGCAAACAGGTTGGAGCGAACATGTTTTGTGTTGTATTGACTCTGCGTGTTTCCCCTGTAACGCAGCCTCTTTGATGACCATCTATCAGCCATCCATTCTTTGTGTTTCCCGATTTCTGAAGCAAAAAGACACTTTTATTGCTTTCCTTCTTCATGTGGACAATAGACCGGCTGCACTTGTTGTCAGCTGTCCATATCTTTCGTTTAACACGTGACCTTGCAAAACGTTTGTTCAGAAAGGATGGTCTCTATTGTGCAGAAGAGATGCATAGAATTGTGTATTTTGCGTCGAAGTGACAAAACGGTTTATGACTCATCTGTGTGAATTATGTTATGTGGTACCAAATAGGGCATGGGCTGGACTGGAACCCACCTTGAAGAACCAATTGTGTGGAACAGTGTCTGAAGGGACAGTGTCTTTGAAGGTACCGATAACAGATTAGTCAGATTTTTAGTCAAACAATATTAACTATGCACAGTATGTATTCTTTAATAATAGTTTTTAATATATAAA
Organism: Trichonephila clavata; assembly: GCA_019973975.1. Lineage (NCBI taxonomy): Eukaryota > Metazoa > Arthropoda > Arachnida > Araneae > Nephilidae > Trichonephila > Trichonephila clavata. The sequence goes on from BMAO01026134.1 coordinate 151,290, forward strand.
TGTATTATCTTAATACAGGACTTTTTACTTCTGTATAATATTTATACTGTACATAATATGTTGTTTTAAAAAATTCTTTAAAATAATTTCGTACAAATATGCAATTGTTGTTTCATTACATAGTTTCAAATTTAACTGTGTTAGAAAGAAATTTCTCTTTATGTATTTTGGGAGTTTATTATACGCTCTTGATATTCCGTTGATTCCTTACTTGATTCATTGGTCCCTCCAACTTCGACTTATTGAGTGTCGACTGTATATGATAATTTATAATTATTTAAAATATACTTAACATGTATATTTATTTAATATGTATATAAAATTATTTAATATTTCTAATATTTGATCTACAGTAACTTTATTCTTTGTTATTTTGTAGAATGTTATTTTAAAATCTTAAACGGAAAATTCTTTAAATCTTCACATTTTTATTTACAATATTAAAGTAGATTTTGATCTCCCTCCCCCTAGAAAAAAAGCATCTTTTGAGTTAAATATATATTTGAGAAAGTAATAATATAAAAAAAACTATATCGGTAATAAATCTGTAAAAATATCACAAGTGCGTAGGAAGATGCAATTTGTGCATCCTCCTACACACATAATGTAGCGATTGCATACTTTTAAATGAAACTTATTTGTTACTTTTTCGCTTTATTACATGAAACTTTCAATAAAACAAGACAAGAAAAGATACTAGAAATAAGATTACTGATTTATTAAATTATTTTAAGTGAATTTTTAAAACATTTCAACGGAAGGGTATCAAATATTTAAGAGGAATTTACCTTTTCATTTACAATACTTTAGAACTTGAAAGGAATATCGATTTTTCTAAGGTGTTTTCACTCTTAAGGAAGTTAAAGTTTTTGATTTCAAAAGAAACATGATTTTTGGCCTTAAAAATTTGTTTATGATGATTGAAAACGCAAAAATGTAGTTATATCTTTGAAGGTAATTTGATAAAACATGAATCATAAATGAATGAAAAATCGTAACGTTCTGTTTAGAGATAGCTTATAAAAGGTTGTAATAAATTATATTACATTCAAAGAATATTATGTATTCTATCAAAGAAATTTTCAATCCTATTAAAAACTTGATGATTTTGCTAAGATTTTGATAATTTTAAAATATAAACATTTAAGAAATATGATGTCCATTTTATTTTACAATTTAAAATTCAGAGGGGATTAAAACTTCTTAAAAGTTTATTAAATTCAATATGAATTTATTTCTAAAATGAGATAAATGTAAGATATGATAACAATTTCTTTACATTTAAAGTTTTGTATTATTTCCCTTGATTTACCAGACATTCATTTTCGTATTTTTTTAAATTTAGTCTAAGGTTCAGCAGTATAAGTTCTATTTTAATTTTTTAGTTATTTGAAAGTTTAAAAATGAAAATTTTATAAACGAGTTATGAATATTTTAAAGAATCTTTTGAACAATGAGTGCAAAAACCTGATAATTTGAATAATGGTATGTATTTTAAAATTTTGTTCTTTTTTTCAGTGTTAAATAGTATCATTGATTTTTTTAAATTTATGTTTTGACGATTGTTGTTCAATTTTACATCAGAATGATTAGAAAACATTAAATTTAACTGCTGAAAATTGTGGAAGTATGATAAGTATGATCTTTTCTTTAAAGACAGAGAACTAATAGACTTTGAAAGATTACAAAATTGATTTGACTTTTTTTAACAGAAATCTAATACATTTTTTTTTATCTTTTAGATTTGAAGACTTCCAAACCAAAAACAATTACCAGAGAAAATGACTTGAAATTCAGACATCTACAGTTGTGGTATGAAAAATATGTTCAGGATGAGAAATTAAAAAATTTATTAATTTCTGACTTCTTATGCAATTATTTGAAAAGGATTCCCAGAGATACATTCAGAACTCTTTATGTGTATATTCAAGATGAAATTCTTAATTTCTAGCAATAGTAATCTTATTGAGGTGAAAAAGGTTTGAATAAAATCACACACACACACACGCTATTATGAATTATATTAAGGAGATATATTATAGAAAATGGATATGTCACTAATTATTTTTAAAATTGAATCTCCTCCCTTGTGGAACTATTTTCATAAGGAATGAAAAACAAAACTATACTTAAAACTAGATAGTATTACTTCACATCACTTACATTTACTTTATTTCATTTTATTTTTAAAAATTCCAAAAAAAATTTTAAAACATTGCAACAAATTTTAACTGTTAAGAAATTATAAGAACATCCAGAATTATAAACAGTTATGTATTCTTACAAAAAATGTGAAGATTCCTCTAAAATTTCAGTTGCAAACTCCAGGGTTTCTTAACATTGTATTTGTAAGGTGGAGACTCGAACTGGACATAAAATTAAAAGCAGCCGAGATGATACCAAACACCAAAAATAATCTAAGTATTTATTAGTCGGTGTTCGGAGATGAACTTTATTATTCAGTTTTAAATATCGTAAAATGCGACGTATAACATGCACCTAGACCAATGATTCCCAAAGGGGTCTTTATAGACTCCCAGGGGTGTATGATGACCTGCAAGGAGTCCACGTCAGTTAGAAATTAATTTAGGGGTCTATGAAAGTGATTCTAATTAAAATAAATCGGGACTTTAATTTTAAAAGAAAACTTTTAATCACACACACACACACATGTGGAAATCAAATTTTTTACCAATTTAACAGAATTATTTACTAAATTTAATGAGGTTAATTTGCATTTACAAGGTGATAGCATAAATTTTATTGAAACAAGAACCATTTCAGCTTTTAAATCCAAAATTTTCTAAATTTGTCACAGACAATCTGTCAGAACGTTTTAACCTATCTTCAACATTTAAATGCATTTTATTCAGATTTTGAAACCAGGTTTGAGAATGCTTTGACTATGGCAATACCACAGTAGGCAATGAATTCATATGGTCATATTGAAAAAATGTCACGTTACAATAGGAACTGATCATAATAAACACTAACGAAGGTCTTAAAGTTTAGAAACGAATGTCAGCAATTTTGACCTTAAAAAGTCAAACCTGTTATTTGTCCCGATTTATGGTATATCTTGAAGAAGTTTTTCATTGCTTTTCCTAGTGTGAATGAGTTTCAGCGTGGTTGCCAATATCCAAAACGAAAAGAAGAAAAAAAGAAAGAAAGAAAAAACTGAAGACTATATATATACTAACATGGTCTAACACAAATTTAAGGTTAAACCAGATAAGATTGATACCAAATGCTTAAAATTTTATATTGTAGTGCTAGAGATTCATCCCTCCTATTAAAATAATTTGTTCGGTGTTTAGCTATTTTATTTAACAGTTTTATTTATTAATTAACTTTTAATTTAATTAAGTAACGTGTTTTTTAAAATTTTAAACACTATACTTCATTACAATTAGAAATTTAATTATTTTAAAGTAGGAGTAGTAGTACCAACTGTCAAAAAGACATATAATTTGATAAATTTGCAAAAATTTAATATTAATTAAGCAGGGGTCTACCCCAAACGAAAAACATGGCAAGGGGTCTGTGAGACAAAAAAAAGTTTGGGAACCTCTGACCTCTAGGCTTTCAAGCTGCATTTTTTAATTTTTAGATATATTCACTGTATACCGCACCCCCCTCTTTTTTACGAAGAAACTGAAATGTGCATATTCAACGTCCTTATGTTTTGAGGTCATTTATTCCAGGTATTATCCCAAGCTTTTGAAAAAATAGTATACTTCTAGAATTACGACTCTTTAAGTTCATAAGGTATGTGTCATTTCTTTAAAATAAAACAGTATTTCGATCTATATAAAAGTCTAGTTTTCTTTATACTTGTTTCTCTTTCTTTTAAGCTATCAATTTTATACCCGGTGTATAACACGCTCTCACAAATTAGGTTCTTATTTTTTGTGTTGAAAGCGCCCTTTATACGTCGGATTTTACGGTAGTTAAAATATATTTATCTGAATGCGCAAAATGAGATGTAGTGTTTCTGATACCGATCTATTCGCAGTTACGCACAAATTGGACTCGACTTCAAACGAAACCGAGCAGGATTACCGCCCTGTATGATTTACTTTATTAATAAGCAGAATTTTTAAGGTAAATAATTGCTATTAATGCCATCTCACTCTGACAGCCTCAATGGGGCCACGGTGGATGAATGATCATAGTCATAGCAAACTTCTGACTGTCGAATCGTGGGTTAGAGTCTCTGCACCTCTGAAGACATCGCTTAGAGGGGAAGAAATCTGTCAAGGCTCATTGGCATGGTGGGGAATAGTCGTCCTCGTCACTTGACCGAGGTTTAAAATTAACAAGTCCGTCGGCAATAGCCCTTGCGTTGCCTTAGAATGCAACGTTAATAAAAAAAATAAGATCAAATCATGAAACATATGTCTCAATCTATCTCTAAGTATAAGCGGATCTTAAACTATGATCCGTGGACACCGGGGGTCCTCAAAGCCTCTCTAGGAGGTCCACGAAGGCCTCTCATCTAATGTTAAGATTTCAATCTTTTACAGACGCGTTGTGTTCTGATGTCCGGGACACTCCGACAAGCATGATACGAGGACACTGAATATTCTTCAACTCAACATTAATGGAACGCAGAGGAAAATTGGCGAACTATTCTGTCTCCTTCATGACAAAAATGTTCATGTTGCTTGTCTTCAGGAGATTATACTCAATCTCTCTCTCCCAATTTGAATCTCAAGATCGAGGGATACACAAGATTACGGAGAGACCGAACGACAAACACTGAAGGAGGACTGGCATTTCTGATCAAAACCCCAACAATCAAGTGCACTGTGGTTTTACCATCTAGCACCTTACACCTTTGCACTTTGTCATACACGATAACAACAACAAAAGACTGGAAGACCTCGTGGAAGATTTGAAAGATGTGCCATTCAGACTAGATCACTAAATTGTCCCCTATTAAAAATACTTACTAAAAACTATAATTCGATCAAAAATCTTGATTAATTTTTTTTTATTCGATGCAAATGCATAGCTATTCCAAAGATTAAGAAATGAACTCACATAGAACCCCTATACGATAACAATTGCATCCATCTTGATTTCTTAATAGAACTGACATTATAGTATTTATTTATTCGAAACTAGTGTTTTGTAATGTTTTTATGTACATACATAATTAGACGTTCACTGTTTTCTGAAAGGGGGGGGGGAGTGCATCCATGTTTTGGGAATCAGAGAGGAATGCTCAAAATTTTGGAGGTCCACGATGTCAGGCTGATGCATAGTGTGGGGCCACAGGGATCGAAAGTTTAAGAATCGCTGCTTTATATGATACAACTCCCCTGAATATCACGTTTCCTCAGTAAGAAGAAGGCAGTTAACCTTTTAATAGAACTTTAAAGAGACAACCCTAAGTTGGTCCTGAGAGCGAACTCTCATTACGAGAACAGGCAAATCGCATGACGATAGGTCACGGTGATTGTACTTTGTTTGTTTATGTGGTGATAAATGTTTGATTTTTTCAGAATGTTATATGAATTAACTTTTTGGTTCACTATTAAGATGCATTATTTCATCAATGCTAAATGGAAGCACTGTTGGCAATGCCGCTTCGCTCGATTCTCGCGTTGCGAACAATCAACAGAACAACAGGCAAATCTTGTCACAGGAAAGCATTGGTTTTTTTTTATCTGTACATTAATTATTAACGAACGAACAAATAAATAAATATTCACCCCTTCACAAGCTTTTCTGTTTTTTTTTTAAATAAAATATTCTCAGATATTAATATTGGAACTCCTTGCATATATGTTTTTACAGTTTATAGTTTTTGATGTTTCCCATTTTTAAAAAAAATATTTCCATTTTATGTTTTGTTTGTCTATTTTCTTTTCATAATAGTTTACTGATTACAATGCAGACTTTATTTATAATAAAATATTTAGGAATATATAATGCTATGATTTATATTCACGTAGATTCTATCCAATAGGTAAGCAGATTACATTTTTTTATGCTTTTGAACATATTGTTGTAAATGTATTACAAATTAATTTTAGCATTTTTATATTTATTTTTAAAAGATATAATTTTCCTTATTTTTAACACTACTTTTTCTTATAAATTTTATCCCCCCCCCGATTAATAATATATATATAAGGGGGAAAAAGGGAAGAGGTTGGTGCTTTGAAGCATTGCTTAACTTTTCCTTTTTAGCCCTAAGCGAAATAAGTTGCTTATACATTTTTGGGGCTATCTTATTTTACCCTTTACTATTTGACTTTTTCTATCTTGATGCTTTACTTTAAGTGAAATATTTATTGTGAAAATTTTTAATACAAGCGTGCGTATACATATGTATCTACACTAGTGTCCAAAATTAACGTTGTAAACATAAATTTCCTATTATTCCAAGAAATCTACAACTATTTTTTTAAAAACTTAGATTATATATTAAATGAGGAAAAGCAAACACATATTTTAATTTTGTGAGTTTTGACTGATAAAAATAATTTTGTATGGTCCTTTTGATGGAAAAATGTTAAAATGGATTTCATAGTTGAACTTTGAATTTTGTGTATAGAGAAGAGGGAGAGAGACGTGTGTGTATCGCACTGTATTGAGAACAAGTCTGTGTTACTTTTGTTAAAATGAGTTCCCTCAACCCTGTTTAGATGATGATTTCAGATGGAGAGTCTTTGAGTGGATTGAGAGTGGGATATCTCAAGCAGAAGTAACCCGAAACCTAAATGTTTCTCGAATGGTGATATATCCGCTCTGCGGGAACAATTTCAAACAATGGATACTGTTATAAGAATACCTGGATAAGGTCTATCAAAAACTACAACACCTACGAAAGATCGATATTTGACAATAAATGCACGGCGTCACAGATACATGACAGCTAAGAAGCTTGCTCAGGACTTTGCTGCTGCCACTGGAAAATCTTTTTTAAAACAAATTGTTTACAGACGCTAAGTCGAGAAAGCCCTTTATGCCCCATAGCCAGTCGTATATGTCCCTCTTACCTCTCCCAAAAAAGAGCTTGTCTTCTATGGAGCCAAGAGCATGTGACTTGGGCAAATCAGGAGTGGTGCCGTGTACTTTTCACTGATGAGTCCAAATTCAGTATGAATAATGATTCTCGTCGAGTTTTCAATTAGAGAGGGTCTGTTGCTGTTGTTACTAATGCCACCTGTCTGACGTAATCAGATCGAGGCCCACGAAATTCATCATGGCAACGGGCTAGATGTACGCCTGTCGTTAGCCTAAGCTTTGAGCCCCCATGAAGGTGACAGTACAATTTTGCTCATACAACATAATAGATGGCGACACCATTCAGACCCACTGATTTAACGAGTACGTTCTCCGTGTGTACTCGGTGGGTATTTGGGAACATCGGGCATAGGACCCAGGCCTTCCGGTCTGAAGTCCAATGCTCTAACCACTAGACTACCCACAGCCGCAAGAGAGGGCCTGGGACTCATACCATCCTTCTAACATAAAAGAATTTGATCAATTTGGTAGATGTGGAATTCTTGTTTCAGGAGACATTAAGTTAGATGGCTGCTACACATTTTTGATGTGAGTTTTGTTACTGCACTGCAATCTAAAGATGAAGTTCCTTAAACTCATATGGGACTGTTCCGAGGAGATATTGAACAAGATTTTATTTTCATGGTTGATAATGCAAGACCACACAGAGCTAATCCTATCGAAGATTTTCTTGAAGAAGTGGTTATTTTCTGGGTGGAATAGCCTCTCAACCTAATTCCTATCGAACATCTTTGGGCTGTTTTATTAAGTGCCATTGCTCGACGTCAATGCCCTTCAAACACGGGCCAAACTCGTTAAAGAAGAGGAGATATTGTTGCAATAAGATGAAATTATGTAACCTAATTTATAGTTTGAGAGCTCATTGTGAAGCCTGTGTAAATTAGACACTCAGTTTTTGAATTATTACAAAGCGATATTTTTAATTTTTGATCTAATTTGCATATTACAAGAAGTAACTCTTATTAAAATTTTGTGTTAAACACACATAATTATTCCTAATGTATAAAGAACGTATAAGCGAAAATTTATCACAAATAAAAAGTTAAATGCAAAAGTTACTGCATTTTTTGTGTTCATAACCTTACTTTTGGACACCAGTGTATATGAATACATCAATATCTACATATATATGTGCATGTATCATATTTCGGACTTGGATCAGAGCATTTTGGAACTAAGTTGAACTTTTTGTCAGATTGTTGCAATGATAGAAAGGAGGAGGAGGATTTTAGGCGTTAAAGATACGCATTTTTATCGATAGACAAACGAGTAAAGCGTCGACATAAACAGTACAGCACAAACACAAATAAACAATCAAGCGCATATTTAAGAAGAACAAAAAAAAAACATTTTTTTATTGCTTCAGAAATTTCGTCTATTTATATCGATGATTAACCGAAAACTATTAAAATTGTACGATTTCCGGTAAAGGCTTTTCTGAATGGTCCAGATACTCGGGTGATGTAAGGTTGCATCCCATCCTTAATTTAAAAACTGAACTTTTAGATTTGGGGAGATAAGGTTATGATAATATACCGCTAGACGAGTAAACTAAAAATGAATTATCACGCGAAGTCTTGGGAAACTCAAAATCATCATGGATTAAATTCGCTCTAGAGAAAACTTATGTACATAATACGCTAAAGTGGTTGAATTAAAAAAAACATTAAGAAACTTTAATATCATTTGGTTCTAAAACTGTCGGGCGGAGGCTGCGTCGCCAAATGTGGCGATGGGGCGACCTGCAGCAATAGCCTGATTTGATTTCTAACCTGGACTGCGGAGAGGGAACGAAGGAAAAAGCGAGGCCAATTTCATCACGGCCCTGACGTTCCCATTTGGAGGCGCTTGATCGAGTCAATGAAGCCAATTTGGGCTGCAAATTTGTTTTGAGAGCAGTGCAAAACGATGATTGAATTTGGGATTCAATTTTCGTTCGCAGCACACAAGAAAATGTCCGCCCGATCCACGGATTGATAGAGGGTGTTAGGGACCGTCCTTTTGCACCCACTCGGCCCACGGGCCTCTCTCTCTTTTCTTTATTTTATCTCTCTTCTTTCTCTTTTCTTTCTTCTTGTCTCCCGGCATCCTTTATATACTGGAAATTTAAACAGGGGTTGACGCAGAAATGATCTTCTTTGAAAACTAAGAAATTCGATGATTTATTTTGTTTCCTATTTCTGTTCGAAATGAGATACATAAGCCATTAGTAATGAGTTACTCGTCAAAATAAGCCATAAAACTCCCAGTTCCAAAAAAAGATGAATTTGAATTTTGAAGAAAAATTGTATAATAGCTTATAGACGTATGGATTTTTACATAAAAAATTATTAATCGCAATTAGAATGACTTTCTCCCTATTTTCTTAAAAAATATTTTGCGTAACTCAAATAGGAAAAAAGTTGACAAATCTTTAGCTGAAGAAATAAATCAGCAATTATTAATGATTTTAAATACAATTTTTAAAACGTAGAATAAGAAAAAAAAGATATGTACTAAGCGTTTTTATACTTCTAAATACATAACAGAAAAATTATGATTCAAATTTAAGCTCAACCGCTTCTTTTTCCTCAATTAAAGAAATAACATAAAGGGATAAAAACAGCATATGAGGTAACACATTCACAAAGAAAGTAATAATAAAAAAAAATAATTCATCACTTTTTTAAATATTCATTTACTACACCATTTACAGAAATAACTGTATTACTATTTTTTTCCCACTCAAAATATGGAAAAAATTTCAAAATTTCTTTAAGTGATCTCAAAGCTTGATTTTTGATTTTGTTTGTTCACTAGTATTGTAGATAATCTGGACATATCTTTAATTTTGAACCATGATCAAGTGAAAAGAACTGCAGCTTAGTTGGATTGTTTCGAAAAATATGAATAGCAGCCAATAAATTAAGTTTGTTTACTATTTCAACCAAGTACATTTGCTTTTTCGACAATCCATTTAAGTTTACATAAGGCGTCTTTACTAGGTATATTCAAAATATTGACCTTGCACTATAAGGAGTGAAAAGTATTTTTTAAACGGTGACTTTTCCCCTATTTTATAAAGATTTTTCAATAAAAGTGTAATCTGTATCGAAGATTATGATGTTTCTGGGACAGAACCTTTCTCAAAGTGGGGTTAATTTTGATTAAAGTACACAAAATAAAATTATTCTGAAACCCAAATCATTCTGAAACTGAGTGAGAACGTTTCTCAACCAAGATATCACATCTCAATCGTCACTCATATCTCTTGACCGTGACTCTAAATGAAGAAGTACGTCAACACTCGTTCACATCAACGAAACTGTTTAAAAGAATACACACTTGCATTTCTAGATTTTACAACGGTTAACTAATGACTGAAATTCTTCAAAGCCATTTTTATCACAACCGTTCGATGCTATTTCCGATACACTCGTAATAATCGAGTCGAAGAAAAATTAGTTATTTGAACATAACTGGCATTGAAGAAGACTTGTAACCACATAATATTTAATACACCTCTAATAAGCCATAAGCATTGCTATTCATTTAGCCCCCAATAAATTGATAAGCTCTTTACTTAATAAAATAATATGCATTTACACATATGTGTACAAGTGAAGTTATTAGGCTAGGTTTTGACCTTCATTTTTTGTCCTGTCAGTATAAGTTTTCTGTTCAAAGGAGAAGGTTAGGAGCCTATACAGAAATTTTAATCCTACTCCATTGCTGAAGTCAATGATAGCCTTAGAAAACGTAATGAATTTCCATTTTGGTTCATTATATTTTCATGGTGTTATAGGTCTCATGTTCGTGGTATGAGTTTCAGAAATTTTTCTTTATCTCCTTCTGTATTGTAGGATATTTATTACCAAACTATTATTCTCTTATCATATGATATGTATATGTGTGTGTGTCTTTTCAAAACTTTTGCACATGATTTTTTTTTATTTTTAAATAATTGCGCTAGTCTAAGAAGATGCCACTGTTAAAAGACAACAATACATAGGGTAAGAGAAAACCGAACTTTTCATTAAAAGAATTAAGTACTATATTTCAAATAAAAAATCTTTGATTTTCTGTGAAATGGATCCTGATCGTGAAAGGTCAAAAGGCAATTTATAAAGGTCTAAAAGCTGTAATTATTCAACGTGAATACACTGCTGGCCGCACAAAATGCAACACACTAAAGAAGCATGCAAACCATGGGAAATTTACACAATGCGTTGATGGCGATGAAATATGCGAATGATTAGCATTACAGCGTAGACGTACTTCATGAGCGACCATGGTACCAGCCACAAGTGCTATATAAGGGAAGAACAGATTGGTGATTTCAAGTACGGTAATTGTTTTTTTCGTGCGTTTTTTCCCCGCTTTAACTGTATACCTATGCCTCTTGGAAGACTTCGAGCATCTCTTGACCAAGATTCTGAATTCGACCTAAGAAGAATATTAGTCTATAGGAATTGCGAATTATCCTTCAGAGAAATCAGTCAATATGTTGGACAAAACCAAGTAACTGTGATGCAGATCTGTCATCGCTGGATGCAGGAGGAAACGACGGACTGACAGCGTCTATCATCCACTCCTCTTTGCACCACTGCCCGTGATGAACGGTGGACTGTGCGCATGGAATTGATGGATCTCGCAGCCCTATCATAAACCATAGCAAAACAAATTTAGTCAGCTACGCATCATTCGGTATAGGCTCGTACTATTTGGTTCCATTTGCAGCAGATTGGAATGCCCGCAGTGAATCCATTTGTGAAGGGTCTGTACGCGACCTTCTCACTAATCCTCTTGGGGAAACTTTGGGCTAGTATTCACGTTTATTCACAGCCATCCCTCAAGAAGAAACCCTGGTATGGAGATTAGTTTGACTACATGAAGTCAAGGTTTTGTAATTGTAAGATAGAAGGAGCGGAGAAACTGTTGTGAACTTACGAAAGTGAGATATAATTGATTTTCACAACTAGAGTTAAGAACGGAGTTTGCCACTATACTAAATTACGGGATTGGGAATTTATAGTCGAAGATAGATTAGGTTAAATTAAATTGATTACTTGCACTTGTTCACTTGGGGCTCATTGCCTTCTTTATATCACTCCTAGCGCCTCCTCTTGTAGTTTAACTTGTGATTGATTAGTGTGCTTGAATAATAAAAAAATAATAATTATTATGAAAGTTTCAGGTGGCGGAGGAGTATCTGGTGGTCCTGCCTACCCTTAGGTAGGCAAGAAGATGAAGGAGGCACTTCAAGTGGAAGTCACTCACACATTGATTTGTTTACCTTTGACTGAAAACCACAGGTGTTTGCGCCTTCAATGGTGGACAGACATGGACAACGGAAGGGAACGACGTGGTATTTACTGACGAATCTCACTTCTGCCTGCAACGTCACGATGGTCGACTTCGAGTTTCGAGACACCATAACGAGAGGCTTCTGAACTATTGCGTTATACATCGACACACTGGTCATGCACCCGGTAACATGGTTTGGAGTGGTGTTTGATTTCACTACCGCATCCCTCTAGTACGTATTGTCGGTACACTGAACATCCAGCGCTACATTTCTAAGGTGTTGGAGCCCGTGGTCCTCCCATACGTTCAGGGCTAGCCATATGCCATATTACAAGAGGATAATGCGTGGCCACACGTGGAACGCAATGCTCAAGAGTTCTTTTTTACCCATCAGATTGAATTGCTTCCTTGGTCTGCTTGTTCTCCCGATCTATCACCAATCGAAAACACGTGGTCCCTGCTTACACAATGACTGGCCCAGGATATAACCCCCACTGCTACACCAGATCAATTTTGGTTATATGTAGAAACCGCATGGCTGTACCCCAAGGATACATCCAAAGGCCATTTGATTCAATGGCAAGATGTGTGGTAGCGGTTATAGCCAGCAATGGTGGTTACACAAACTACAAATTTTGTCATCGTCCACACGTCACAACAGGCTGCAATTTTAATCGGTTGATCTTTGTACAACATGCTTCCTGCTGAATATATTTCACTGTGATGTCTCTGGTTCTTCTTGGTGTTTCAATTTGTGGGGTCAGAAATTTAGATTGCACATGTTCCATTTAAGCAACATTGAACTTGAGAATCTTTTTATTTTTGAATAATACTTACCCATGAATTTAATTCAAATCTCTGAGAAAAAAATCTTAATTTTAAAATAAAAGACAAGTTTTAATAGTTTTCTCATCTCTAAGATACCAGAAAAATCAGTATCGTTATCATCTGACACTTATTCCTCACACATATTATCATGAACGAATGAAACATTGTTGATAATGAGTGTAATATTGAAAAAGAGTATAATTATTTACTGGAATTGTCTAGAATTTTCTGAGAGCCAATTGCAAATGATTTTGTTCCGGTGAACTGGTGCATATTTACCCTGGAGTTTTCTTCATTGTTTGGGTGTATTGAGTTAATGGATGACTACAAATGGTTTCCAAGAAGCTTAAAATAACCACTGCCAGTAAATCATTGATTCAGCTGGACTAGAAGATCCAGCAAATGATATGTAGAAACAACACACATCATTACAGAGCCACTACTAGCATGCAGATTGTCTTGTTGAGGATTGGTTTCCATGGCCTCTTAAAAACTATGCCACACTCGAGTCTTTCCACCACCTCTTATTAACTGAAATCGCGATTCACCTCCCAAAGTAAAATTTACTTTTTCATCAGTCTTCTAAAAGCCCACTAACATGCTTACGACATCTGAAAAGGGGCTTCAGCTTATGACATATTCTTGGTAAAAATTCTTGAGTCGGTGTCTGTTGCTCCAACCTATGAACAACAAAATTCTCCACAAAGTTCACGAACATAACTTCAGTCTTTGCTGTACGCCTCACATTTATTAATGCTGTTTGTTTACGCCCAGTGCTGGTAACACTAATTATTCTGTCACTAGTAATGAAGTCTACGCTGCACTCTACAGCATTGCTCATGATGATAATGCCTAAAATTATGTATTGTTGGCGTGCTTTTGAAACTATTTTCACTGCGATGATTCACTGCTTATAGGAAAAAGAGTTTTACAGGGAAAATACCCTTCTCAACGCTAACTTGAATGAGAGTGTGGCAATCCTAGAAGATATGTGCAGGGTTACTAGGTTGGTGACTTTGTCACCTTTAACAACAGATGTGGCAAAAAATTTTATTGCCAAGAAACCCTCAAGAGCTCTCTGGAATCGACCTTACTGAAATCCTATGTGAGGCTATGTAAGAGACTCCGAGTTAAAAAGTCAGCCAGTCGAGTTCAGAATCTGCTTGTGCATTGTCTGCCTGAGTTCCTGCAAGTGAACTATTCTACAGAGCCGTCTCTGGAGCGCCGTAAAGCTTGTTTATAACAAGTGTGGTTTCCCATTACTATATATAAATAATCTTTTTAAATATTTCTTTGTACATAAACGCCGATTTGACTTCATGTAATCATTTACTCGTGTTTGTACAGTAATAAATTTACTATAATGCAATTAATTGGAGTCGTCGGCTGTTTTTCACCCACATATAGTTGTAACAGTATCAAGGAAGGATGTCGGCTGTTTTTCACCCACATATAGTTGTAACAGTATCAAGGAAGGATGAACTACTTAACAATTTTCAAAATAGAATGAGTCTAGTTTCAACAAGCATTCCAGTTTCAAAGTGTGTTAATTTCCGTCATATGGTACATAAATAACTTGTATACAAATGAAAGCCTTGACAAAATATACTACTCATTTACACATTTCTTATGCTATGCCGCTCTTCATGGCTTATGTGTATATTGCTATCCCATGACTTTTGGCACTTTAGAGAGTTTACATGTTTTTTTTTATTAATAGAAAAATTGCAGAAAAATGAAAAAAAAAAAATTTAGTCCTTTTTCTTATTTTGGAAACTCAAACCGAAAATCTAGTCAACTTTAAGTTCAATATTTTGGAACTTTTTCATGATTGTGGTCATAGAATAAACTTTGAAATCTCTTACTCTCAAATGACTGTAGCTATATAATCTGTATAATCCAGTAACAACCTCCGCACAATGGTGATCATTTTGGTGTAGTGGTTAAGTTACTCGTTTCACAAGTCCTTCTGTCCTATTAGATAAAAAGCGTACTTCATTTGGTGACCCTAGTTAACTAGTCGACCTGCTGATATCTGCTCTACTGCATTGAGCATCCAAAAACGTAGTAACGTGACGCATTCATCAACACACACAAAAGAACTGACCACTCCCCACATTAACTTATTGTTCTTGTATTCCTGTTTGTATATATTTTATATAACACTCCTCATGTGATCATTTTGTAGTGGTTAATTTTCTTCGACCAAGTCCGTTCTTCCTATTAGGATAAAAACGCCCCACTTCTGACTGAATTCTAAAATTATATATGACTATTCATATTTCTTTCCAAGGTTCCTTGAACTGTTTCTGTATTCTTTCAAATGCTTTTTTTTTTGCTGTTCTCATTTTAGTTTTTCTACTACAGCTTTTCGAAACCCTGGAAAGAAGTATGTAAATAATCCTCCACTTAAGACTAACATCAACGGAAATATTCTTTTAGAAAAAGCGATTGGGAATATAATTAGAATTTAGTTTTTAAAACCCATTCAGAAGGTTCTAATTCTTCACGAAAAATATAATATTATTATTATTTTAAAATATGAATTATTTGTAAGCGTTATTTGTTATTCTAGCGATACTGAAACAAATAGAAAAATCCTTAAAACACTTTCATGAGTATTCATGATATCGTTTCGGTTGGACAGATTTTTCATGCATTAAAAAATATAATAATATTATTTGAAAATTAATTTATTTTTGGCATTCAGTGTCTCGCGTGAATCAGGAGTTGATTTTCATGCAAATTAAAAGCGTAGATAATGTACTATCCATAAGCCTTATTGTATTAAGTTTGCTTAATCAATCTCAAGATTGATCCAATTATCCGATGAAGAATAATTCTAATTATTTTCGAAAGAAGATTAGAAATTTTTTGAGGAAATGCAATTACTTCATTCGTATTAATTCGGTTTCGATTCCACAACGTGAATAACAGCCCGAGGAAATTAATAATTATGATCACGATATTTAATGTATTATACACTCGAGTCTTTCTTTCATTAGATTTTATTTTTCATTTCAGCATCGTTGCGTAATTAGGTTGATGAAATTGTGAAGAATGGGATGCCGACTCAGGTGTCGTTCTCGTCATTTGACAAGTATGACAATGCCCATATCCAAGAGCCAGTGCAGGTCTTAATTATGTAAATTTGATATTAATTATGTAAATCTGATTAACTTGAAGGATTTCTAAATGAACCCATGGACCATTCAAAAACCATTAGTTTATTCCCCCCTTCTTTTTGTAAAGATGTGTTGTTTCTTGGTGAAGTGTTTTTTTCATTGTTATTTAAATGAATTGGTTTTTTTTTTTTTTGAGAGAAAGCCTTTAAAAATACTGTAACATAATAAAAATGAGTAGAAATGCATACATGTTAAGTTCATTGACTTTTTAAAACCAGTTTTTTTCTAAGATAAATTCTTACGCTTGGAGTTATGAATATTTCGGGGGTAGAAATAAAATTTCTCTTAAAATTTTTGATGCTGATGATTTTTGAATAAAAATATCTGATAAAAATAAAGTGTTTTTTTGTGTGGATTTATTTAATATCTTCATTTTTACGTATAAAAAAAGAATCTATATATTACAAGATCGCATTACACATATTTTAAAAATGCTATATTGCCATTTCGGTTAGGTTCTGTAACGTAGTTGCTCACCTAACATCATTAGGCACATAGATGCTCTTTTTAAACTTGGCTTCCACTTGACAAATAAAGAAAATTTATTTAAAATTGAACTACATAAGTATTTTAATTTCTTTATAAATTGGTCTTGAAATAGTAACTTAAATATATTGACCACAGCAGTTTTTTTCTCTTTTCAGTAGAATTCTTCATATAATTTTATTATAATTAGTTCATTTATGTAATTACTTGTAATTAAATTTATACACTCATAAAATTATATAAAAAATCCCTTCACATCTAATATAACATAAAATATTAATTAGGGGTTTATTACAAGAAAATTCCATCAAAAAATAAAATCACAACAACATTTAGACAGAATAATTATAATCGCAACAGCAGAATAAAACTACATAAAAATAGCAAAAATAAATACAGCCTCCTTATTTTTGGAATATTTTATTGTAGATAAGTTTTTCGTCAAAATTCAAAAACTATATTTAACATTACCTTTAATATAATGACTTTCCTAAAGGGTCTGAAAACATTGAGTAGAGAATATAATATCCACAGCATATTATTTTACCGTTCTTGTTTCGAAAAGAAACAAAGTTTGCTTTCCATGAAGGAGTTATTCCCACTTTTATAGGGACTAAAATCCCCAAAGCCAAACAGAACCCAAATTAGCTCAATATACGATAGAAAAATGAAGGAAAGTGGAAGAATAGAAACCATAATTGGATAAAAATCGAAACATTCGCTAAACTTTTTGAGTTTGGTCAATCATCCATGTATTTGCATCTGTCTCTCTTTGATAATAAAAGATTTTTATTTATTTCGAAAGTTCGACGCAATATTTGGATTGCTGTAGCCGTCTATATTCAGATAAAAAGAAGAGGTAACAAAATAAAACGATAATATTGCCCTCTTGTCACATTTTTCCTGATATTTGAGCTAATGAAATATATAGGAACAATCGCGAAAACTGTCTTAAACTCTACATTCTCGTAAAAGTCTTATTAAATTTCGTAGTCCTACTAATGGTTTTAAAACGTATATTACTCTACTTCTGGTAAATTTATATTTATACACTCATAGACTGAAAAATTAGCGCACCAAGAAATAATTGAGGGATCGTTTTGAAACTTGGCAGGAAGGTACATGTTGGGGATATATGCAAATGATTAGAAATGCAGCGTGATTGCGCTTTACGTATAGCTGGTAGAGGGCGTTTAACGTCGTTCTCCGTGGAGTATGAAACAGGTAACCAAAGCTTGTTTGAGTGTGCTGAATCGTTTGCAAAGGAACAGTTGAGGTAGGTATGCCATTACGCCGTTTTCGAAGACAATATGAGCAGCTGTCGCAGTTTGAGAGGGGGAAAATCATCGGCATGATGGAATCTGGGTAGTCAACTAGGCGAGTAGCTCGTCAATTATGCCGCTTTGTTGTGTTGTGAGGAGGTGTTAGGACTAGTGTATCCTAGAGATGTCATTTACACGAAGACCGCCACATCACAAGAAATGCAGGCGTAAAGCTAACTGCTTCATCGGCTGCCATTCAGGTACAAGCAGCACCTTTACTAGGAGCCCCTGTGTCTTCTCGAACCATACGAAGGCGCCTGGCTGAAGAACATTTGGGATTGCGGCACCACATGTGTTGCCACTCATGCAACGGCTCTCAGGAGCCATTTTTCAACAAGACAATGCTCGGCCTCGGTGTCACAAGACTGTCTCCGCACTGTTACTACCCTTCCTTGGACTGCCCGATCCTCAGATTTGTCTCCAATCGAGCATATCTGGGATCATTTGGGATGGCGAGTTGGGCATCCCACTAGTTTGAACGAACTAGAGGCAAGTTTACAGCAAATATGGAACGAAATGTCTCAAGACATCATACAGAACTTGTATGCCTCAATACCCGTTCGTGTTGTATCGTGCATTCGCGCTAGAGGAAGTTCAACAAGGTACTAACCGTTCTTTTGCTTTTTTCTCTGAAATATATGATCCTTTTTCTTTGATTTTCTAATCATTTACTTATATCAAAGTAACCTTTAGGTATGTAAAATTTGTCCATGAGTGTAATATATATATATATATATATAGCAGTAAATAATTCAAAAGAAGACTAATAAATCCCAAGAATCTTAAGATCAGACCGGAAGAACCAAGAACATGGAACCATGACATATATATATATATATATAATCCCTTTTTGAGAAACATTATTAATGATTTCAAAGTTTAAGCAAATATTAAAAATAAGAAATATTTCATTTTTTATGACAGATATATTCTATACGTTGCTTGATTTTAAGAACTCAAGAAAGATCCGTTAGAAAATTTTGATAACTTTGGGGTGTGTATAGGGGGGGGGGAGAGAGAATTAAGTAGGGTTTTAAAATTACAAAATTATGACACTAATTAATTTTGTGGTTTAAGAAAATTATATTAATTATCTATATGTATAATTGAAACCTTTCTCCTTATTGCAAATTACTTTATTATTTGGGCAAATTAAAATCCTACTACATGGTGGGCCCCACTAGTTAGGATGGCTTATATTTTTTTAAACAGTTTAATAAAAAGAATAACGCTTACCTTTAAAAATATATTGATCAGACTTAATACTTTTGGATAAAAAATAGTACCTACTATTACTTTTTATCTTAATTTTATAACTAACAATTAGTTTGTGACCAATTTGGATTAGAATTTACTATCCGAGTTTAATCAATTTACTTCAGATTACCCAGATATAACTTTACAGGCTGGGGATCCCTAATTAAGTAATATTATTTATTTTAGCTTTACTATTAAAGGCCCATTTTGGAGCTACAATGTACATGTATTTATTTATAGGAATATTATTTTTAACGAAATCACTCTGCATAACAGTTTTTCATTTAATAATATTGTTATTAAAACAAATAACATTACAAAATTTATATGGTATTGTGTAAAATATGAATATTCCATTAAATGTTTTAATACGTACATTTTCACTAAGTTCAATTTTTGCATTTAGTTACATACTTCTTGCTATTTAATGTTTTACATTATAATAGATCAGTTTGCTTTTCATTGTTTCGGCTAATTTGTTTGGAATTTATCGAATTTTAGTAATCTATTATTTTTTTATAGTAATCTATTAATTTTTTTCCTGCAATTTCTATTTTTGGCTCTCATATTTTTTTCTCAGTCACACATATACTGTTTCTTTTTTCAATGAGTGTTTTAATGCTGTCTTGTGGTACTATTTTGGATCTGTACAAGGTGTACCAAACACAACGCGCAAACTCTGTGCAGTCAGATTTCCCTTTTGGAGTCCAAAAAAATATGTGCCTACAGAACTGCACCTGCACGATCCCCAGTTTGCGAGAAAAATAAAGTAAGTTATGATGAATTAATGATGATGCTTGATGTTTCATGATGGGGCTTTGTACATTTATGTGCTCCTGCACATGATTGGCTGGATATAGCATACTCCGATAGCTAGATCAAACATAGGAGTCCAGTTCTATGACCACCATGATCTCCGGATCTGATGCCTTTGGATATTTTTCTATGGGGGCAATCTCAAGGAAATGGTGTATCGAAATGCATTGACCAAGAAACGGACCAAGTTGCCCGTCGGTGGACACCGAACTGCTGTGACGTCTGTACTCATCAATCCCACGGAACGCTCCCGGTTGTTTCGATATGCACAATGGAAACTTGAACATTTGCCTTCTTAAATATTTTCAAATGCTGTTGTTCATGTTAATCCGGTGTTTTATCCCGCTGTGACGTCATATTTTGCTATCCGTATTTTTATCGTAAATTATGGATCGAACAGGTACAGTTTTTGTGGCATTGTTTATGTACTCCCAACGAGGAATCTAGCTGGGGAGCGTTTGGGGACTATTTTTGGGACACCCTGCATAAAAAAGGTTTAAGTATTTCTTTAGTACATTTTATTATTAGCAATTAAATTTTACAAATCAATTAGACATTCTAATTGCTTACATACTTGTATAAGCTAGATTACTTCTTTAAAATAAAAAATCATGGAGATTTGTTTATTTGGAAAATAATTTTATTATTGGATGTTTTCTGAGCTGTAACTTTTCTTATTTCAGCTAAGTAAATTAAAATGAAGAAGTTGTTCTTAATACTTTTCTCCCTGTTAATAGCTCCTTTCTGGTTACTGAGCTAGAAGTGTAAAAATTTTAATAATGTACAGAGATGCAAACAATGAACCTTTGGTGAGTAAGGAGCTATGGGTTACGTCGTTTTTTCGTGATATATCGTTATGCGAAATAATAAAATTCCTTTGTTTGGTGAATAGAATGAAATAGTAAGGTGTTCATAAAAAGAAATATAGAAATTAAAAAGTGAAATATCGAATCCCTCATCATGAACACCATAATTTAATATTTGTTTTAAACAATCAGATCATTTCTCAATGACAGTTACGCAGCTCTCGAAAGACGTAAATCGGATAAAACCATACCATTTCCTTGTTCACCTCTAATTTCTATGTCTCAATTCTTTGTACGTCCTGAATATTTCTCTATGAAATTACTTTGCTATGTTCTGAATGTGTTCTTTAATAATTTTCTATTTCCTTGATGTATTGGATTTTCGTACATTTTCTTTGAAGTCCTGAAACATTTCCGCGTAACCGTTCTCAGTGCTCTAAACATTTCTTCTCCAATATTTCCAATGCCATTGATGTCATGAACACTCCTTAATTAATGCCCAGAATTAACTTAAGACTTAAAGATTCGTGAATAAATTCAATTATATCACTTCATGATGGGAGGTTTTCTTTCTATTACTTCATTGGTTATGATTCTATTCTGTTGTATTGATTCTCTACTTCCAACGCACCTTCGTTTATTCCCCCACTTTTGTGCAAATAGAGAGGAACTGAAACGAGCTGCATTTGCTATCGGTATCTATCTATGTATTTGTCTATTTGTTTGTCTGTCTGTAATATGTGTATGACCATTACAACAAATATTAATTCAAATTCCAGTAACATAAATATATCAATACCAAGGAATATGTCTTTGTTGTTAACTGAGTAATAATTTAACTAATAAGGATTATGACAAAATAAATAAACTACAAATGCTCTATTTAGAATATAATTATCTGTTATAATTCTTAAATTGTAGCTTCAAAGTAAATTTAATGCTAACTTGATTTAATCTATAGATATTTATAACAATTACTCTTAATACCTGTTCATAAATACCGCTACGTTTTTTGTTTTGGGTATTATTTGTGTAATTTATCTTGAGTAATATACTTACATTTTTTAAAATGTGAATTTTTCCTTTTTAGACATGGTTTTAAAATTTATAAAAAAGAGTTTTTGTTTTTATTTTTTATGAATAATAAGCTGCTGAACATTTTGAAGATTCTTGAAAAAATTACTTATTTTTGACATTTCTTGATCTGTGAATTCCGTTAAGCAAGGCTTCGCAATAGGATAAATAGATAACTTGTTTGATAAATTTAGATTTTTTTTGTGGTAGATGTTATTTTATATTAATTTAAGTACCATTAGTTTTTCTTTAATTTTATTTCTTACTAGTAATATTGCGAAATTAAGGGGGAAAAAGGCACTGTAAAGCATTTTCAGCTTTGTTTAATTCGGAGTTGAGTTTGAATATTGCTTAATATTAATGTGGGTAATATATTGCTACATATTTACAATTTCCTTATTTAATGTAACATGACTTAAAAAGAATATGTTGGAATAATAATAGTATTATACAAACTGAAATCCAAAATAAACGACACATTTTTTATTATAAATCCTAATCACCACCAATGAGAGTGATAAAATTCGTAACTTACATATTTTGAAGGAAGAGAAACCCATTGCCAGCCATTAGTTTGGAATAAATAATGTTTAGCAGTAGTTTTGTAACAAGACTTTTTATCTTATCCTTTTAAGTATCTGGATGTTTTGCCTGTAATACTGTGAATATTAGTTTAAAACACTCTTGTTTTATTGTTTGTAATGCAGATTTTCTCAAACTGTGTGGCGCATCTCCTAGGGGGCATGACAACTATGACAACATGCAACTATGACAACTAGCATGACAACATGCTCGAGCATATCGAAAAGTCAAAAAAAGAAGACTATTTAAAAATTATTAACTTACTGAAAAGAAGCAAAACAAAATACATTTTGATACATTTATATTAACCAACATGAGGAGGAGGAACCTCGATAATTAAAATTCTCAATTGTCAGAACATTTTCAAATGTGCATCAGATCAGCTTTTCTCAAAGTGTGGGGCGCCCTTTTCCCCTGGCGGGTGTGAACACATTGAAGAGTCGAAAATAAAACATTATTTAAAAAAAATTAATTTACTGAAAGGAAGAAAAATAAAATACATTCTGACATAATAAAAAATAAAACACACATTTACAATGATATAATATACATTTAAATGTATCAGTACTGCACAATGTATTTGATAATTAACCAATACTCTAAGCTAAGAACAGATTTAAAACTTACTGGTGACTTCCATGGATTTGTCATACACAAAATTATATACAAAATTTAATACCAACTTGTTAATTTGTGTGGTTTATATTCAGAGTCGTATTGTAGCCCAACGTCATACTCTATATTATTATTACATTCTACATATTGTTATTGTACGGGGGGAGGGTGCTGAACATTCTGATTGAAAATTAGGTCGCAAGTATTGAAAGTTTGAGAAGCACTGTTGTAATGAGAAAGAGTTATCACAGACATTTGAAGGATTCATTGAGATGGATAGCCGTTGGCGGGCTTGTAGCTCGTCAGTCTCAAGTGGAAGTGGCTTGATAGTTACAAGTACATCACTAGTGATATCCATGTAGGGGAATCAATTAAAAAAACAAGTAGTAACGTTAGCAGAAAACCAGATAAAGGACAACCAAGAGAGAGGAAACTTGTACAGGATGACTACTTAACGATGACATAAGCAGACAACGGCTGAAGACCAATTTTGTTATCTCTTGCTTTTGGATCTGGAAATTTCCAGGCAAGCAATACGTAGACGTCAAGTAGAAAGAAACTTTTATGCCAGACGATTTAGTGGTATGAAACCCTCACAGCCCATCGCTCAGGAGCCGAACTCACGACTCATGGTAGTTTTCTTTATTGACGAGAAGAAATTCTGCACACAAAACGATTATTTTTAATTCCTCCTCTAAGGGGAACATAGAGCTGGCTATCATTTCAACATGATGTAAATCGACAAGTTTGATGGCAGGGGAATTAGTGTATCTTACCCCTAAACCTCTTTGATGTGAATATTTTCACCCCTCAATATTATAGAGATAAGGTCATCGAAGCTTATGTGAGATATTTTGGAGTGCTTACAGGTTCAAACTTTCTTTCTTTTGCTGATAATAAGAGGTCACATAGAGTTTAAAGTGTTGATGACTTTCTTCAACAGTGGATATTCGCTTTTTGCATAGATTCGCGAAGTGTTGGAAGCTTAGCTTCACAGAACACGCTTAGAAAGGCTTAGAAAGTGTCATTGCACGTAATTATCTCTTTCTAGGACCTACCAAGCGCTTAGGCTAGGTCTTGGAAAATAAACCTATTCATAATTTATTTTTGTAAATTTTTCACCTCTTCATTCGGAAAAGGAAAAGTAATGAATATCGTTTTTATTTTTCGGATGAAAACACTTGATTCAGTGTTATTTTCATTATTTATCAACAAGCATACAACTGAACTCGGAAGAAAATAATATATTTTTGGCAAAAAAGATTATGTTAAGAAAGTAATATTAAAAAAAAAAAATTAAAGTAAGTTCCTACTTAGGTCAACAAAGAAAAATTTTGTTTTTGTTATTTTTTATCAAATAATTACAATTAATATAATTATGTATGTACAAATGCTAGAATCACAATATTAAAAGGGGAAAAACAACAAATAAACAAAACACTTTTCCTTTCTATCTATGTTGTTGGACTATTATTTTTTATTTCTCACTATTTATTAATTCAGAAATCACATTCTCAGAAATTAGACCATTTCAGGTAGGATTTGAACCCACGACCTTTGGATTAGAAATTTAACGCGCTATTCATTGCCCTACAGGGACACAACGAGCGCTTTTCCTTTTTATATATCGTGTTGGACTATTATTTTTGTTTGTTACAATTTATTCATGAATTAAGTTTAACTAATGAATTAATATTTTAAAAAACTGTATTAACAACAAGTATCATCCACTACAAGTTTAAAAAAATATATTTGAACTTGAATGGATGAATATAAACTATCTGATTAACAATTGAAAATTTGAACAAGATATAGGGAGATTGTGAATTAATAGCAGGAATCGAAAAATGACTTTTCCTTCCTTAATACCTGTAAAACGAGTTTTCCTGCAGTCTTATTCAGTGGACTGGGGAAAGCGTTTTTACTGAAGAAACTGAATTTCAATCGCAATAAAGTAACCTTTTCAAAAGGATATATTGGATGAAGAAATCAAATATGGAGTGAAATGGAAGATTCAATGTGTGGATATCTGAAATTTAAATTAGTTAAAATTTGTTTGTCCATATTTTCATTTGAACGTGCCCCGTTTCACCTATTCTTATTTAGAGCCCACACAAAATATGTAAGTCCTACTTATTTTTTCAAAAATTCTTGGGGGTTATTAAAGTGTTAGTAAGAAAATTTTTATTAGATAAAACTATATAATTTTTTAGAAAAAAATATGTTTCGAAGAAAAATAATTGTTAGAACGCCTTGTTTTTTTTTATGGTATAGGCTTGGATTAATGAGGGTTCAATGTGCTCACATTTCTACGAAATACTTTTTGAGAAATGTTTATTAATGGTATTCATTTTTAGCTCAAATTTAGCTTTTATTAATCTTTTTCATTCTTGAAAATCGCAATTTAAAATTTGCATTCAAAACGGTAAAAGAGATATTTTAAAACAGATAAACAATTAATTTATTTCCTTTGTTATATTATTGTATAAATAACATTCATTTTTTCTTACTCTTATTAATCCATTTTAAATGGATTCTTATTACCCCCCCCCCGCTCCCCTCATATACACACATATACACACAGGGTATTTCAAAAACATGTGGCAAAAATGTAAAGATAGGTAGAGGTGATTGTGAAATAAGTTACACGCTTATTCTGAAATGACGCGTGGAAGAGCTAGCCCGTAAATAAGTATAACAAATTGATAAGTGAAAAAAGTCAGATAAAACCAAAGGAAATAAAAGTTTCAACTATCAAGCATTTAACAGTAGGTGTTCGGAAGAGCAACCCTCAACAGTGATACAAAATTCACAGCGATGGGGCAAATATATATAATCCAAACGTTACTAAAAATATCGTGGATGCCACGCACAGCAGCAACTGACAATAAGACTTAATAGAGTTTCAGTAGACCGTTCTCTGAATATAGTCTCAAAAGAAGAAATCCAAGTATGTCAATCTGAGATCTATGGTAGACACAAAACATATCCACCTCGCCCTATTCAATATATCGTTTGAGCAGTCACTTCATTTCTCTGAGTCACCCTATGTGAAATCTGTTCCCGAGAAAATGATAAAAGCTAGAAAAGCGCTTTCAACTATCAATCACTTTTAACAATCAATTGTCTTCAACTATCGCATTAACGCAATATTTCTGCACTCACATCTAGTGTTAAATCTGCTTATTTCGGTCCCCTCTACATGTTTTTGCATTATTTCCAGATATTTTTTAAATGTTCATTCTCTATATCGTTATGTTTTTGAAAGTATCTTTAACTGAATAAATGCTCATGGTAAAAATAATAAGAGGAAATTTTAATGATAAATATTAATGATATTTTATAAATTTATGAAAATTGTGGTCTGAATAGTTTTATAAAGTTAAAAAAGGATATCACTCACATTAATTTAGATTTTAAATAAAATTATATTAATTATAATGGCAATATAGAAAGAAAACTGAAAGATCATCACAATATTTATCTGCTATCAGTTTTTTGGTTATTTTAAATTTACATTTTTATGATAAACTGCATATTGGAAGTAATGCTTTTTATCTAACTAATCATAATAGTGATCTAATTTGACAAACCTCAAAAAGTTAATGGAAAGTTAGTTAACTTGTATTTCAGGTCTGTCTTCCATAAAATTCTGCATAAAATTTAAAAAATGAGTTTTGTGAAAGATAAAACTTTCTATTTACACTAAAAACTAAAGCTTTGTGTGTACCCCTCAATTTTAGAAAAGAGAGTTAATTTTCTAAAAAATTCTAAATTTCATAAAAAATATCCCTTTGAAATTTCAAAAAAATCAAAAATTCCTTTATCAATTTCAAAATTTTGGTGCCTAAATATTGTTTAGTGTATTCAGCAGAACATGTTTACTTTATACTTAGATGAAGAGCCAAAAGATAGATTCGAGTTGGTTTATCACTAGCTGACAGCTCTAGACTACTAGATGCTTCTCGCTGAGTGGCTTGACGACTTTTTATTTAGTTCAATTCTGAAAAATCAGTTTCAAGAAGGTCTGATTCCAGTTATCCACATATTGCAACAACTCTAAATGTTCGTTTTTTGAGTGAACAAAAAATATAAATATTACTATTCATCAACTAATTCTAACCCCGTTTTTGGTAACGAATAGAAGAAAATTTTGGCTTCCCGAGCCGAAAAAATCTTTACATTGAAGACATATATGTAAGGGGGTCGGTTAAGTGTGTCCTATTAAACAGAACACAAAGAAGGGGCGTATCAAATTAGGTCAGAGAGATGTCGATATGGCAAGAGATGAATAGATGTTTTATAGACAAGTCTAGGTTGAACCGAAAAAATGGTGTTCCTCGCCCTTTGTACGGGGTGTAGTGAGGAACCACAGTCTCCATGATTTCAACATTAATGACAGACATGCTCACAATAGAGATGGAATCATGATATGGGCCGATATTTTTTTGGAAGGCCAGACAGAATTACCTGTGCTCAGTAAAAGCACTGTAAATAGTCAAAGACATCGAGATGAAATTCTTAATCAATATATGAGACCTTATGCTGCTGTTATTGATGGTAATTTAGTTTTGATGGATACTCGAGCACATCAACCTATTCTTTTAGACAGGTAGTTTTTTCACTAGGACATTAAGTGAATTTAGTGTCTATATCATTCAATTCACTTAAATCCATAATATAGTGAACTATTTTATCTGTGCATTATTATTGTTCCGGTAATTTTTTCCCCTCCAACCTACATGAGCTGGAACAGAGCATGCTCTTCCTGACTAGATCATGTGTCTGGCAAATTAATCGCATGGTGGGAAATTGATACCTATCAATCATTAACTGAGAAAGGAGATGACGAATGGAACTTTTTAAAATTGATATTATTTGATATATATAAATCCTTACTTAAGATCGTGAAATGTAATATATATTACATAAATGTATAAATATTATATGACAATTTTCTTGAATTTAACTATATATCTTCAAACACTCTTTCGTACTTCAACCTTTAGAGTCCTTTGTTTATTTTGGCAATGATAAATCTGGTTAAAACAAACTATGATCAACTTACAGAATACCTAACTGCAGCATTACATACGTTTATTATAGATCATAAGTTAAAAGAAGTATTTGTGCTAAAAGGGATGCTTTTAACTTTAATATAAAAGTTCAATACACTGGAACAATATTATTCAGGTAGCACAATATGTTCGAGTATTATTCTTAATTATTAGCATCCCAATTATTACCTTGATAATAAGGATTACGATAAGATTGATAATTTAAAAATATATTAAATATTACCATGAGCATGATTACCCCATCAAATTTCATTAGCCATTTATCTTTATCGAGTTTCATATTAGTTTGTTTCAATATATGTTTCATTTACTTTTTACTTTATCTTAAAAGTCCCACCATTTACCTTTTTTTTTATAATTATTTGGTTTCTGTACGGTTTCTAATTTTTGATTTTTACATTTCCTCATTTATTTAAAGTAATATGTTCATTTTATGAATTGTTTTCGTATTTTTCTCGTATAATATACTGCTGATTATATTAATGATCAATTTGTAGTACAATTTATTTTCAAGTATACTGAACTGAGATTTATTTTGTGTTGAATCTATATCTGGTGAGTTGAGTTAATTGCTTTTTTGATACTTTTAGAATATATTGTTTTATATTTTGTATTTATTACAAATTAATTGTGCTCTTTTATATTTATAAAAAAGTTTTACATTATTTTTAGCAGTATTTTTCCATTTAAGTATGATTTCCGTTTTGTAATATAGATCAATACCTAAAAAAGTGGTTGCCTTAAAACGTTATTTAATCCTAGTGTCTTAACTCTAACCCGAAGAGTTTTCTTATGTCTTTCCGGGGCTGTCTTACTTTGTCCCATATTGTCTTACTGTTTTCTTATTTGATGATTTCAAATTAGATTTTTATAGTGAATTAGTTTAATAATAATAACAATGCACTACCCTACTAGGACAGTATTTTCAGGAACATAGTTATTCTAGTTTGCGCTAATGCCTACTTTATAGCTAATTTGTTTTAGAAAAATTAAAAAGAAAAATATAAGTAGTTGTGATATATCACGATGGTCCCCTTTTCAATAGTGTAAATATCAATTATCAATTATTTCAATGAGATAAAAGGCTGCTTGAATTGAATCAATAAATTTTTTTGTTCACTTTTGAAATTCTATAATGATAGGTTATTGAAAGACCAAGTTGTAATCACTTCAAATTACTTTTTGATGGGTAAATTTCCTTACTTGTTTTTACAATTTATGCATTAATTTAACTGTAATTTAATCGTCGTTTTGGATCCTTTTTCTGAATGTATGCTTTCACCTATAGATGACTGTAAGCTTTTGGATACAAGTGAACAGCAGCCAGATTATGGCGTGATTTATTACACAAAAATTTCAATTCGTCGAATCAAATTAAATTTTACAGAGTTTTTGATTAAAGAATGAGCGTAATAAGCTTACATTGAATTTGCTCACTTACTTCTGTTATTTTGCTGTTATCTTTTAAAATAACAATGTAGATTCACAGTTTGTTTTTCAGTCTCACTGGGGGATGCAATTTTGTAGAATGAATCCAGATTGCTTATGAAGCATTAAATTAAATTTAAATTGTCCTCAATAATGTTTAAAGAGTGCAATCCAAACTTATAACTACGTTTTCAGGAAAAAAATATATATTCTAATACTAGCACTAGTGTTTGCGTTAAAAACACTTTTTGTATTTGCATATTATGTGGTGAATTTTGAAATATTGTATGGAAATATAGTAGTATGCATAAGGCACAAAATCTGTTTCCATGACAATACATGAAGAAAAAATATATGAGAAATTTTATAAGAGAATAAAATGAACTGTGTTAAGAAGAAACGAGTAACACAATACAACGCACGATACTCAAATAAAGCCATGCTGTCATATTGTGATATTAATGTAAAAGTATTCTTGCACTTCTTAATAACAGATGAATACATTCTAATTAGTTTAATTAGTAAAATTTAATATAAATTTCATACTGTATTTAATTTTTTTTGGGAACATGAACATGTTCTCTTTGATTTGTAGGAATATTTTTCTTGACCCCATTCAATCAAAAGCAGCAGCATCTGAATTTTCTCATTCCGAAACAGAGCTCTTCTAAGTAAATAGCTTCTCCCTCCAAATCGTGTCCAGTGCCCAGCAGAATGTCCTTAGACAAAGATTATAGGAGCAACAAATTGTAAATGAGTTTTCACGTGAGAGCGCGAACTTGAAAAGTGATTAGTGGACCACATTACCCAGGACGAAACCTTTGCATCAGAAACTAGAGGACCACCAAAATGACACCACGTTACACTTGGCTGGCCTGGTGGCACTTAAATCTAGTTCATTTGCACCAGGGAGGTAGACGAATTCATCTCCACCTTCCACCAGTTTTAGAACTCTGTTGCTTTCGTCCGCTGCTGAGGCAAATTTCGTACTCCAAAATGAGATATTTACTTTGCAGATTCTCTTATCACCCCCCTCCCCCCCTGTTGAAAACAAGCGTTATTAAGATTTTTAGTGGGACATTGAATATTAGTTCTGAATATTCAAGACTGATGTTTGAAATTAATTTTTAATAAAAATCTTAATGAGTAGGCATTCTTATTAATGATTCTTTACTCACTCTCTTGTGTTCTCGAACTTCATGATTTTGTGCCACACAGGGTCAAGCCTTTCAAATTAAATCTATAACATTTAGCTTAACACAGGTAATATGCAACAGAAAGAGAAAAGAGAGGGAGAAAATTTCCCAATCCATTTCATTTTTAATCTGATCCTTGAGATTAATTTTATAACCATAGTTGTACTACAAAAGTAGAGATGCAATGTTTAACATTTTTTTAAAAGACATTAAGCCACCAAGAGAGAAAAATGTAGCTCTTCTTTTATTTTATTTTTTTCAAATTCAAATTCTAAGGGGTGTTGTTACAAACATACTACAGTTTATGCTTATTTTTCCAATATTAAGATGTTAAAATGCCGTGTAGATAGGAATACGGATAACTATTTGGAAAAAATAGAAGGAAAGGAACTGCTGTTTTATGGAGCAATGAGAATTTGGGATAGTATTTTGGTACGAGAATTATTATTTGTTAATTGCATGGGAAGGTTTATATTACTATAAATTTTTTGACACTTAAAAAACTTACAAAAGTTACAATTTCTTAGGAAAATTGTGATCCGATATTTTTAATAAATAAGAAAATGGGTTAAAATTAAAAATACATTGACTTCGTTACTATTCATCCAAACCTCCCTGAAATTCCGTTGTAAAACTATTGCATGGAACTTTTTATTTCTTTTATCTTGAACTATATCTATCTATACATATATCTTGCTCTATTTGTTTTAACTTTTTTTTGAAACCACAAATTACAAAATTAATTTCTAATAACTCACTATTAATAGCACTTACTAACAAGGGATGCATTCGCTACGCAATGCACGTGAATTTCCTGTACAAATGAAACTTCTTATTTTTGTCTCTTACCAATTCTTTCACATAGTGACATCTTACATTAAAAGGATATTGGTTCATCCAAAAAAAAAATTCTGCAATTATTTTATCTTTTCTAAGAATTTATAAAATGCGCTTCATCTCATTTTTATGGGTATACCTTTTCTAGCTCGGAATTTTTTAATATCGAGTTTATGAATTGAGAAACTCGTCTACGAAAAGAATTCTTGTTTATCGATTCCTACCTTTTTTTTAAATCTTGACCCTTATTTAACTGTTATATTACAAACGTTAACATTTTCTGGGAAATTCTTTTTTTTATTCAGAGTAGATTTAAAAGGCATAAAACATGAGTATTATAGAAACTGCAGTTTTAATCTAATTATTAGTAACTGTTGAACAAATTTCTAAATTTATGGAAATCTTTTCTTTTAGTAATTTATGTATTTAATAACGGAAAGAATTTTTTTCTTTATTAATTGATATCTCGCTTGTTTATTTTATTATTTTACACTCATGTAAAATGGAGCTAAACTTGTTGAACTTGTCATTTCTTGATTCAGGTGTTTCTTTACAATTGCCATTTTCATGATTATGCATAATATCCAGGAAACATTTTCTCATCTTCGTCAGAATTTTTTCGGTGAAATTATAAAAATAAACCCATATACAAATGCAAGATTTGTCTTTATCATAAACTCAATTTCACATAAAGCCTATTTTTTCAGAAGGTACGGATTTTCAAAGTAATTAATTTGATAGTTTTAAGAGAATTAGATATAAATTACATTAAAAGGCTTGGAAAAAGGATACTATAAACCTAATTAATTAGGGAATTCGTAGATTTTAATTTTCTTCTAAATTTTGTTACATACCACTAGACATCAAAACCCAAAAATATCTTGAAAACTTTATTCATCATTTCACACCAAGCAGAAGAATTATAAAGTGAAAAATATTTTTTCAAAAAAACTATTTCACCGTACAGTTATTGTTAAAAAAATGAGTTACTTAAACTATGAGGATATGCAATGTCACTTCTGAAATTAAGTAATCAAATTTAACTACGTATAAATGGTGACAATGGTTTAGTTTAAATTTGTCCCTTTATTTGAATTCAAATCTCTCTAGAGCTTTTCAAAGGCTATTTAGGCTGTATCTCGTCATTTCAAACCCCAATAGAGAGAAGCGGATGAAGCCTGAGCCAATACCTTAATCCTCATCCCCTTACGTGAGGAGCTTGAGATCAAACTCCTCTTAATGTGCAACGGTTATTCGAAAAAAATATATTAAAAAAAACTAAGAAACGCGATTTCATAGTTAATCGAACTAAAAAGTAAAAATTCTTAATATTAGAATAAAATGATGAACGACAAAATTAATGTCATTGTGGTAAAAAAATGGTGTGCTTTGTACTACATTTTTACACTAACTCTGAATTTCTGAATAGAACTAGTAAGAAATTAAAACAATTGATATTGAGCACCTCATGCTTTTACCACAATGGCATTAATTGTCTCGTTCATCATTTTATTCTTATATTAAAAATTTTTACTTTTTAGTTCAATTAACTATAATAGCGGGTTTTTTAATTTTTTTAAAACTATAATTTTTGTTAATTTTTAGTTCGATCCACAATAAAAGCATGTTTCTTAAATTTTTTAAACTATCGTTTACTTTATTTACATTTGCAGAAAAACTGGGCAATTGTTTATATTATGGTAAGAAATTGCTGAAGCATCCTTCCCTTTTTCACACAAAGTACACTTTTTTACTTGATGTATTTGTATTAGCCATGAAAGTTTTCACTTTAGAGTTGTAGCTTATCCTTTCGTCGCCAAATCTGGAAATGGGATCTGGAATTAATCGCCAAATCTGGAAATGGGAAACCATAAGTCCTGATGATCCTGATCAGAACAATGGAACCAAACTATTAAATTATTGTATTGACATTAGTTCTTGACAAGTGTACAAAATTTCGAATTAATCTGACCTTTTAAAGTGTTTAAAATCGAGTTCTAAGATTCCGTTACATACATGTGAAGCTAATAAAAGTGCATTAATATTTTTTGTGTGTTCCTTGTGCTTAGAACAAGGGCAACATGTTTAATTAGTGAGATATTTGTCCAAGTGACGTCTTTATTTTTTAGGCTTGCGTAACTGATTGGCATTGAGCTTGCAAACAAAGATGTTACAACCTAACCACCTGATTCCACTAAGACCTTTCATACAGGCCAACGTTTCCTCGGTGATGTGGCGTGGAATGTAGGAGAGGAGATCTACAACTCAGGTATCCTCATTGTCACTTGACTGCAGCCAATAGCACTCTTTTTGTTTCTGAGTTTGTTTCATTAATAAAGAATTACCGTAAATTCCGGCGTATTCCAACTTCAACATACATTTTTTTGTTTTTTTGTTTTTAGGTATATTCACCGTATAATGCGCACCCCCCCCCCTTTTTACGAAGAAACCAGAAATGTCCGTGCGCAATGTTCTTATGCTTTGAAGTCATTTATTCGAAATATTATTCCAAGCTTTAAAAAAATATTATACTTCTAGAACTATAATCCTTTGAGTTCGTGAGGAACGTTTATTTTATGTAAAGAAACAGTATTTCCATATATGTAGAAATATAATTTTTTCTGTACTCGTTTAATTTTTAACCCGCTCAAGACTGGGCGATTTTTCTTGCTAAGCCTAACTCCCCTTAAAAATTCATATAAAACCATTACTGTAACAAAATAAGCCAAAACTTATAGTTTATAA
Source organism: Trichonephila clavata (assembly GCA_019973975.1). Classification (NCBI taxonomy): domain Eukaryota; kingdom Metazoa; phylum Arthropoda; class Arachnida; order Araneae; family Nephilidae; genus Trichonephila; species Trichonephila clavata. The sequence continues at coordinate 185,872 of BMAO01026134.1, forward strand.
TCATTCCAAATTCCATACGTTACCAAATTCAGCTCACACCGGTGTGACCACGGGCCTCAGAAAGCGGAAAACGCAATCTCACATATGATACCATTCACCCTAAAGTGATCACATATATGGGATCCTGGTCCTGAATGAGTTAAAAAGGTCTCATTTTCATACCAGGTGTATAACGCGCAACCGTAACTTTTGATCTTATTTTGTGTTAAAAGGGCGCGTTATAAACCGGATTTTACGGTAATTGATTTTCTCATTTTTAAAGTGAAAATAATAATGGATAACGTCATTATGATGATAGGTAAACCTGTACGTGTGTTGTACGCGATGTTAAGAGAAACGAGTCAAATTAACTTCCATAACTGATTGACGGGAAGAGTCCACTTTTATGTTTCATCACAAAACCCACTAAAAAAGGGAAGGGAAGTGCAAGACAATGAGCTGACCTCAGCCTTTCTTAGTTGCAATGTCTAAACGTCCCCAATTCCCGAGCTAAACGACAGAAGAAGAAGAAGAAGCCTCCGAGACGAACAACTGTCAGCCGGTCGGACGGAAGCGGAAAAAAAGAATAGAGGACAACTTATTTGAGGACAGAAATGCCATTCTAGACTCGCCCCGCACGAACAAGAACCTAATGGCCTCCCAATTTCTATTCTATTCCATTTTTCTGAGGGGGGGAAATGCGTTTTTAGCGTCTTCCCGTTCTTTCCAACTTAAAGGGAAACCCATTTAAATTCCATTCGGATGTAAATACGCCACTATTTGAAGTCGTTCTATTATGTTTCACTCTCATACTTCGAGGAAAGATGTCGTCCTCCTTCTCCTCTTTTTTCTTCTTCTGTAGTTCGGTGGATAGATGAAAAGAAATCGCGTCTTCGGCTAAATTTGAGTTCTTTTGTGTCGGTTTTTATATCGAATGCAATTTCACTCAATATTTTCTGCCTTTCTTTATGTATTTTTCCAACCCATTTTCCTGGAACCGGGTTCAGCTGTTAGTGCGCCGATGATTGCGTAAGTCAACAAGACGAAGGCGTGTTCCTGGAGAAAGAAAACCCATGAATATAATTTGGTGGTAACGCTTCCACAAAGAAACCACCGGAAATCGATGAAAGTGTTTTTTTTTTTACGTGATAAGAAATAACAGCGGCTTTCCTAACAATACCAATTGTATTTGGATTTCATAAGAGAAGAATTCTGGTGATGATAAATGTGTAAAGAATTACAAAGTATTAGGATATAAAGTATTCCAACGGGTTATTTTTTTCTCTGCCGTTCGTTTGATTTCGGCCTGTAAATAGTTTTACATTTAAGAAAAATCGAGATAAACTAAATGATTAATAGATTTTAATATAAATATAATAAAAGTTTTAGGGAGAGATGATTTTTTTTGGTTTTAAGGGAGAGTGAATTTATTTTTGAGCCATAAACTTATTTTGGTAGAAGTACATTTAAAAAGAAGCAACAGTTCTTATTTTATTTGAAAAACAATATAAAACTGTACAATTACTGAATCACTAATTAGTTGAAACCAGATTGGAAAAAGTTACTAATTTTAAATATATCTACTGTTCATATCCGAGTAATTCTAAAAATCTACTTTCAGATATAATATGTTATTTATACACAAAGCACTCACGCCCTCTCCCCCCACATATATATGCATATGTAATAATTCCCTCAAATGTTCTCTCTAGAGATTTTAATTCATAATGGTCTTGATCCCTCCAAGACCTCACGTCATAAATAATTTGTAGCTTACCCGAATAACGGGTTCTAATTCAAATTCATATCCCAAAAATTGAAACTTCAACTTTTTAATATCAGAATGATACAATCTTGCATCACCCGCGTTTTGGACCAATCAGAAATCATTTGATTTTAATAGCGCTCAATTGACCATGACTATAAATAGACGAGAACTCTGAATGAACGCTTTTGCCTTATGTATTGTTTGCAAATTATTACATACACACACAAACAGACAGAGAGGCGTGTTCTGTTTTAAATTTCATTTATATACATAAATGTATAAATATGAATGTAATTTAAGAAGAAACACGTCTATGTATTTAAAAGAAAAAATGCCAATGAAAATTCCAGAGTAAAATATAATGTGATAGTAAGGATATTATTTCAAATTTTCTAGATTGCTCTCATTGTTTACAAAATATGGATTCAAAGAGAGAGAGAGAGAGAGAGAAAGGGTAATATTGTGTGTGAATAGAAGAAAATATTTATCTGAAAAACCAACTTAACAATACTAACAGAAATCAGTATCTTACAAAATATTGTCAGTTATCAATGGGTTTCTATATTTTTAGGGAAGGTAGTCCTAAAATACTCTTAAAGCTTCGAAATATTGATTAAGTTTGTAACAGGATTCTACACAATATTCATATTTTGTAAGAATAATAATACATTAATTACATTTGATTTACAGAACGGGAAAAATTTCAATTCGGCACCCCGCATGCCGATTAGAGCCAACCAATGGGTTATTCACAAAACTCCGGATATCTCGAAATAAATAAACAAATGTGTCAGGTTACGAGGAAGATACCGAAAATACGACCCTATGCAACCTGATAGTTTAAAAAGCTTAAAGACGATACGTTTTGATATTACTATATAAGATAAAAACACAAATTTAACATTTTACGTACTGTGCACCAAATCTCAGCCTTCATGCGATAAAATTTGAGTTTTGTAATGATATTACTTGTGCACCCCTTTATTTGATTCTTAAAAGAATATCAGCACAACCTCGCGCTTTAGTTAAAATATATTTCTTTATTTCATCTAAAAGAATTAAAAAGGAAAGAACGGAAGAATAAAAACGTAAATAAAAAACGAACTGTGCCTTCGTTCCAAACAAGAAGTCCATTTCCCGCGCGACCGTTGCCAGATGCGGCAAGTGAAAAACGAGGGTTCCGCATCCCACGTCTACGGCTGCCAGTTAGGGGGAAGTCGTTCTCCCAATTGGCCTTCGAGAGTCTGATCGAATTCCGACGATCTCGCCTAATTCGTGTTGCCCTTTATTGGAGCGGCCCGTCCGACGCTCTAATCGAATGAGGGACGCCAAATTACTCCCGTGTCAAGCGATCAATGGGTCCTGATTCGATTGTGCCCCGAATTAGGGACTCAGGACGCAGGAAGGACCTTCCGTTTTTATTCCTCGCCAACTCCGGGGGGGGGGATGGAATAAAAAATTATGAAGCTATTGTCAGTCGCGGCAGGTCAATGGCTGAGGGGCGCTTTTGTTTCGCCCAATGAAAATTCTATCAGTGGAGTTTCCTCTCTTTGTTCGAATGACACGTGCGTATAAATAGATGGCTGAGTGGTAATATTCTCCCTCATAGAAACACGTTATACCTCTTGTTTGATGATAGTATTCTAGTCTCCAAATAAATCAATTTACTAGAGGAAAGTATTTGTTGAATATTTATACGTCTATGTTATTTTGATAATACTCAACAGCGAATTGATGTTGCTCTTTCTAAATTTGATTTCCATTCTTCCATGTTTTTTGAGTGATGTTATGTTTATAAATAATGTTAATGCTCATATAAACATCTAGTTTGGCTTGTTGGTGCCACAGCTTGGTGATCCGTTAATTTTAAAATAACTTTGATAAATTATAAACGAGTAATAGCAACGCATAATGTTGCCTCAGAAATGTTTTGTCTCAGTTCTAATACTTGTTGTAAAAAGATCTCAGTTCGGTCGAAAGACTTCATGCCGAAAGTTGCACCAATAAATGAATTGATTTAAACCAAAAACATTTGGATTTTCTAAAATAATTTCGTGTTATTACTCAACAAATACATTATTGTGAGTTGTAACATATATAAGTCTAATAGAAACGTAGTATATAAATATTTTATTTGTGGTGATGTACTTCTAACAAAAAAATAGGATATTTTTTTTAGTGGAAGAAAGAGTGTTAAAATATTTATGTGTTTTGTTTTGCTATTGATATTCAGCTATAAATTCTTAAAATTATTTTTAAGATTAAAATACATTTTTTGGTTTTAGGATGATCCATGTGTGGAAATTAAAAAAAATATCAAGCAATTATGTGTGTGTTTTAAAATAATAAATAATGTTGTTTAATAATTATTTGAAGTTTCCCGCTAATATCTAAATATCAATTATAATATTTTTTAAAGCAAATTTGTGCAAAAAATTATTGCATGGGTTATTGATTCTAATTTCAGAATTTAAAGTTTAGAATAGAAAGATATTGCCACTTATAAACTGTTTGGTAGTAAAAATTTAATATACGTCCCTTTAATTACTTTGTATTTAAAACAGAGATTAGGTTTTTTTAAATATTGCTGAGAACTTAATCACTGATGACATTCAAATTAAAATTCAACATCCCATTTTAGAACAAAATTAGCCAATTTTTAGGTATTTGGTATATTATTTCTTTTTAACATTCGATAAGGCATTGATGCATTCAGATGAAACTGCAGTCAAAACGTTTCATAATCGAATTGCTTTAATGATATTTATAAGTTATTGGAGACATATTTGAGAAAATTTTAACTGACTTTCAGAAATTTTTATCAGAAAGAAACAAATATTTGCATTTGTGATTTATTTTCATTTACATGGTGTAAAATAAAATGAGATTGAATGCAATTCATTATTTTACCATCAAATCTTTTTATGTAGTAATTAAAAATACTATTCCAACAGATGATTATTTGTTCATCATCAATAAATTAATTCGATACTAAGATGTGATTACATGATTTCCTTATTTTAAAAAAAGTACTTTTTAATGTAGAATACTTTTCAGCTTTTTTAGACATTAATTTCGGAGAAAATTGATTTGAAGAATATTATAAGTCTATAGTTATACTCTAACATAAGAATCAGTTTAGCTAATAAACACCTTAAATTAATAAAATAAATTCCGTAAATACAAAAAAAGTATTTAAGTATTTAAAATCGCAACTTGATCAATACCTGATATATGCTGTTATATTATTGTGTAAAAGTGACTCTTCTTTCATAAGAAAGAAAATAATTTGAATGCTTTTTTAGCATTGGAAAAATTTAAGAGAAATAGTAATTATAAACAAACGTAATCCTAAAATAGCTTAAATAGTACATTTCCCATTTTTTTTCCTTTAAAGGATTTGGTATTTCTTGATGAAAAAAAAAGATCAAAACAAAGGAGGTGCATTTCATAAAAATTTAGTATTTTCTGCTCAAATTTTCAGTCAAAAACCATAGTAGAACTAAATCATTTTTAATTGTGATTGCGCGCAAAGGCTTAAAATTTGAACAATTTTGCATGAGCATTCAAGTCTTAAGTGAAAATTCGATGAATTTCTTTTAATGAGAATTCTATTTATTTCATTTTATTTCAATTTAACCATTTTTTTTAAATTTAATTATATGATGTTTCTTTAACAGATATTTGGGATGAAAACACAATTTTATTGCTTTATGAAATAAAAGGCTTGAATATGAAAGGCAAGGAATATAAATCTTTTGAATTTAAAAGACAAGCAAATAAAAATATCTTTGCTCCTTGGAATAAGTACTATTTTAAAGAACTCACTCTGAAGGATAATTTATAATTACAGTTTATGATTGAGGGGGCATATTTTTGTGTGTTATTTAATGATATTTCACAGGAAAAATATTAATTTATTATACTGCTAAGTAAAATTTTAATTGGTTTATTAATTAATTTAAAGTTATAAGCGTTTTGGCTAATTAATATCGAGTGATTATTTAAAACTTATAAGAATATAATGATCTCTTCATTAAGTGACATTTTTTTACACAGCAGTCGATAGTTCTTTATAAATTTCTTCCACTTTTTCTTGTTTGATAAAAAAGAACAAGAAATCTAAAAGATTTTAGTATAGAGAAGGTTAAACATTAATTTCTAAAGTCCATTTGATTCACTAAATACTTTTCAACATTTACTGAAGTATTTTGGGATAGAAAAATACATTTAAATATAAAATTTTAATGCAATAAAAGATGTGCCAGCTCTTTCGTGAATGAAATGCATGCTTTATTAATCTCGAAAAAGTGATTTCCGTATGATTTGAATCAAGAATCTGCTTAAGGTCATTTATTATTTATGTGTTCATTTAAATGAAACAATAATGCATTTTAACTATTTCAACGCTTGAGCAAATTAACTCAAATTTATTTTAACATCTTCAATTTTGTGATTTTAATTTTGTGTGATATAAGTTAAAATACTCGCAGTACTAAAAAATTGAGAAGCAGTAATTTTTAAAAGCATTCTTTCACTAAAATTTACGAAAAAAAAAATGAATTTTTTAAATCTTGAACATAAGAAAGAAATTCTTAGAAATGTAATTCATTGAGTTAAAAAAATAAAAAATGCAGAAATCTTATATTTACACCCCATTAAATATTTCATATTCATATTTCATATAATCTAATATCTAATATTAAATAATGATTTATAATTAATGTCTCATACAACCAAAAAATCCTATATCCTATATCCAAAAAACCTAAAAATCCTCATGATCCTAAAATCCTTCTATCCTATATGTGATAAAAAAATCTTTTTGATTTCCATTTTTAATACATATATTTAGTCAATATTTAATGACGATATTAGTTTAAAATCTTTATAAAAAGTTTCTGTTAAATAACAGTAAGCAAATTAAATGCAAAATTTCGACACATATAGAACTACTGGTTCCTTTATCCTAATATTTTCATACGCGCATACAAATCAAACTTTATAAATTTTTTCTTTCACTTTTAGAACATTTTACATTTTTACTATACTGAAGATCAAACTTATTTGTTGAATTTTTTTTAACAATTTAATTATTACAATTTTTAAATTATTTTTATATTGCAAACTTATCAGCTTATTTTGCAAAAACATATTTGTAACAAAAACTAATCTTCAATATTTTCATATAATTCATTTTTATTTTAATAAATTGCTTAACTACTGATATAAAACAATTATATGTAACATCAACTTTCAGCAAATCAACGTGTAATGCAGAGAATAGGCCATTAGAAAAAGAACATCTTAATTAATATTAAAATTTGAATGAACTTCTCTAGAATAATACCAAATGTCCACAATATTAATCTTTAATTATTTAATTAGAGTTTAAAGTAGTGATTATGAATACGAGGACAAAAGTTAAATAAAGTAAGATTTATCGAAGTATTTTCAAACATTGTTGTAGTTACAGGCTTCTTAAATCTATGTTTTTAAGCTGTTCAAAAAATGAAAATGTCAAGAAATACAAACAAGTGAAATGATGAAGAAATTTATTAAACATATATCATAACAGAGATCTAGTAATTACTTATATTTACAAATTCTTAACAATATTTGACAAAGAAATATTCATTTTATGTTTTTTGCTCCATTTTAACAATAATTCCTCTCATCCATTCATTAGCAACACTGTGCAAAAGGGAAAGAAAAGACTTTTAAAAAACTTATACAAGTAATCAACATTGACACACATTCACAAAATAAGGAACCAATTCACTCATTCACTTATATCTTTAAATACATTTTTAAAAAAAATAAAATTTCTGTGAGAAAATCAACACTTGCTAAAGAATCAAGGATCGACTAAAAGGTCACTTCGTAGCAAGGTCTGATTTGAATTTGATATTTCACCATAACACACGAAGGATATTGAAACAGACTTAACTTTGAAACCACGGCGTGAAACGCCGATACTCAATTAAATATTTCATTCTTTGAAGTATTACGACAGCAACATGTAAAAAAACTTAGAAATCCAATTTAATATAAAGTGTAGAAGCCCGCAGTACTACAAGTTTTCGGTAGAACCAGGAATGCAATCCAACTAAAAACCTCCGTGAAGGGAGTTGACGTAACCTCCTTAAAAGCTGAAAGATTTTCCTTTTTTGGTGTAAAAGCCCTTTTCCACCTATGGTTTAAATACGTGTTTATTTGTATTATTTAATATTAGTAATCAAGTGTACTGTGTAAAAATTGACATTAAAATCTGGAAACATAATGCGAAAGAAAGAAAAGATATTGGTTGAAAAGGAGATAGGCTGAAAGTAAGAGATGATCACTAGAAAATTCCGGAGGCCCCTTTTTGTATTTAGCAAAGACAGCAAACCTCATAGAGGAGGACAGATCTCTCTGATATCTTATAATCGTAAGAACTGGACAAACCTACTAAAGGCAAACCCCTGGGGAGGGGGTGGAAGCATAAATGAATATCTTCTTAAATTAGATAATATAGTAAATTAGAAGTGATTTGCTGTTGGCTTTCAATAGATGTTTGAAAGGTCTCATATTATTATTTTCTATATTTTTAACAATTCAAAATGATAATTGACTGTTCTTGTCTCTAAACTAGTGTAATTATAAGATCTAGTAAAACAATTGAACGGAAAGATGAATTGCTATAATTCTTAGGATATAAAATGTTGTGTCGATGGGTCACTACAGTAAGCTGCAGGAAATTTAGTGGTATGGAACGCTTCTATTTTATCACATGTCATGAAGTACATTATGAGCTGAAGCTCTAAATTGGAATGTGGAGTAAAGGAGATCACAATAAGACGACGAGTTCTTATTTTCATGTTATTGCATATTATCACTGAAAGATATCGTGGATTTTTGAACTCCAAAATTCCTATTGTACTTCAACAGCTACAAGCTGTCATTTAAATATTATAACTTCGACGAAAAAATCTTAAAAGGGATTGCTAACAAGAAAATAGTTACCAATGCCGTCATGACAACCAACTTTTAAAACGTAAGTTGATTAAATGAAAAATGGCTCGTGGTGGAGGTTTCTAAGCAAGTAAATAAAGAAGGAAAAAAAGTTAATCAAGTTCGAAAAAAGTTTCTATTTATACGAAAATTTTGTGTTTTTGAAGTAATTACATCTCATTATATCAGAGTTAAGAAGCTAGCATTAGTCTGCCGAGAGGATCACGAAGAGTCGAGAGAGTGAGATTGACTGTTAAAAGATGCAGAATGTTTTGCATTCTATCCAAAAATTTGCAAATCATAACGAGACTCGAATTATTGAGATACGTGTTCGAACTGAAAGACACCTTCGTTGCTTCAAATACAACTCAAAATAGCAAGATCTGTCCTCCTTAGTTCTGCGGTCAGTTGATAGCACAATGTTTCAACTCAACTCGAGTTATAAAAAATAACTGAATTGGAAAAACCGTTTCACATAATCTTTATCCAACTCTCCTGATAGCTTATAATGTGAAAGTGTTAAAAAGAACTTTTCCAAGGAGTTTATTATTTAATGAATATATATATATATAAACGTCTGCCTTTCAAATTATTAAAATTGAGAAAAATATGGAATGGAATATCAAAGAATGAACTTCCATGTATTAATTATATACGTCTCACTGAATTTTCATTCGAAATTTTTAAAGTTATGTTTCTTTGGGATGTTAGATTTAAGTTTAAGATATCCTTTATTTCTACTCTTTTAACTTCTTATTTTTTCTTTTTAACTCTTTCTGAGAAATATTTTATTGTGTAAATGAATCAATCCCGATGAAAAACACAGGTTAGTTGTTTAGGCATTAGCTTTTCAACTGCTCGGGTGAAATTCAAGAGAGATTATTCAGCATACATTGTTGCTTTTATTGTTTGTATGTATTTTGAGGAAATTAAAACGCTTCCTTTTTCATGAATCCAATTGGACTTGTGTATTGATTAATGAGCGCCCTTAATTACAAGACATTTTATTCGTATTTTATTGTGTACTTGTTATAGAAATCAAATTTATAACTTTATTGAGTTTTTTTACACGTATTTGTGAATTCCTTAAATTTTTGCTTTAAAATGAATATGTTTCCATTAGACTAAAAATTAAGTACTTTTCACTAATTGTTTGACAAGTTAACGGGATTTCTAACATTTTTTAACACATTATTCAGCTTTCACGAGTGAAAAATTCTTTAAAAAATTAGTGGGTTAAAGATATAAAAATGAAATTTGAAAGAAAATTTTTTAATTCAAATTATTATGAAGTAGTTCCCCATTTTTGCTACTGAATACGTGAATTGTACTAATATTAATAATGTATATATAAAATGAGGCAATAGATATATTTAAAACAGAAACATACTCTAAAATGTAAATAACAAAACAACAAGGTAGTATTGATGCTTAAAATAAAATATCACAGAATAAAAACAAAGAAATTCACTGAGCCATAGTTAACTTTAATTTCTTTTCCCATAAAAAAATTATTTTTTAAATATTGGATAACTATAAATTTTAATCAGGATTCTATAAATTGAGAAAAAATGTTTCGCGGACATGAGTCGAGCAGAACTTGTTACTGTAATGATGAACATGTTACTGTAGGTGAATTGAACTATATAAATGCTTGAAAATGAAGAGTAATTTTCTCTTTTTGTTCGGTAATATTGAAAGAAAATTAATAACATATAAGAAAAAAAACTTATTATTATTCATAATATCGTAAAAACAGCTGATTTTGTCTTTAAAAGATTTTGTTTAAAAAATTTAGAAAAATTTAATTTATAGAGAGGGAATGGAGAGATAATATAAAAAAAAATTCGTTTTATAAAGGGGAAGTTCATAGCTTAGGGAATTTGATGTATATAAGAAAGCTAAATATATTTGATTGCATTATGCAAGGAAAATATAAATATTAGAGAAATATGATCGCAAAAAATAAATAAATATGAAAACTTTTTCTTATACATTCTCTTTTAGTTTTGATATAAAATATCTAAGGGTGGAACATATCTTTTGTTAAAAAAATTCGAATGAAAATGTAGTTAAAACTTTTTAAAAAAAGTGAAATATACATTTGGAGTTTAATTAAAATAATGAATACCGAGAAAAATAAGAAGAAAACAAAAGAAGAAAAGAAGAAAAAAAATTATAATCTGTGTACCAGTTAAAAAAATCTGAAAAGGAAGTTTTAATTTTTTAAAAATAAAGATTAATGTAAAAATAATTTATTATTAATCGTATTAATAAAGGACAAAGATTTAGTAAAACAAATATGTGAATTTTTGTTAGTATTAATTACAATTGCTTTTTAAAGAAATATCAGTATTTTCGCATTGTAGATTTTAATTATGTGTTCGATTAATTTATACAAAAATATAAAATTACTCATAAAACAATGATTATATATATATTGTTAAATTATATTAATGTAATTAAGTCAAGTAATGTGTAAACTTTTATGATATAGTTAAAAAAGAAGTAAAAAAACTGGTTTCAAATAAAGTGGCTCAAAGACGAAGTAGTACCGAGATGGAAAAAAAGTTAATTTAAAGGGAAAACAATATTTTTAACTTTAATGGCTCTTCTTTTTCCTTTTTTTTTAAATGAACGACTCAACAGTGAACTATTCTTTTTTCATTGATCTAGTTTTTTATTATACTTTAATAAATAATAAAAATACTTTCCCAAAATCTTAAGAGACCGTTTCACATATTTAAGCGTGGATAAATAACTTAATCAATATTTTTTTCTTAAACTAAATCTTTTATAATAAACACACAGAACACATTTTACAAAATTCTCCTATTTCCGTTCCACAGTAGTGTTATTTCTCTCCGGCGTCGTTCCCTATCGAAGCTTTAGAATGAATTCTTTCTAGCACATAATATACTCGAGAGAAAAAGGATAACCAGAATTTTACAAGCGCATGCTCTCCCTTTTCTCTATGGAACACTTGAGAAACATTGACTAAGCCTAAGTTTTGGCGGAGGAAAGGTCTAGATACACAACTATATCGTTGAACACATTCAGAAAAAAAACCCTGTAAAGTAAACATCACACTCTTCGCAGAAAGGAACTTTGATTATGATAGATGCAGAAAGACCACTCAGTCCATCGGGAAGGTTGCGTATCACTCATGAAACAATATAGGATTCGGATGGTTCGATCGGATCAGACCGCACGCTTTTTAATTGCCCGATATTTTTGCCATTCAGTCACTTTATATTTACTTTATCCCCTGTTGGAAATGAACAATTGAGTTGTTCTACTTGACTTTAATTTATTTGAAATAAACAAGCACTCCCGTTGAAAGATGTCGACCTTTATTTTGACATAGTTTTGATTTTCTGTTTTTGCTTATTTTACACACACTTTTTTTGTATTTTCTTTTTGAAATACTTTTGGCTGAAATGCATGCAAGGCATTCAGAACAATTTCCACGTGATGCCATAAATTTACTTTCAGCGAAAAGTGAGGAATTTCTGTGTGAACGATGTTATTAAACTCCTTTTAAAACAATTCATCGGGGCATGAGTACTTAACACACTATAATAAGTGAAAGTTCGTAATCCAATGGACATGTTTAAAGGTATTGATGCTCATTAAATATGTATTGTTATTACTGATATCTGAAATGAAAGATGATTCATTATTTTCACTTGATTTCAAAAGTCCCCGTAGATGATTTTTTACTTCTTTTTACTTCACTAGAAAAGTCATTATAATGATTTTTTATTGAGTATGGAGTATTGTTTCTGAAGTTTTAGTGAGAGATTTAAAGTCCCTTGTAGCAAATATTATTTCAATCACTCTAGTTTCAATAATTTAATTCAAAACAAATTAACAAATCGTTTTTAATTTAACATGCTTTTAAAAAATAATGCATATCTTCTGGGATAATCTGAAATGTCAATTGCAGCTGGTTGCCAGATTGAAAAAAGTGAAAAAAAAAACCTTACAGTATTCCTTCCAGTGCTTTTCCTTAAATCCTAAGCTTGACCACTATGCAATTTTGAAAATGCACTTCATGTTTGATGTCGTATTGGTTTTTTTATATATATCTTAGTATTTCACACATTTAATGGATTTACTTCAATTTATCTGTACCTTTTGTCCTTGGAATAGTAACTTTAAGAAAACTATAGGATCCGCTTAGGACTATGATGTATTGTTGGATGGTGGTCTAGGAAACAAGAATTTCTTGACTTTTCGTTCTATATCCTGTTGTCCTTTTTTTATGTGACATCTGGAACTTATCGCCAATGCTTACGTTAGTCAACTGTGTTATTAGGTAAATTAAGTGGCTGATACCCAACTGGAGACCACCAATCGGATTTGAGCGTCCACTGATTCACGAAGCAAGTGGACCAACTAACGCTGAGTCCATCGGGCAATTGTAGTCGTTTGGTCTAGGCCGAATCTGAAGGTTGGGGGCTGCTGTTGAGGATGGCGGACTGCAGGAGGGCCTGGGAGTGCTCTCGGGCTTTTCTCCTCAGATCGGTCACGCTCGTGGAGGTGGGATCGGGCGAAGAGCTCTCTGACGTCACAGCCGAAGAGGTCACGGGTTTTGGAAGACAACACGCGCAGAAGGGAAATGCTGTAATACAAGAAACTACTTTAGGAAAAAATAAATATTGTAGAATGGCTTAGCCTAAGTCGAAGTGGTAACAAACCAATACGACAGTCCATAATTTTATTTCATTTTTTGAAGTACTGATGAAATAGGTATAAATTATAGACTGAAGTCCTTTAAGAGAGGGCTTAAACATTTTATTTTTTCTTTAAAACAACTTATGAGTATTTTTTTTTCCTTTTACACTTCAAATCCCAAATGATAATGTATTTCATCATAGAAAAATCAAACAGTATTACTGGTAATACAAGATAAAACGGTTGTGTTTTAAATGCAATCATCCACCGACAAATGTTACAATTTTTTTATTTATTTTGGCTTCTTTTTTTTGAGAAATCTTAAAAGACAGCATTTAGAAATGCTATCTGGAAAAATGGTAAAAACATAAAAATCACCAAACAATACTTATAATTTTTAAAAATTTTCGTTCGAAAATTTCATTGATCTTGCTGAAGTTTTTCATGGAGTAGTTTCAAAGGGACTAAACAATTTCTTGAAGTATTAGTTTAATATTTTAGAAATTGCCTATAAACCTTTCACTTGCTTAACAGTGTAAGCTATCACCTGTTGTATTTGCAATTAGTTTATTTTTGAAAGAATTTTATTTTTAAGTTTATGAAGAATGATGCAGTTCATCTATTATTGCTTTTATTTTATAATGAAAATATTTTATAAATTTTGTGTCAAAACACTTTTGTTATTGTAAAAGAAAGATAATATTAGTAATAGTCCTAAAATCACTACCACTGAATTTAATAGGAAATTACAATAAATAAATACAGATTAACAAACACAAAGGAAACCTTTTCAAAATCAAATCCTTATTAGTTAATTCTTTTAGTTTTATCTTTACAAAAGTAAACACATCTTTAACTAAGAAATGTCAGTAGGAAAACGCTTAAAAATAAGGACATATAATACACCCAGTATCTTAAAAAACAGATGAACATGAAAACATGACAGAGCTTTAAACACACATTCAGTTTTTGTTTGCGTTTTTCCCCTTCTCTATTTCGTTTGATAATCATAAAGATTGTTTATTCTATGATAAGTGTAAAAAAGTAGATGCTATGTAAAAGTAGATGTGTAAAAGTAGAAAGTCGTGTGAAATAATAAAGAAAGCTTTGAAATTTTTCTGATAATAACGCTTCGCATTCATATACTGAGTAGTGAATACTCTAACAGATAGACCATCAAACTATGTGAGTTTATGCTTAAGGTATCCAACTGGTTTAAAATCATCATTTTCATAAAAAAAAAACCAAAATTTATTTTTAGACGATTTTTATATCCTGTTTAATAAGCTTTCTAAAAATATCTTACTTTTAACTCTGAGTTAATTAGAAAAAAATTATACAGATGTTTTTGTTTGGCGTAACAAGCCCAAATCGAAACTGGAAATTCAAATCCAAAAACAGAAGTGGAGAGTTTCGATTGTTTCCCTCCGCAAAATACGATTTTTATTCATTTAAATTATTTTAGAGAATTATTTTCATATTCGGTGAACTTTATTTCACTTTATAAATACTTTTATAGATATATTTCGCGTTCAAATAGGAAACAGTTAACAGATTGCAATGTTTGTTTTGATTTAAACGAGTTGCTATTTTTTTATCAGGTGAGTTCAAAATTAGAGCTCTTAAGATCTTTTTTGATAGTAACTTTATATAGAGTAATGGATATTTTATAATTAATTAAAGATATTACGCCAAAAAAATAAGATCAGTGAGGCAAAAAAAAAAAAAAAAAAGAAGAAATTTCCAGAGAGTAGAATTTGTTAATTATACGTTGAAAGAAAATTCAGCGGGTCTTTCAAATTCAGTTATTAATTCTATTAAAAAGACTTATATGAATCTTTGCGATCAAAATTTCCTAAGAAAATCCACGGTAAAACTCAGAACTGCAATGAAACTTTTACAAAGTCGTGTGGAGTATAACCCCAAAAGATACCTTTGTTGAGCTACAAACATTCCCCTTAGGGATTTATATTACAATGAAACTTTTTAATTCTGGGTTTGCTGGTCTATTACCTCTACTTTAAAGGTTAAGAATAGAATTAGGGCCTGGAATTAAGAGATATTTTGGTAGCTCGACAATATGAGAGTTGTTGATTCAATGATACATTCTAAACCAGATAAGAAACTGTCTTGTATGAAAAAGAAAGGCCCTTCCAAAACGTAAAAGTGTAAGTATGAGACTCAAGGAAGGCACCACATATGAACCTGAAGAGTTTTGATACCCTCCTAGAAGCCTTTAAAAAGTTTTATTGCAAATATAAACTTTATTTTGCATTTCCTGAAGAATGTTATTTTGCACATAATGGTTCACAGTAAAAGTGATATCTCTTAAAGCAATTGAAATATTCTTATGAATTTTTTGAGTTTATTTTTTGTCTTATAATAAATGCTTTGAGCTAAAAGCTAAAGGTAACTTTTCAGTTAAGTTATTTTTTAATGTAATTTTATATGAAAAACGTTTTTTAATGAAAATTCTGCTTATTTTATTCACCTGTATTTCATAATTTTATTGTAAAATGAGTTTTTTTAGTATAAAGTATAGTTAAACGTTACAGAATTGTATTCCTGTAAAAATTATATTTGTTTTTGTAATATATATATACTTTAGAATTGTTAGAAAAAGAGAAAATTTTTGTAATATTTTGATTCAGATTTCTCAATATTTTGAAAAATATTTTTTCAAAAAATTCTTTTTGCTGTACTTTTATAGTTTTGTAACATACTTGCTTAAAAAATGAAAACTAGATAATTATTTAAGTCATATTTTAGAAAATTGTCTCCGAACCCAGTCGGATACCTTAAAAAGTAAAAATTGTGTTTTAAATTTTTAATTATATATTTAGCTTTTTCTCTGAATCAAACATTTGAGGAAAGTAGTTAATGAATATGCTTATATTAGATTTGACCAAATGGTAAACATCTAACTTAATTATGTATTTAATACATATCTGCAGCAAGTGTATATTGAATTGTTTAATTACGAGTATATGACTCAAAATGAAAAGGTTCATCAGAACTAGATTCTTTTGTAAGTAGAATATTAACGCCATACCATAGCTATGCTCCCAACTGTGTTATTAAACGTTTTAAGGGAAGAAGAGCATTTTATCACGCAGCAGTTTTTCGTGATACCAAAACTGATCGAGTTTAATTAATATTCTTTAAAACCAATTGATCGTCCAATCATAAGTTTTTCGTATGCATTTGTTGCGTTGTTTTTATTCTAATGAGAGCATTTTTTTTTTTTTTAAAAAAAGATTAGTTTAAAAAACTCAATATATTGAGTAAAGTTTAAAAGACGTTTCAAAAAGGTTAAAAATCGTATACATTATATAATCCATGCATTTTTTTAAATACATACTTAACAATTTATTTTGTCATACGTGCACGGTTTCAAAGCTGTATTTCAGCAAAGTTTAAAAAAAACGTTGCTTTTGTGTTGATATTAACACTTTTGAAATTTAAAGACATTTTGAACTGGTTTTTGACAGGTGTAATTAATTAAAAAAATATTTAAAACACTTTTAAACTACCTAGAACAAATATTGTACATATATTTGAAGCAAAAAAAAAAAGATTCATAGTTTTTTTTTTTGTAATGAAAAGGGAAAAATCGGCTCTTGATCTTCTCACATAATGTACTCTTATTAACAAAAATCAAGGCGATAACAACAACTGAGTTGAGAGGTCTCAATCCGGTGGTATTTAAGTTGGATTTAATAGTTCAAAAGTTTAGGTTTCATCCAACTAATCTTACTAATTGAAGTTTTTGATTGGTAATGGATCATTTAAATTTTTTTTTAAAAAGAAATGATTCAGTATTAATAAAACATCAATATATGTGAAGATACAAGTTTATAAAGACGTTATCAAGAATAGGTTAGGTTAAAAATCGTATACATTATATAATCCATGCATTTTTTTAAATACATACTTAACAATTTATTTTGTCATACGTGCACGGTTTCAAAGCTGTATTTCAGCAAAGTTTAAAAAAAACGTTGCTTTTGTGTTGATATTAACACTTTTGAAATTTAAAGACATTTTGAACTGGTTTTTGACAGGTGTAATTAATTAAAAAAATATTTAAAACACTTTTAAACTACCTAGAACAAATATTGTACATATATTTGAAGCAAAAAAAAAAAAGATTCATAGTTTTTTTTTTTGTAATGAAAAGGAAAAATCGGCTCTTGATCTTCTCACATAATGTACTCTTATTAACAAAAATCAAGGCGATAACAACAACTGAGTTGAGAGGTCTCAATCCGGTGGCATTTAAGTTGGTTTAAAGTTCAAAGTTTAGGTTTCACCAACCAACTTACTAATGAAAGTTTTTGATTGGTTAATGGAAATCGTTCTGAAAGCATCCTTCGTGGGGGAAATTAAAAAAGAAAACTGCGATCTCAAGCGTCATTTTAGCTACTTTAAGACAGATCCTATTTCAGAGTGAGTGAAATAGAGAGATCCCATTTCAAGTAATTTTATAAATAAATTAGTTTGAATCAATTAGTTTAAATAGAATTGATTACAGTTTATCTAATAAAACATACTAATAATCTCTGATTTTCGAAATATACACATCAGCTATGATACAGAATGAAGCGAAATGTCTTTGAAAAAAATATTAGCGTATTTATTTGAATCTAAACCGACATTAATTCTAAACTGCATTCCAAATTTTCAACAAGATTCTTAGAAAAAATTAAATAAAGTATATAAAAGTATATCCATATCCAACATTAGCGATGTTTTAAAAAAATTAAAATAAGAACTAATGGGAAGCGAATAATTGATTTATTTTACTAATATATAAATAACTTTTTAGAACATATACACGAACTTGTCATTGCTCTAATCGTCAATATCATGTTCAATTTCCAACCATCCAACGAACTTTTCTGCCTTCGATTCTAAGACTCACCCAATTTTCACTAGCATTAGCATTGGGTAAAAAAATGAGGCTTATATTTGAATAAATACGGTAATTTCTTGAATAATGCCATAACGTTGATCGTAATCCAAAAGTAGAGAAATTTCAAAAATGAATTCATTTTTTATCGCTCTCAAAATGAATAAATACTCAATAGGAAACACCTCCTTAGCTGTTGTTTAACCTATAAAACAAATCCCGAAATTTTGAAATATGCCATCTGCGTAACTTTTTTTTCTATGTGGACGCTCTATCACACACATATATAAATTATACTTTGCAACAAATTTTCTCAATGGAGATTTCAGCATAACACAAGTTTCTATTTGAGTGAAAAGGCAAAGGGGTAAAGGAGATAGTTTAGGTGGGATACGTACACAGCTCCACTGACCTTTGAAGGGGAGGGTGGAGGGCGCGAACTGGTGGCTCAGGTGGTGGGGGAAGTACATGGGCGGCAGAGGGAAGCGGCCGTGGTTGGCGGGGTTCATCATGCTCTCCATGCACGCCTGGCTGCTCAGGGGGCCCCTGCAACAAAAAGAGACACCATCAACACATGTCCGGTTCAATTAAATAAGAAAAAGATACATGTGTCCGACATTTCATTCTGCTATCACCCTACACCTTAACTAAAGTAAATAAAATATTGTGTGTGGCGCAACTCAAAGCAATCACAAACTGTAATAATAATAATAATAATAATAATAATAATAATAACATGCATTTTTAAAATTCTCTTATTTGTTTCAAAAAACAATCAGCAACTACAATGTTATCCCTCATTTTCTTCCTTTTTTACAAGAAAACAAAGGAAATCCATGAAAAAAGTGGTTTTATATTTGAATACAGTATATATAAAAATTCGTTTGCTTAATATAATTTGAATTCGTAATATTTGAAAGTCAAATGTAGTAAAACAGTTCAAGAGTCACGAGAACAAATACTAGAAGTTTATGCGCAGATGCTTTAAAAACTAAAGAAATAATATTTCGATAATTTTTCCCTCCTGATTATTGTATTTTTCTTAAGTACAAATCCTGCTAACGTATTTTTTATATATCTTTACAAGATATTTCTTGCAGTTCCTTTAATAATCAGAGTACTGTTATTATTATTATTTTTGATAAAGGAATGCTGGAAATATAATACTCAAAATAAGTATTCTTTCATGGAATTTGATCCAAAGTATTAAACAAACGAATAGAATATTCATAAGACAATTAGGTTCAATAATGTTACAACTAACATCATCCATTTTATTGGAACACGATTCTAAGTGCATTCTACTAAATTGAATGAAAAAAGTTGAGTTCCAAAAACTATGTGCCATGAAAAGGAAACACTGATACTGGAAGGAATTCAAGATACTTATAGAATGAGCCAAATATAGTTCTTAATCAATAACTAAATTAAACATTTCACTAGATATGAACAATGAAAAAACAAGGGGAAAAAGATTTCTTATCAACCATATTAATCAAGGATCAATTGGAAAATTATCTGAATAATTATTGACAATTACCATTTAATGCTACGTAAGAAATTAAAATTGGAACCCTGTAATAGTGCATCTTTTTGAGTATTTAATAATTTCTGCTTAAATTTATACGTCAAAGATTTTCATTGATGTAAATCTAATAATACATCTAAGTGGCTTTATTACCACTTAACTTTACTACAATCTTCCATAAAATAAAATGAAAACAAAGATAAGGTGAATTCTTTCTAAACTCTTTAATGAATCATAGTATATTTTTCCCTTTTTTTGAAGAATTAGTTCCTCGGTTCTGGATTCGTTCTTAGACAGTAGACATGGGGCCTCTGACCCAGCGGTTATGATCACGAACGCACCGCTAACGTGTCATGAGTTCGAGCCGTAATGCTACTGAAGACCCACCATGTAGAAGGTTTATCATGGTTCCAAGTCCTTCCATGGTGGGGTAGTTTGGAGAGGGGGATGCCAGCTCAGATGTTGCTCTCCTCACTTGACTGGGGTTCAAATCTAGGAAATCCGTCTCCAATAACCTTCGCGTTGCCTTTAGCGCGACGTTAATATAACTCTCACTCTTGATACTAAGAGTGATATATCCAGTACACTTCTACTGGAAAAATACTTTCCACTTTTTTATACACAATAAGTAAATAACTTCAGGTCGAATAAGACATTTTTGAGAAAAGTTTGTTAAAATTATTTTATGCATTTTTGTCC
The DNA here is from genome assembly GCA_019973975.1 of Trichonephila clavata. Classification (NCBI taxonomy): domain Eukaryota; kingdom Metazoa; phylum Arthropoda; class Arachnida; order Araneae; family Nephilidae; genus Trichonephila; species Trichonephila clavata. The sequence goes on from BMAO01026134.1 coordinate 206,431, forward strand.
TTGCTTAAAAAAAACTGAATTAATTTCCAAGATGATTGAAACTGCAGTCTAGCACCGAGAATTTATATTGACCTATGGAATTATACAATTAAATAATAATTACTTGCTTGGATAAAAGGCTGTGATATATATCCATGTAATTTGTTTTATGTGGCAAGTGATTTAAAAAAAAAAAAATATGACATTTGCGATTTATGTGACTGTGGAAAATGGATTCGCTAAGGGAGTTCCATTTTTATTTCGTTCTATATTCTATTTTGGAATCGATATTCCCCATTCTCTAGAAATTTCTAACTTACATTAGATCTGAGACTAATAAAGAGTGCCTCGCGCATAATGGAATGAATCAAAGTTTCCACTTGATGGGTGCGCAGTGAGGGTGCGCGCAGGCAATTACTCGCAAGATCCATTTACTCGACTCGATGGGAAACAAAGACAAACCAAAATACATCCGAGAATTGTTTGTTCTTAAGGTCTTTAAATCGGCACCGAGAAAATTTTTCACAAACTTTTCCTTCGCTTTTCCTCGATAATAATAATGACACCTCTTGGCTCGGGGTGCTAACGTAATGTCTTTGATTTCTATTAGCCAATGAAGAGTGCGTTCAGAGAAGGAGAGTCGCAGTTACAGTTAGAGAGAGAGAGAGAGAGGAGGGCATTAGTTCGACTGCCTTTTCTTCTCGATTTCTAATTGCATTATCTCGAGTTTGCCATTCCTTTTCTTTTAGCCGATGGGAAATGTTTTATATATGAAAGGATTTTCTCTGCTTTCCTGGAAACAGGGTTGACAGCCGGTCCCGGCGCAATGTCAGGACGAGGCTTTCCACTTTCCATCAAATTCTAATTGAGCCACCGCGGATCGCCTGCAAAAATGGCGCCCCTCGCTTTTACTCCGTCTCGGAATGGCAACGCAATTATCGCGCGCGCAAACAAACACGTGGAATTTTTAATTGAATCGAATTAAGACTTTGCACTCTGTTAACTCGATTCCGTTGCGCGTTTTGTTTTCTTAGAGGGTGCACTCTAATGAAGGATCCCCCCTCCTTCTTAAGGTCATAATGGGGTGGGCACATAAAAAGGAAAAGGGAAAATCTCCTCTTTGTGGTAATTAGAGGAAGTACCTAGTCGTAAATAACCTCCAATTAATCGAATTAAAACACGTGCATTAAGCCTCGCTTGCTGCAAACGGATTTTTCATTACGCCAGTTTACCCTTTTAACTTTTCTCCCTCTTTATCCCTGAGTTGGGGACTTTTTGTAAAGAGAGATTCTCCGGGACGAGAAAGAATCTTCTTCTGGCGAAAAGGAAAAGTGCACAAGTTTTGGAACGCCGGTGATGTGGAATTAAGTTTTCGTGGGCTTTTAACAAAATTGTTGCCTTTTTCGAACACGGGGAAAATATTCTTTTATATCGAGAATTGATTATTTTAATGAAGTTATTTTGTTTTGGAATTTTAATGGAAGTGATCACGTTAGCATTACAAACCTTGGGTTAAAAATTGTTGTTCGAAGCAATCTAAATTGAATTATGTTCGGTAAAAAGATAAATTGCGTTATTTTTATTTAAGTAATAAATCCCTTTGAAATCGATTGCGCGGTGGTTTTGCTGTCTTACTAACGCAAAGGTCATTTTTATAGTGAAGTATTTTTTTGAAGAAATTGAAATGAAATCATATTAAGTAGTGGTAGTTCTTCTAGAGAAGGATTGTTATTTTGATTAGGAATTATCACACAATTTTTAAATCAGAACACTTTAAAGGAGTATCAAAATTTCTCAGAACATTTTTAAGACGAGAAAATGTGCCTTTTTAGAAACATTAAGACGCCTGAAATGTAATTAAATATGTATGTATTTAGATAAACCCAAGTGTGTGTGCGTGTGTGTGATATATACGAAGTTCTTGTAGACATAATTTTAAAAGTAAATCATAAGGGAAATTTTTTAAGGTAAAACGTCAAGAAATATTTATTATTTTAAGTGATCGTGTGTTTGAGAAACCCAAAAAGACAGTTAAGAAAACAATTTACTAAGCTTACAACATTCTAATTTAGAAAATGTACCTATATGCTCAAGCAATTGCTTTATTTATATTGAAATATTTAGAATTTATACAACTGGAAAATATGTTTAAAATAGTTTTAATTATCTACTTTTAATTTATTACTTTACTTAATTCACTGAAAAATATTTCTGAGTACTAATAATTTAAATGGAATGATTGTACTTCTTTCATAAAAATCATTTGAATCGTTACTGAAATAAATAAAGTTGAATGTGCCTTGTTTGATCAAAAAATTTAAGCATAAGAGCTCAAACTTACAATTAAAATAATTCCTATAATAACATTTGAAAACTGCATTTCGAAAAGAGATATTTAGTTTAAATTTGTTTAATTTTGTTACACATGCTAAAAACAGCCCAATGTGTACAGTATCGATGTTTTTATTTTTTCTATCGTGTCATTTACAGTTCTTATTTGAACATTTTACTTAAATAATATTAAATATTCATCATATTTTTTTACAAAAATGTCTTATTATGATAATAATAAAAAGGGAAAGTTAGCATTATTTTAAAAGCAATAAAAATGATAAGGAAAGTAACACTTAAATAAATTTAATGTTAATAATTTAAATTACATAAATGAAAAAAATTAAATTTTTAAACTATTTTAGAGAAAAACTAAGAAAACACTTTTTTAATAAAATAATAAACCTGTGCAATCGAGAAAAAAATTAATCTGTAGAGTTATTACAGGTATACAACTTCAAAAATACAAATTTATCAAAGTTTGATTTCTTTTAATATTATTTTGAACTTTTTTACATCTTTTTCTGCTAAGTCACATGGCTGAAAGAATTTTTCTTTAGATATCTACGTTTACAGAAAATGATTTTTTAGTTAACTTTATCTTTTTTGGGTTATTATTTACAAAATTTACTTTAAACTTTATCTAAATTGATAATTTAAAGTAATGACTGAAACATAGATTCTGATTATTTAAGTTTTTAAACATTCTTAACAAAAGGTTAAATAACATTTCTCTTTATTGAGTGGTTGCCCAAAGTCAGAAATAAAAAATTTCCCCCAAATATTCCCCACTTATAGGCACAATTCTTCGTATTTACATTTAATTTCTAACTGTTTCTGTTCGAAACTAATATTTAATGTGGTTCACATCCTGTGAATTTCGTTTATTATTTTTCAGTAATTTTTAAAAACTTCTTCAAAATGAGGAGATTATGCTATCATGTATTTGTTGGAGTACAAATTTATTGATTACTGATTGTTACAAAAATTGAAATGCATTTTATATTTTTAAAATTAAACACGGATCCCAATGATTTGAAATTACAGGTTGTCTTTTCCTTAGTCGGATTAATTGAATGCGAAATAAATATTTTTTCAAAAAAAGAGATTCTGGAAAGTTGGTATACGACCACATGATACATGGCATAGGAAGCTGTTCACAATACGGTTTTATTAAAGCTTTTTGTTTCTACACTACCTAGAGGCAAAGTTACACTCAATTTTATAAAATTAGAAAAACCGGAAGTGGGTATTTGATCTACCAGAAGTGGGCATTTAAATTGCTCAAAATCTATCATGCGAGTCTGATAACTCAAAATATTGCAAATGTATTTCTATAAAACTTTTTGAACCTGATATTTATGTTATTTTCTAGAGAATGTACTAAAATATTTCTAATTGTATGAATACTTTTTGAGTTATGACTTGTTATTTAAATAATGGTCTCATAAAAATGTAACATTTCTTATAATGTTTACTCAATCAGCTTTAAAATCTTCAAATTTTAATAAAAAATTAAAATTTTAGTACATTTTCTAGATAAATGCATCTAATTTGTTTTAGTAATATTTTTGCTAATATATATTTATTACTTTTTTCTCTAACTGCTTTGAAGTTATTCAAAAATATTGCTAAATTTCACTTATAACTGTGATTTTGTAAAATTCAGGTAATTTATTTTAAATATTGATAGTTAAATAGTAATATTTATTGGTATTGAGTCCTAAAAGAGCATTTATAATGTGTTAGTAGGCTATTTTGTTAAAAAGTATTCCGAACGTGTTCGGATACCTTAAGAATAGTAGTGGAGTAATCTAAGTTCAGAGTCACCCAAATGCGACACTCTGGACCCTATACTGTAGCTAAAATCAGATCAAATATTGACAAGTCTTTTATAGGCACTCACCCCGAGGAAAGCGATGAGAAGAGGGATGACCTCAGGAAGGATCCTGGCCTGAGGCACCCCGAAGGATCCTTGAGGAGGGAGGCATCTCCTCCAAAGGATGCCATGGGAGACCGGGACAGTAGGAGAGAGGGGAAATCGCTCAAGTGCTCCGAAGCACCCCCTAGCACCACAGAGGACTCGGTCGAAGAGGTCGAGGAGGACTTGGAGATTACGGCTAGAGAACCCTGTGAAAAAAGCATAACACACATCAATAGAAGAAAAACATTGTGTATACACAGAAATGCATAAAATAATTTTTGTTGGACAAAGTTAGGCACCAACTCACAGGCGTAGAGAGTTTCATACATTAATATATGTCTTATTTTTTTCTTAATTTCAAATTATTTTAAAATTAAATTTAAATATTGCATCCATTATCAATGTTAATTCTAAGAAATTGTTTTACTAACGTTGTTCTACGACTACTTTTTTTCAAAAATGTGCAATTAAAAAAAGGTCTATAGATTGAATAAACATAATGGAATTTCAGTACTTATTGGACAGTGTATTTTCAAAGAAATCATTTGCCTTTTGTATAAAATTCCATATAACATGGACTGAACCCATAATTCAGAAAAGATAAATATTTTACGAATAGGTTGTAAGAAATGACATATACCACTAAAAATATAGTTTGTGAGAAGTATTTAAAAAAAAGTGTACAGAATAAGAAAATATATAATTATTCTAATACTCCGTTCGAATAAGAAATGCATTTCAAAGCAATTTTGCCTGCGACATTTTTCTTTTGTTTTCAATTTCAAAAGTGCAATTTCTCCTGTACTAACATTTGACCGATCAATATAATCTAGGGACATTGAAACAGATTTTTGCAATTTATCAAATGGAGTAAATAGAAAGATTAAAAATACAAAAAAACTTATATTAAAAGAAATATAAATTATTATTTATATCTGAAACAATTTTTTGTTGCATTAATCCCTATTAAAGCTAAATTAAATTGTTTGTCTTTAATTTATATCTCATTAAGATTATTCATCGAAATTTTACTTTAGTTGATTCTTTGTTATGATTCGATTTCGAAGCATTCGTTTTGTCAAATACTGGCTTAGAATAAAATTGAATTTAGAACATTCTTCCGGATAAGAGTTTTCTTATCGATTCCTTGTCCTCTTTGTATAAAAAACGGATGCATTAAACTTTTATACAAATAAATATATTTTACCAATGTTGTTCTGTTACCATATTTCGTTCTTTACAAAGCTCAAAAGGGAGCAAGCATTGTACATTGTCAATGCATTTTCCACACATACAATCAATAATTCAATCTTTTATGTGATAGTTTATATCTTATTTAATTTTTGCATTATTTTGATTCATTATTCAACAGAAGTATTTCCTTGACTCATTTTGTATTTAAAAGTTTCTTCATAATTTTTATATACAATACTATTTGGGTTTCCTTTCAGATTTGTTTTACCTTTTCATCGAAATACTACAAAAATATTTTCTGCGCGATAACTGTAACTATCTACGATATATCATTTAAAATTTTCTGTTGTGCATTTTCAAACAGATATGTATTTTATGCGCACACTCAAATATCCCCAAAATATCAATATTATCACCAAAGCCTAAAAAAAATAATTTATTTACATGCAGTTAATGTAGTTTCAAAGATCAATACCAGATATAAATATTTTGAAAATTAGCTTTAAATCATTCTCAATAGTTTCATTTTAGGAAATTAAAATTGAAAAGATTGATGTATATATACGAGTATATTTAAGAATCGATTACATGAATCACAAATTTTGCGAGTCTATTTTTCTAAAAACAGAAGCTAATTCTTTTAATAATGTTGGCTTATTGCAAACTGATATTGAATCGCTAATACATTAATTGGTATGTAAATCAAAAGTGTGAGGCAAATAATTTTTTTCTACGAACTTTGTGAGTTAAAAACCATTTATGTATCAAAGACCATCGAAATATTGATATATGCAATCACTACTCGCGAATCCCTTCCAATCCACTAGTTCAAAATGAAAAATATTTGCTTGCTGAGTTTCGATTGAGTTAAACAAACATTTGTCTTTTTTACAAGACCAGCAAACAAAGTAAAATTAACATTTCATTTAAGCTATTTAAATTTAGAGCACTTTTATTATGTTCCTCTCCAAAACTTAATATTTAATTTACTGATTACTTTTATAACAAGTTTAAGGCGTAAAAAATTGTGTAAATGGTATGTCTGGAATTTGATAACACTCTTCTTTTAGACAAGCAAAATCAGTGCTTTCAAATTTGTATGTATTGACGGTTATTCATTCGAGTGAATTGGAGAAACAACTGATTTATTGTCAGACATGACATGAAGGCAGAAAAAATGTTTTTGATATTCTAAGTGTTTAATTGGTGTATCAATGATTTTTTTTATGCTTAAGCGATAACTTCCTTTTTATAAGCACTTTTAAAGTAGGATTTTGTTTTAATTAATTTGTAAAGGTATATTTATATTTATTTTAAAAAACTCTGTTAGAACCACGAGCGATTTTTTTTTCTTTACTTTCTTTTCCGAAATACTCTTTTCTGAATTTTTATAGTTTTAGCAAAAGTTTTCTTGTTTTTATGCGTATGTATTAGTTTAAAATTTATTAATAAATCTTGTCAAACTTTTTAAAAAATTAATGAATTAAAAAGATTTAGCATTGCATATAGCCAAATAATTATGATTTGTTAATTATTCATTATTAAATAAAAGCCTTAAGTTTAATATTAGTTGAAAAATATTTTAAACATTCAGATTTTTGTGAGCAAATTAGAACAATCTTTTAAATATTAAAGCGACTATTTTCAGATTCTTATATTAGAATATGCTGAAATAATTCAAATATAAAATTGATACTTAAGTCTTCAAGATTGATGATATAGTATGCAAAAACCCCTCCACATACTCTTTTTTCTACATACAAATATGCTCACAGTTTTTTTTCTTTTACAGTGTAAGGAATTATAAAAGACATTTTTCAAGTATGCTCATATTACATTAGAACTAAATATATATAAAAGCTTCTAATTTAATCTCTAGCTCAATCATTGTTACATCTCAAAATCAGTTGTCTATGCGTTTTCCTTACATGCATTGTCTTCGAGCAGGGAAAGCACTTTTACAGAAAAGTGAATGCGGATCTGCATTTAGTGTGTTGCATACTTATATAATCATAGACATGTAAACTCCATTAAGTAATTCATCTGATTTGACAGGAAGAAAGTAGCATTGACTAAAGATGCATTTCGAAAAATTTGAAACAGTTGTGAGTATTTCAATCACTTTAAGGCATCCAACTAGGTAAGGAGACCAATTTTCAAAAATTAATTTTCAGAAAAGTTTCATTGTTTTAAGAACATAACAGGCTTAAAGAGTCGCAAATAAATAACATATCACCCTTTGGTTTAGAAAAAAATATTATTTTTATGAAACTTTAGCAAAATTTTCAAAGTTAAGAAAAACTCCATGAATAAAATTGTATTTGACATAATGCAATTTTAGTTTCATTGAAACACTTCATCCATCTGAAGTGTCACAAATATTTTATAAGCATTTAAATTTTGTTGTTAATGATTTTTCGTTAAAATTACTGTAAGTTCTAAGCTAAAAATTGTTATAAAATGTGATTAAATGTAATTAACTTAACATTTGTGGTTTGTTACACTCTAAAGAGTTCATAATATGTATGTTATAAATTTTATTGAATTTGATTGGATTTTCTTGGAGATATCCCGTGCTTAGTTCACAAATTATTTTGAAAGTTTCATTCTTCAAAAAGAACATTAAAAATATTCTTATCAGTTAGATAAAGTAAATACTATAAAGCAACTTCAAAAACTCTCGTTTTATTTATAATTCTTTTTTCCTCAATATTTATATTTCTTTTTTTTCCAATGGCCCTAACATCAAACACCTAAAAGTCACTCTTACAACCTAGTTAGATACCTTAGTTAAATTTTTTGTTGAAGCTTTTCAAATTTCTATATATGTGTTGCTGTTTAAAATTGTTCAATACCTAATGATGTCAGACACGATCCAAGTTAATATCTTGTTCAGAAAGACCCAAACAGCCAAGAATATGGAATATGTAATGAATATTTGATAGAGGATTAAGACATATATATATATATGAATGAACTATCCAATCTCTCAATGATGATATCTTAAGTCTTTTTGAGGGAATATTTGATGTTAGGGGGTAAGAAAGAAGAAGTAAAATTCTTGTAAAATCCTTCAGTTGATTTATTTGTTACTCAATTACTGTGGATGTCCGCATGAGGAAGGATCCACTAGATAAGAGTATTGTGAGACAGAGAATCCAATATTACCTTGTGAGGAAATTTTTTTCTATAAATACGATTAGTATGTTTCATTTAGAAATTATGCAATACGATTCCATAATATTTTGTTACATAATACTCTTATAATGATGCGCAAAATAATAATAACTTAATAGTTTTTAACAAAATTACCTAGATTTTTTTCTAGAATTTGATGTATAAATTTACCTAGTAATTATATACATCACAAATTGTTCGAATAACATTTTAAAAAAAAACGGTGTTTATACTACTTTAACATATAAAATCCAAAGTTAAATAAAGTTAAAAATCTTACTAACAAAGTTATGGACTTAACAAAATCACAATTAAGTTAACGAAGATTTCTCTGCATGCTTTTAATTTTCTGTTGTGTGATTACAATAATTAATAATAATACAATTCATATCCAGGAATTGTGAAAATTTGAAGAAGTTTGTAAATTATATACATTCATCCTGAATAAACCATTCCATTTCTAAATTTATCACATGAATTACAATTTCTTGTCAATATGTCAGTTAAAAGTGTTATACAAGAATATTTGTTTCATTAATAGAAAATTCTTCCGAGCCTTACGGGAAAATAATTCTTTATTCGAAAGGAGAATTCGATAATAACATATATAAGAAACGGTTGTGTTAAAGAAACCTCTTGATATCAGCTTTATTTGGAATCTTTTTTATCAAATAAAATATTGTAACTAATATTTTTTAACAAATATTTGTAAAAATAGCTTTTTTTATTTGAAGCACACTTTATATGCAATGATTGATTAAAGAATCAAAGTGGAGAAAAGTTGTTGCTTTTGAATATATAAATATTTTTCTTACTGTCTTTAAGAACTTTCTACCAAAGCTTTTACACCACGTGATCTTTGTAGAAAAATTGAGAAATGAGTAACTAATAAAATTTGAATCTATATTTGACTAATATGGAAGACTACTAAGTATTAAAATCGATGGAATCAAACAAGTCTTCAGCTGGATAAACGTGGAAATTTCGCCTGCAAGGTACTCATAATTACACTGCCTTTTAGCGTGTTAAGGTGTGTGTAACAATAGGATATACGTGAGATTTATCTCTATAACTCGGAATATTTCCACCCAGCCAATTTGGCTCTTTGAGATAAACGAACTACACTTCGTAAACGAACGTCAGTACTAAATATAATATAAATAGTCAGTGAGGCAGAAAATAGGTATTAAGTGGATAATTCAAGCACACTAGTACTGCCGTAATTGTAATAGCTTAATACTGAATTATCTCCGAATTATAGCCATTCCGCTATTAGAAAATATTGAAGGATTTCTCTTTGGAGAGTTCTGAGGTTGCATCTCACCAAAGATAAGTACCCATTATTTATTACTACAGGGATTCTCAAACTGTGGGGCTTGCCCTCCCAGGGGGTGTGATAACTCCATGGGGGGGGGCACGAATACATCGAAAAGCCAAATATATACGAGTATATAGAACTATAATATTAATTTACTGAAAGAAAGTAAAACGATATATACACATTCTGACATAATAAAAATAAAATACACATTTACGCTGATGTAATGTACTTTTAAATACACCAGTAATACACAATGTATTTGGTAAGTAATTTATCAATACATACCAGAAAAATAAACTAAATTATGAACACGTTTATATAATCTTTCAAGTGACTCCCATGAGCTTATCTTGCAGAGAAAGGTTTTTCAAAAAAAGGTTTTATTATTAAAAATTAACACACATGTAAGTTATTTTGCTGTATTCATTTGAGATCTGTATTTTGTCTTCAAAGCAACCTCTGAAGAAAATCCGGTTTCCCAAAAGTAGAAAGTTGGAAACACTAATAGTATACGGAATGCATTTGTGTGTGTGTGTGTTCATGCCAGATGTGATGGATGTAAGACAGAGAACAACAGAGACTAAATTATTTTTCTAATGACATTTGTACTTCTGGAAATGGATGATTGAGGAAATAAATATTTAATTTAATTAAAAATTATTTTATATATATATAATATGTTCTAAGTTAAAAATTAGAAAGGAAAAATTACATAATATTTATTTTATTACTTAAAAATAACATAGACAGAATTTAATATTTATCCCGATAATTTGTACGGTTTATAATTAAAGTCGTATTGCAGCTTCTGAGTCAAAGTACGTTATTATTGCATTCAGTACGTTGTTATTGTATGGGGGTGAGGAAAATTATGATTGAAATTGAGTCACAAATATTGAAAGTTTGGGAAGCTCTGTATTACTAGTTTATTGTTTTGTCGATATATCGCGTAATCAGGTTTAAGGTTAGATTAACAAAAGGGAATTATTGTGAATATCTATTGGTCATTATTTCGTGTCTGACTTAATAGCGTCTCTATAACTACTCGCATTCGGATTCCCGAGAGCCCGACGACATGTCAAGACTCCACCTACATCAATACGATGAAGAGGTACAGCAACGGGTGTTCCTGTAGTTCCGCAATTCTATTGTCTCTTTCAATTAAACATCCATAAAATGGTTCGAATTGCTAAAACGCGTATTCGTCTGATTACAGATGCATTTCGGGTTTTAATTTTGCATGTAAGAAACGTAAATCTTGTTCTTTTCCAAAATTATCGACAGAAAACCCCCATTTTTATTCCTTTATAAACTGTTGGCTGGGAAATATCTCCTTCATAAGGTAATATTCTATGGAGACATTCGAAAACAATTTCACGCGTTCAGCATAATCTAAATTTTTTTTCCATTTCAGTCAATAATAAAATTAAAATAATTATTCAGTGTATATAGAACAAAGAAGTCTGTTGTTTGAAATCGCAAGTTTTGTGGTGTCGTGTGTGTTTGAGCTTTCTGTTTCGTTAAGTAAAAATGAAAATATTTATTTTTAGATCCTTCGGTGGAATAGACAATCACGTGTGGCAAAGGATAGGGATGTCTCACCTCCATGTTTGCGTCAGCGACTCCCGCTGCATCGTCTGCGGCACCCGCTGCGGCAGATGCCGTGGCGGCCCTGGGCGGCGAGAGATCGTCCTCCCTGCCGCTGCTGTCGGCGTCCTCGTCGTCGGTGAGATGCCGCTGCGTGGAGGAGGCGGGGGACGCTTTGTCCCCGGGGGCCAGCAGGAGCGAGGGGTCGTCCGCGGGGTCGCCGTCCGGGGAGGCGGGGTCGTCGCGGGGGTGTTCGTCCGAAGGGAGGTGGTCCTTTTCTTCGCGTTCCTTGCGCAGTCGCTCAGCCTTGCGCCACTTAGCACGTCGATTCTGGAACCACACCTGGGATGAGAGGGAAAAAAAGTCGTTTGAAAACTACTTGAGAAGGATTTGCGTTGTGGGACATCCAGGAGTGCAAAATAAAGTGGACATTTACTAAAATGGATTGAACCTTACAAGATACTAGAGTTAATTCAATAAATTGATTAAAATATAAAATGATAATACGATGTAATATAGAGCTATTTCAAAAATTTTTTAAAAAAACTATATTATTAATTTTTATGTGTAGATCCTTCAGACACACATAATAGTTTTTATAATTGTATCAATACAGTTTTTAAGTTTTATAAATTGTTTTAGGATCAATGAATATATGTATATAGACTGATCTTAAAAATTTCTTGTTGCTATGAGAGATTTTAATCTGCACCTTGTATTCCTAATTTAAAAAAACTCATATTATAAAAACCCCTTCAAATATAAACTAAGCAAAATATAACGTAGAAAAATTATAAAAACCCTGTATTCTTTAGATATCATTAAAAAAAGGTTAGAACGCGATTTCAGTCTCAAATGATTAATTTATGATTATTACTTGTTGAAATTGAAATTGAAAATTTTTGAAGGGATATAAAAAAAGGACTTGATATGACAGAAAAATTTCCAAAGTATTGCAAACACAGCTTGTAATCTTTTGAATTCCATTTCCAATATTTACAGATCGAATATTTAATTAAATTTTAAAAAAATATCAATCATACAAAAAGCATAAATTTCTTTTTAATTCTTCTATGTTTACCACAAAAACCTGTTATAAATTGATGAAACAAGAAGCATTGCGCGGGAATCTACGATGCAATAAGTAATAAGATATATGTACAATACCTATGTTAATTACTTCACAAATATTGCTTTTTGAAGATTACTTACAATCGCGTTTATTTTTAATTACTTATCCTGTTTTAAATAAAGTAAATTTTTATTTGTACTTTACATTCGTTTGATAGTAATTTGTTATAGTTGTTAAAACACTTTGCTTTAACAAATAAATGCGCATTCATTCTATCAATAAAATTTTGGATTAAAGAAGAAAAAAATATTTGAAATTAACACGATTTGTATCCTGTAATAACAGTTTCATTTTGCATAATTAAAGAGTGAGAAAAAGTTATAAATGGATCATAAATGTACAGTTTTTGTCATATTTTCAATAGTAATTTATTACTGCTTCAATACTTTTTTTTTACTCCAGCATTAAAAGGTAGAAAGTTTGTTTAAAAACTACATGAGAATAAAGCAAATTATTTATGGATTTTCAATATTTAATATGTGTGATGTAAACATGTCAATAGATAAATACAAAATATATCTTAATTGCTCCTACTATGCCTATTTTGAACATCCAGATAAATATAAAAATTCTGTAGCAGGAGATAATGAAAACCTGTCAGTCTCTTTGAAATGATATATTAAAGGATAACTATAATAATTTGATCCCATAAAAAGAGAACAAATATTTCTTTCCTTTTTTTTTATTTGCAAGGATGAAATCAGATTTAGGCTTTTAAAAAAGGATAAAACACAAAGTTATAAATCTCAACATTGTGCTGCATAGAGTAACTTAAAACAATATTAACCATTGCAAGACTTTAGTGATTTAAGAAAACAAAAAAAAATATAAAAAGCTTTATCATTTTAATACAAATGTAGATTTTAGAGCTTATTGTGAATCATTAAAAATTTTACGAGATTTGTAATTTGTAGTTTGGTGAAGTGGGAGCATTTAGTTCTTCCGATCCTTCATCTCCTTTCATGACATTTTAGATGATATCAAATCGCTTTTAAATTTTCCTTTTTAATAAATAATATTTAAAACTTAAATATTATTTAAATATAGCTGATGAAAATTAATGAAAATAAAAAATACGCTGTTGAAAAATTTACAAATATAAAATAAAATAAAGATAAAAATTGATGAAAAAACCGTCATTTAGAAAAAAAAAGTGTGATAGAAGTGGGCGAAGCGATTTTACGATTTATTAAGGGAATCTGCCCAGATTGTCAACCTCGGTTTAAAGCCTTTCTATGTTTAAGATTGTGGTAGATTATTACAAAATTTAAAATTTCTGGTAAGTAATTTTAAAAGTTATTTGTTTTTCTATAAGTAAACAAAAATAATAAATATAATGGATAGATTCTTGCGAATATTTATTTTCTTCTGAACCGGCACGTGCGTATTAGCCAATTTTCTTAACAACGGAAACATTTTTATATTGATTAATATAACAACAAAAAAGTTGATTATATGGAAAATAATTTATCATTCAATCAATTAAAAAAGGCAGCATGTTAGTGTTATGAATGTTGTGACAGTATACTTCTCATACACGTATACTCAAGCAAGCAACGCGACATGTCTCTTTTGAGAACACAATTAATAGTGCGTAATCCACGTGAACCTTCTCATATTAACTTTCTAGTTTACATGTCCTTCGCGAGCGTAAATCTCAACAGCTTTGGTAATAACACCATAGCAATATCTGATTTGAAAAAACACCCTTAATAATATTTGATGTTAAGAGAGTTTCGTTGCTTTTCTTATTTTGTTGGGATTACATTCTTGTCACGATTGTTTCCTATCTCGTTGCTCTGCGATGGATAAATACGAATATTAACTTCTAAATTAGCCAAAAGGAGTCGCAATGTGGTGTTTTGAAAGTGATTTAAAACTCGGCTAATAAGACCATGAATAATATTAGCTATTTCAATAGTAATAAAGGATTTCTATGAAATGGCTGTTTGGTAAGATACAATAAATGAATTCTTTGATAAATAAGCCAAATGAGAATCGTCTTAAAGTAAAATTGAAGAGTAGGTGCTTGTAGAGGAACTAAACATAGAGAGAGACTACTTGAGTTGAAGAAGTCAGAGGCCTGTTAGGCATTAAATATTTGGCATTTCTAATAAAAATCTCCATTCAACGAGACAAAATATAGCATAGCTGTATAAAAAAACAATCAATGTGCTTTGAATTATTCTGTGAATTTTTCATATTAATAAAGAGTTTTTGTTTGGATTTACTTGTATTGCTTAAATATAAGGTATAGTCAAACGATTTATTTTTTCACTTTTCTCACTAGTAATGACATTTTTTGGCATTATATTCAAAACAATTATAAAATCTTGAGGTAATGATAGTTATTTATAAAATGATCAAAATGTTAACCTTTCATGTTCTAATTAGTTTAATTTTTTTAAAATTACATTTAAAAAAAGAAAAATAAGAAACACGTGTTATTTTTATTATTTTTATTTCTGAAACAGTTATATAGAAAGAACTGAACTTAGGTTTACAGCTGATTTGATTTGAGGGTAAATATTTCTTAATATTTTTTCTATTTTATTTAAAAATTGTTTCTTTGATACTCAGACTACAAACGGTATCTCGGAAAGCTCTAAGAACTAACCTGAGATTTTCTGGGAAATATTTTATCAAAAGTTTAATTGCTCGCTTCTTACAAAGGAAACGTGATATGCAGATGAGTAGGTTGTATATAAAGCGATGTGAAATGCAATTAGAAATAAACTGCAGTTATACTGTCGGATAGGTAGCCAATCTTTGCCTAGAAAATATTGTTAGACGTTTACTTGTTAGAGTAAACCATACAGTAATTCGTTGGATTCGGATCCAATTCATATGTGCCAATTGAGAATCGTTATTAGCTTTTTGGGGAGAACAGTATCGGTGAGACCGTTCGATAAATTCTGATTAGTGTATTTTGATTATTTATAGCTGTATGATTAATTTGATCTTTCAAACTCTTGAATTAACTGTCAAATAAATAGCCATTAGATTATTTGTGTTTGAGATTCTTTCTGGTTTATTATATTTCGCCTATACTACTCCTACTTTCAGGCCAGTTTCTAGTACGGCAGGTAGAACTTCGAGTACGAAACCCTCGGAGTTAGCTTGTCATACTATAGGGGAATGTTATACAGTCATGCGTGGCATCTTATTCCCTTTTAATTCCCCTATTACCAGTTAGAAAAAAAAACAATTTTACGATAATTCAGCCCTTAATTCCCCCGCATTCTGCCAAAATTTAATTAATACATAAAATAAGTGACCAGCAGACAAAAGTTTATCATAGGAAGGATAAATCTGGTGTTTCAATAACTAACTTTCAACATTTGGCATCAATCTTGTCAGGTTTAACCCTAAATCTCTGGTGTGAATATCCTATTCGTTTTCTTTCTTTTTTTTAGACATTGTCAACCACGTTCTCACTAGGAAAAGCAATTAAAAACTCTTTCACTGTACCCCATAATTTGGGATAAATAACAGGTATGTCTTTTTTTAAAGCCTAAATTGATGGCATCCGTTTCAAAACTTTATTTTAAGATATCCGTTACTACCTATTCTAATCAGTTTCTTGTAATATGACATTTGTTTCGTTTTTTGCTCAATGCGACCCTATGAATTCATTTCCTACTGCAGTAATTACAATAGTCAAAGTATTCTCAAACCTAGTTGCAAAATCTGAATAAGGGGTATTTAAAGGTTGAATGTAGGTTAAAATATCGTTTTCCTGGCAGATTGTCGGGGCACAATTAAGAAACTGGGAAATTCCCGATGTCCAATATTATACTCCTTTAGAACTTAATTCCGACAAGAAATGCTGAAATTATGATTCTTATTTTAATGAAACTTATACTGTTAGCTTGTACCTGCAAACTAAGTTCATTAAATTTAGTAAATAAATCTATAAAAATAGGTAAGTATTGTTTCTGTTTGATTAAATTTTCTTTTAAAATTTGTCACGATTTGGTTTAATGAGATACTTTATCGTCTACACCTCATGGACCCCCAAATTATTTTTTTGGGGGCTGATATAAACTCCTTACAGTTCACCATTGACCTCTGTGAGTCGATATAGACCACTTTGAGAATAACTGATGTAAACTATTGAAATCTCAAAGATAAAAACATGTACTTCAAGAAATAGACACAATTTCACTAAAACTACATGATTGCACATTTTAAAATCATGTAATTGACTTAAGAAGAAGCTCTTTCTAGCAATCTTTAAGCAACATAGATTGATAAATAAATATAGTTAAGAGAGTGGGCTCAACATCTACTTTTATATATTTATAATTGTCTCTTCCTTTCAAAATTCAAGGAGAAAAAAATTAAGTTTAAATAATGAAATTCGCCACTGTTTTGACATTTTCTATATAATGAAACTACTTTTTTACTAAATAAAATATGTTTTGATTATTCTTGGAAAAATTTATTATGTATATATTAGTACTCGCAAAAGATTAATTTGTTTTCCATTTAAAAGAAGACACTTGTTCGGATAAATAGTAAAAAAGAGTTTTTAGTTGTTTTTTCCCTAATGGGTTGCATATTAACAACTAAGCCTTTGCAGACATGGCAAGTCCCCAAATGTGAGAGCACCATGGGGGCACCATCTAGTGGTGGCTATCGCTACCAAATTTGGACACTTGAATTAATTTTATTTCAAGCTCTTTTTGGATGCTAAATAGTGCTGTGATTTAATTTTTCCGAGATTTTCAGAGCCTAATTGATATTCAATGGATTTTTCACATTCAAAATAACTATCGATTCCATTCGGGATCGAACCAACAACCTGAAGCTTACGAAGAGGCCCTCTATCTCCAAGACATCTCGTAGACGTTTGCTTTCCAGTAAAAATGGTGTCTTAATAGTGAAACAGCATTTACAGAAAATCGAAAATTGGTTTGAAAGTCTTTTTTTTTTTTTTGCGTTTAGACTAGATACGAACACCAGTATCAAATATTCTCTAATTGTTTTATTTACTTCACCGAAAATTAATAACAGCGAATAACTTCAATGACTACTTCTTTATCAAAGTAGTTTTTCTGTAGTTTCAATACTGTCTCACATCATGCGCAAAAGAGCCTCAGCTAAGAACCGACACATTTTCATGCAGGAAAAATATCTCGATTTTAATGAAATTTTGTAATAATTTAATTCATACATCTCTGTTAATAATACTGTGTTTTTAAAGTTCCAAAATGCTCCACAAATAAGTAATGTTTTCTATTAATATTTAAGGTATCCGACTACGTTGAAAATGCCATTTTCGGTCAAAAATCACATTTTCTTTTTATTTTACCATTTTAAAGGTCAAGCAATTAGCGTTCTAAATCTGTCTTTGTTTTGTCTGTGCGATAATTAGAAAAAAAGTTACAGGTGTTTAAAATATTTTTACAGTCGTCATTCGAAACCGGAAGTGGTGAAATCGAAACCGGAAGTTGTCTTTTAACATGCTTTTTACCGATAATTTTTGCAGTTTCAACCCATTATAATTTTAAAAACTATTTCTGACAATTTTTTAAATAATTTAATTGATGGGCAACAATTTCGATCTTTTAATTCGACTCTTGCGATTGGCAACATTTGTTTCTTCTGACCTCACATGTTTTTGTTTTGATTTGCATCTTACGAATTTTGATCCTAAATTTCTTCTAAAAACTTAACTCTTTTCGATTTAATTGTACAATTTTTGATCGTTGATTGTTTATAGACATTCTGCTTTTAAAAATTCAAGTTATAATGGTTCATAAAACTATAAAGTTAACTTCTTGAAAATGCAACAGTGGACTCTGATAACAGTGGACTGGTAACAAAAACATTGGAAGTAGCAAGTATTCAAACTTGTAATGAACAAAAACTGGATTCACTGAAGAATTTTTCACAGTGCAAAGAATGTTTTAATGCAACGTTAAGAGGTTATGGAATATTTTATTTAAATATTTTGGGAAGTATGTTTTTCTCAATTTGTGTTTCTTCAATTGTTTTGAGAAGAATCTGTACCTGCATGAAGATTACTTCTTTGGACTGACTTCTAATGTGACTTTAAAATGCTCCAAATGTACTTTTATTGTCAATTTTTCAGCTACTAAAAACCAAACTTCAATTAATTTGCAACTTATTTGTGGAATGTGAGTTATTGGAAGATGACATTTGTCTGCGAGAAAGTTACGTGCTAAGCTGAATATGCCATGGCATATTCAGCTAAGTTGTATGGCAAAAAGAGCATATAGACTTTGTGAAAGAAATATCTTGGCTGATGCTACATCAACGGCTAAAGATGTCATGAATGCTGCTGCGTTGGTAGTAAAAAGCATTACAAAATGTTCCAACACGTCAATTGGAGAATGTGGAATATCCGTTGACAACAGATACGTGGACATTCTTCCGTAAAAGTTTCTATAGCAATTTTATCCAAGGCCACTGGGAAACTTCCAGATTAAGAAATGATGTCCAAGTTTTATATAATTCTCTAAATGTCTAGTCGAACATGTGTGTTCCTGCATTCATCTGGTATTTACTTCAATCACGGAATCTGTTAGTGCGTACAAAATCTTTGTATGATTTTATACCACGAGATCTTGAAATTATGTTGATTTCTATGGTGTGTGATGGTGATTCCCAAGGATACCTTTTAGTTAAAGATCTATTTGATGTCAACAGTGTCATAAAATGAGTGCCTAAGATACTTCTAAGAAAGAGTGAGTATTCAGCAAAGAAATCTTAGAAAAAGCCAGAAAAACCTCGGTGGGAAAGAAAAACTTACCAGTGTTATGATTAATAAAATTCAAAACTATTGTGGCAGTAATACCAATCACGTCAAAGCTCTGCTAAGTGCGGCATTTTTTCTCGGTGGCTCCATCAGAGAGATACCCATGTATGCACCATGCCCAACTGGAGCTGAGAGCTGGTGTGAGTATCAATGAAGAATAGCCACCGGAAAAAATATATATAAATAAATGTGTAAACCTTTCCATGAAACTTTTAAATATTGTTAAACCTGTGTACACAAAGTTGTGTGCTAAGCAGTTATTATAAAATTGCCTCCACGGTGTGACACAAATGCAAACAAATCATTTAACGCCTTTTTTTTGGCAAATTGTTCCGAAAGAAACTTTTATTGAGCTGAAAACATTTTCTTTGGGTACCCATATTGCTGTCATTATTTTTTAACAATGCTTTTATTTGTTTGTTAGGTAGTTTGAAAGCTTTTGGCATAAATGCAAATTATTATACACTGCGTGATGACAGATTTCTTGCCATCATTCGCGCAGTAACTCGAACCAACATTCTTTGCCTTTTTAAAAATCAGCGAGAAAAAAAATATAGGGCCCAAAGAAAGTGAAAATTTAACAAAATACCAAGGAGTGGAGGTGTTAAATATAAATCATTAGAGTTTTAGTAATATATTTGTGATATTTTGTTTTGAAATTACATTTATAAAGTTTAAATGCATTTTTCTCAAAACTGTTTTTTTGTAAATTTCTTGATATTTCAAATGTGATATCTAAAGAGCCAATAGAGATACTTGTATGAAATTGTACACAAATGTTATTAATAGTATTATCTAGAGGTTGTACTACCAGCTAAGAAATTGAACAATTTTTAATGATTTTATAGTTGGATTTCCTTATAAAAGTATCGAAAATTTGAATGAAATTCATAGGTTGTAGCTTCGATTAGCTATAACTTTTGATTAAAAGAACATAATTTAAAACTTGTAGTACAACCTCTAGAAATGTGATTGAAAAATGTGCTGCAGCAATTTTTTTTGTAAAATATAAATTATTTTTAAAAATAGAGCCTTTGAAAAAATTAAAAAAATTAATTAAAATTTCCTTAAAATTTTTAATTTTTTTAAATTTTAATGTTTGTATATTATTTATAACTGTATTGTTTATAATAGTGCAAAAAATGAAATTAAAAATGTAACATTTTTAGTGAATTTTAGAAAAATAAAAAAATAGGTCTCCGAACGTAGTCGGATACCTTAAAGAGATAGCTTATTTAGCATTACGAAGACGAAAGATAGGATACGTTTTATATTTGAAGAAAAAGGATCAACTCCGATAAAAATGAGTAACAAAATAAAATGTTCTGCTTTCTAAGGGACAGTGAAGTCCTTTAATTAATTTTGGAATTTTTTGCATGAAATTAATTTTGGAACTTTTTTCTAACTGCAAAATGTTTCGATTTGAAGCTATATTCATTAACATTACACGTAGAAATTCTCACAATAGTGGTAATAATTTTATGAAACATTTTAGAGAAAAAAATGATAATAAAAAAAGAGAAGATAATTTAAGATAATTTTTTTAAAGATAATTTTTTATTTTTTGTAAATTTAGTATAAATGGGGGAGGGGATGAAAACTGGAGAACAAAGGATAGCATAAGCAAATGACAGAAAATTATAAATTAATTCTCCAGTTAAATTTCATATCTGTTGTATCCTTCTTTCAATCCTTATCAATACAATTATTTCAAAAAATTTCTCTTTTGTAGGATTTTAATATTTTCAAAATTTTTTTCAATGCTGATATTTTTGTAAATGTAATTGAATGATATTTTGTTCGACATTAGGATTTAAAGTAGATAGTAAAGTAGTTTTTAATAGGTTGCGATGAGTGAACATCTTTTTGGGTGGATGATTTGATTAAAGATAAATACAGTAAAATATGTTTAATACGAAAATGCTTTATACAAAATATCGGTTAACACAAAATAATACAACGGTCTCGAAAAGCTACTATGTATTTTCATGCATTTTTTTTTTTCTTAACATGAAAAGATTTCCCTTCTGAGATTGAACAAAATACGGAAAACACCAGCCGGATTAGACTCTTCTACTGTATCATCGGAAGGATTCGTTGCAGTAGATGATGATAATGTGTGTACAGCCCCAATTATGACAGACAAAGACATTTTAGAGTTTGTCCAAAGCTTAAAAAATATCATTGATGCATATTACGACGAAGAAAATAAAATGAATATTGAATATCCTGTTTCCTCATCATTCAAAATGAGGAACATCTTGAAAAGTATGTTCAGTTATTTAGACGTACATTCCAATGGTGAAATGAATAACAAAATGGATGGCATCTAACAATTTGTTCACAGTTTGAAGCTATAAAATATAAAATACAAAGAAAAATATCAGATTATTTTCCAAAAATTCAAGCAATGTTATTCCCCCCCCCCCAAAAAAAACTTGAAAATTTTGTATTAAGTTTCATTAAGGTCTTGTAAATATTTTTGTTTCATTGCTTTTTATTTTATGCATGCAGATTTACAAGTCAAAGTTAATAAAATATACACTAATAAACTTAATTTTGTTTAAATATGTTTTTTCTGCAACATTGTTTAGCCCGAAATTCTTTTTAACACGAAAAAATATTCCAGTCCCTTCATTTTCACTATAATATGGCAATCTTAAAACAGTATGTATAGTTAAATATATTTACATAGTATTATAATTTTCATATCATTGTTGATTATCATCAATCAAAGTGATTTTGATGGATTCTAATGGAATTTTTGAAGCGTTTCTAACCATTAAATTTATTATCCCCCCCCCATGTTACATTTTTTTTCTTCCTGTTTTACTTTGATCTTTATATAAACGGCGTAATTTTTTAAGTACAAAATCTAATCCAATATTAACTGCTAGCATTGAACTGATTCAAATATGTGAGGATATTCTCCTTTGGAAGATAAATATATATCATTCTGTTTCAATAAACAAAAGCTTGATTGGTTATGTTCAGCGAATATATTAAAAAAATTGCAAATAAAGTTTCTAGCTTATCCATTAACAACCACCCCTCCCCCAAGTTTGAGCTTTCAGAATGGCTCCAAACTGAATTTTTAAACTTATTTGAGAATGAATTAAATCAGAATATAAAAGTGATTTAAACAATTCCTTTTATTTTTTAAAATAAAATTCTCTTTTGATTTAGGTGTGAACATCTTGCTAATTGAAAGTAAAATTAATTTAAATTAAACAATTAAAGAAGAAAGAATAAAATTAAAATTTTAGTTTAATCGAAAAATATCCAGAAAAATGTTTACAAAAATTTAGATTTAAATGCTGCGTTTTTGCAACACGAGTCCTAAATGGGTTAATTATCTGAAATATGCTTTTAGGATTCATATATTGTAATGAAGTTTTAATTATCAGTTATTTCCATATCTTTTATATTTAAGAATGCTTGCTTTGAGATTTAATGAATGAATTTTTTTTTCTCTTTTTTAGATTAGTATTTCTGGTATTACATTAGGTAGAAAATATTTACACTTTTATCACAATTAGATGGGAAAAAAAGGAGTTCTACGTATGGTATAATGGGGAAAATTTATTCTTGGTATATCCTTTCGAAATTGAATTTCAGATATCTGTTTTGCAAAAATTGAATTTTTAAATGAATTAAATAATTGTTAACATTAGATATTATTATAAATTTTGAAAAAATTATTTTCCAGAAAAACTTTAAAAATATAAGTAAAATCACGCACACATTATGATTCCAGTTTTATTTCCAGTTCATTATTTTTAATTTACAAATATCATTAAGGATATTCAATCATCATTAATTTCTATTTATTTAAACACATAAACTTTCAACCAGAATAAACAATTTTTCAACCAGAAACTTTGCATAGACTAAAATATGCAATTACAATACAAAGTAAATTTATTTAATTATTCTTTTTCAAACAAAAATTATCCAGGATATTATCCTTTTCAGAAGAACCATAATAAAAAATCCCAATTCCTTTCATTTGATGTAAATTTTAGGAAATAATTACTTTGAAATTTGAAATATGTGTTATGTTACTCTATGTGTCATTATTCGAGTAAAATGAAAAATTATTTACATATTCGAAATTTCCTGGAAGTTTGAGTATTTTTATTAAGTATTAGAGATGTCACACCACATTCAATTAATGGAATGTTTGAGTATTAAGATGAGTCACATCACATGCAATTTCATACTTAAATTATTTCATTACCACAGCGTTCTATGAACATTTTCCTACCATTTCCAATATAAAAACTGAGGGATATTACAAATTATTAATTTTTATAGCCTAACTTTTCTTTATGAAATATTTTATGGGGTTATTCATAATGTTACCTTTTATCAATACCAGTTAATAAGAAAAGGAATCATTTTATTGATCATATTCCATAATTGTTTTAATTCTTTGAAACCATCTTGTATTCTTGACGACTTTATATATATTTCTTCTCATTTCTATATATAAGGCAGCTTATAGTCATTGATTTCAGATGTTTTCATAAATGTATTCAAACACGATGTTTGTTTCTCTGAGGTATGCTTAGAATTTCATTTATAAGAGCTGTCTTTTAAGTCCATCTTTATTATAATTAGTATTGTCATTTCATAAGAGTTACTATGAAATAATATTTCAAAAATTATATTAGTGAATTTTTGTAATGTAACATATAATATAATATGATTTAGTCTTTACATTTATAAAATGCTTTAATATTTCTATGTCCTATACATCCCTAGCATATTTTCTTAAGAAATCCATTTTTTTAAAAAAAAAGCTTGATTACTGAATGCACTTTTTCTACTATTTATGAAACAGCCAATATATTTTTTTAAAAAGAACTAATTTAAAAAATCATTGAGAACAAAAGTAATCAAGGCATATATACTTAATGTATCTAAAATTCTAAATTTTTACTTTTATAAAATGGAAAAACAATATTAATGAAAACAAGAAGACGAGAAAAGTTTTTCCATGCGTTTTTAGATGTTTATAAATAAATTTATGTTATTTTTAAAAATGAGAAAGACATGAGAGTTGAACCTAATTCTTATAAAAATTCCATAAATCTCTCGAACTGACATAAGTTAAAAAGCTTAAAGAAAAAGTGTTTTCTTGAATTGAAGCGAAGAAAAAGTGTTTTTTATACTTGGAAGGGGAATGTTAATTATCCGTAATAGTAAACAAAATCGAAAATTTTAAGCGA
This sequence comes from Trichonephila clavata, assembly GCA_019973975.1. NCBI lineage: Eukaryota > Metazoa > Arthropoda > Arachnida > Araneae > Nephilidae > Trichonephila > Trichonephila clavata. The sequence continues at coordinate 231,097 of BMAO01026134.1, forward strand.
GGGTTGATATGTGATCAGACATGGAATTGATACTTCGAAGCAGAAGATAAATAATAATTCAAAATCCAAAGTTCAGCATGATCTATCTTTTACTCTACAACATATATCTGCTGCTGCATTTACCTGTAGTTTTGACGTAAAATCCCGAAGCCAACAGTTACATGTGTTTAAATAATTTTGATTAGACAATCTTCATGAATCTGAAGTGCGCGTTTATCCAGTAGGACAGAACCCTGGATCTTTGGATCCGAAACCGAGTAACTTAACCACTACGCCAAAATGATCACCATGGTGCGGAGGTTGTTACTGGCTTATATAGATTATATCGTTACACACTCCCCTACCAGTGAGTTGGTTAGGCGAATGAACAATGTAGTTGTTAATGGGAGTGGTCAGTTTTTTTTTGTTTTTTTTTGGCATCAGACTAGCTGCAATGTTTTTGATTTGGGCGCAGCTAAGCCTAATGGAATAAAAATTATTCTTTGAATTCTTTACAGCAAATTTCTCTACTTTAACGTTATAACAGAAACGTTCCATAACAAACCAAAAAAAATCTAGGAATTCTAAAAACAGAAGAGGATTCAGAAGGACATTGTCCTTTTAAAAACCCAAACAAGTCAAGATGTGGGTGGTAGAGACCATCTCGGAATAACACCAGTGGCACTCTGGAAATATCTTCTAACCCTGACGAAAAGGGAGAGCTTTTATATGGCAGCTCACAAAGTGCGAAAAGGTAGTCTGGTATTTCCTATGCATAAGCTTGAATGAACTTCCAGGATTTCTTCTAAAGTAACAAGGATGACTAGGAGGAGTTTTTCCAAGATGATTGGGTTCAATCTTCTTAAGAGAATATAATTCATTAAATGTAAGAGACCCAGAATGGCTCACCCCCTCCTCAGCTGCTGTCCTGTCTTTCTCGTTACCATCCATCCCCACGTGGGATGAGATCCACTGAAAATGTACACGATGATTAGAAAAAATTAGATCCAGAAGATTAAGGAGATCAAGGCTAGTCTGGTCCCCTAAAGGCGTCCTAGTAGATAGATGTTGAACTGAAGCACGCCTGTTAGCTAGAACATAATATAAACTCATTTCTCATTTGAGCGTTTCTCATTTGAAAACTATATTTTCAAATGAGAAACGTTTTAATCTTGATGCGCCTGGTTACTTAAGATATCCGAACACGTTGAAAATGACCCAATTCAGCCAAGACAGATATTTTTGTTTTTTATTTTATTGAATAGAGCTATTTTTTGACTTTACGAAACATACTTTGTTTTGTTTCTACACTACCTAGAAGCCAAGTTACAAACAATTTTACAAAATTAGAAAAACCGGAAGTGGGTTTTTGATTTACCAGAAGTGGGCATTTAAATGGCTCAAAATCTATCATGGCGAGTCTGATAATTCAAATTATTACGAATGTATTTCAATAAAACTTTTTAAACCTGATATATTTACGTTTCTAGAGAATGTACTAAAATATTTCTAATTGTATGAATACTTTTTGAGTTATTGGCATGTTATTTAAATAATGGTCTCATAAAAAAATGTAACATTTCTTATAATGTTTACTCAATCAGCTTTAAAATCTTCAAATTTTAATAAAAAATTAAAATTTTAGTACATTTTCTAGATAAATGCATCTAATTTGTTTTAGTAATACTTTTGCTAATATATATTTATTACTTTTTTCTCTAACTGCTTTGAAGTTATTCAAAAATATTGCTAAATTTCACTTATAACTGTGATTTTGTAAAATTCAGGTAATTTATTTTAAATATTGATAGTTAAATATATAGTAATATTTATTGGTATTGAGTCCTAAAAGAGCATTTATAATGTGTTAGTAGGCTATTTTGTTAAAAAGTACTCCGAACGTGTTCGGATACCTTAACCTGTTGCCGGTACAATAGTAGCAAAGGGAAAGACACTCTGTAGTGTAGGAGATAACAGACGGACCTTTAATATTGTGAGGAACACTTGTAACAATGGACTCTTAGCAAAGTCTACCTTGACTATATAATTCGGGTTTTCTTCCATCCTGCCCAATTGGCACTTTGAACCTAAATAACGCTCAATACAAATGAACACTAACAAATAGCAGTGAGATAGAAGCTATGAGAGGAATAGAGAAGATTATAGATACTTGTGTGTGGACGGTATTGCCACATACAATGAAATACGTTCAATGCGAAAACGCTTAAGACAAAATATTGGTTAAAAGGAAATAATACAATTTGCTATGTATTTTCATGCATTTTTTCTCTTAACACAAAATGAAAATCACTTAACACGAAATGATTTCCCTCCTGGAACTAAACAAAATTTTGAAAACACCAGCCACATAGGCGAGATTCAAGAGGGTTGAGAAATGAAAGAGAAGGGGTCTTACATGTTTCGTAGGAAGGAGGCTAAGTTTGCTTTGAAATACCCTCAGAATAGTCTGCGAAACGAGCTAAGTTTTTATTATGTAAGCTAGTGCCCCCCCCCCTCCAACCCTACAAACGCTGCACAAAAACATCTAATCTCTCATCAGTCGACTTTGGAATTCGGATCGTTAAGTTAGATGAGCGATTCTAACGAGAAAAGCTTAAAGTTGCAATGATAATTGATAATGGTTCGGCACTCCCCTACGTTGTATTGAAGTCTATCAAGCTTATTTTTTTGCATCAGAATACAGCAAATGTCTTGCAGGCTTGAGATCAAGAAATTATACAAAACAGGACATTTTTCTACAGGAGAAGCAATTGTTTCGAGAATATTCACTCTCAATCGAAGCAAATGAAAATTTATCGATCAGATTATTAGAGGCTTTTAGATGTAAACAAAATATACGGTAGCAAACTGAATTTTGTTCAATATATATTTATTTTTTTGCAATATCCTTTAACACGAAAAAATAATCCAGCCTCTTTAATTTCGAGTTAAACGATTTTTACAGCATTGATTCATGCCAACATTATATTGGCGTTATTTTTTATGCTCAAGATATCGGAGGTTTTTGGTGTACAAGACCGGAGGAAAGTATCTCATTCAGATTGGTGCAAATTTGATTCTTACCTTTTAGCTCATTCCCACAGTTCCTTCAGACTTGATTAATGTAAATTATTACAAATTATTTTGTTGGTATTAATGTCGAGTTTGATTCAATGGCTTCACCACTCATTCTGCGTTCAGATTCTCTGGGAATCATAATAATGAGTGTTGTATTCATTTCAGCCAACATGAAGAAGAGTTACCACGACGCAATTTCGGCTAAAGACAAAACAGACTAAGCATTTGAGCCTATTTATATAATCACTGAGAAAAATCTGCGAGTCTTATACAACTCTTAGCTTGCTGTTCACACTTGAGGGGGGGGGGAGATAATTTTATTTTTCAACAAGAGAAAGTTTCTGGACACACTTTTAGGAAAATTAAAAAAATTAATTTTAAGAAAGAAACAATATTTTAATATGGATAATTCACAGAACTAACACAATAAAAAATGTTTGGGCTTGTTTTGATAGAAAAGTGTTTCTACAAATGGGAAGCAGTAGAATTTATTTGAAGAGCTTGGAGATAACATCTGGGCAGAATAAAAGGGTATATTATTATACAATGGTATAACTATTTGCATAAGTTGTGGCATGAATGCCAGATATTATAATTGTGAACTTTTGAGCAAATTATATTTAGATTGTATTTTTATTTTATTAAAAAAATGATGAAAGTGGAAAATATTGTCTATAATGTAATTTCAATTGATAAAAAGTATATTTATTTAATTAATAGTTTCTAGTGCTTAGATAAAACAAAATAACTACTGTCTTTATAAGAACCAATGCACATAAAATGCTTAAATATTTGTGTAAAACAAATGCCTACCACAAACAAGAACAGTTATGGTTTACGGAATCCTACCAAAGTTTCTAATGAAATTTGAAATACCAACCTGGGAAGGTTCCTTCTATCTTTCAAATAAAAATTTAATTTAACAGAAGTAATAGGAATGACTGTAAAAGATTGTTACTGTTTACTTTTGTTAATTAACACATTTTTTTAATTACTTTTATTTAAATAATCATTATGATTCTATTTTTTTTGAAAAATAAAGATCAACTTTTCATCTAAGTTTTTTCTTTTACTTTTATAAGAGCTGAATTTATAAATTTTTTCTTGAAAATACTAAAGTTGAAAATATATCAATAGGTTTCTATGATACTCGTATATTCTTCTATCCTCTACTGATATACCAGCAAGTGAGAACGAAATAGTAGAGGCTACATAAGTTTTAAGCCACGTAAACGTTTCTCTATCTACCGACTTAATTCTCCGAATTTTCACGTTTCTCTGCATGATAGATTTTAGTTCCAACTGTAATAAAAAAGAAGATCTGATGCATCTCTCATTTTACTCGATTCCAACAAAATATCTACTGGATACGAGTAAACTATCCCTAGTTACCTGCCACAAGTTAAAATTTGAGCAATTTATTTATTTTACTAATATGCAAAGTACCTGAAATATAATCACTAAAAACAATTTTTCAAATATTTCTCACATATTTCGATGCTAAGGTGTGGCCAAGATGAGTGAATGAATAAATGAATTTTAAGGTCACACTATTCATCTACTCGAGGTCTTTTGACAACGGATCTCGAAATTCTGAACAATGGTCAAGTGACGAGGACGATACCAGAGCTGATAACCCTTCCTTTTTTAACTTTCAAACCGCACCAACAAGAGGACGTTTGAGCTTCGACAGATTTAACGTGTATCGCTTCCCTACTCGGTGGGTCTTCAGCAGTTCTCTGCTCGAACTTCTGACATGCCGGCCACGAGTTCGTTACCTTGACCAATAAGCTACCACGGCCACGTATGGCCCCGATAGTCTATTGGTTATAGTCACAAAATCATGATTAGAGTGTCACTGGTTCGAGTCCTGGTTCCACTTAAGCCTCGTCGTGTAAAGGGGGCTAATACACGTTAAATCTATCTAGACGCAAACATCCTTCCAATGGTGTGGCATGGTAGTTTGAAAAGGAAGGGGTGCCAGCTCAGATATCACCCTCGTCACTTAACCGAGGTTCAGAGTTGTGAGGTCCGTCGCCAATAGCACTCGAGTTTCTTTATAGTGTGACGTTAATATAGCTCGTACTCGACACTAAGGTGTTTAATTCACAGCTTGTATTGCTCTATTAAGTCGCATTTTTTGAAGTAATTGGGTAAGGAATAACTCTATTTCAACCGGAGTTCTCTTCGTACCCTAAGGATCCTCTGACCTAATTCGCAAACACAATTTCGCACCTTTTTTTCCCCTTCCTCACCTTCTCGGAGCGAGGAAGGAAAGGAGAGAGATTAGCGATCCGAGTTGCTTAATTTTGACAAAAACCTCGTTTCCTGGCGTCTCCCTGCGGGGCCATTCGCCCGGGCTCCATGATGGAGGGCCCGGGCCCCTCTACCTGACACTAACGATGCTCCAGGCAGATTAAGGCACGGGGTTAACGCGGCTCCCAAGGGGGGCCACTGCGAGCGGAGCGGAGCCTCATTAGTCTGTTCGTTCATTTCCCCGTCTTCGATCACGGACCGCCTGGAAATCAATGCGCCCATAAAATGGCGGTAATTGAGGGGTGAGAAGTAAAGAGATGACGACAAACAACCCCAACAACATGTGTCCGATAAAAATCCCAAAACTCAAGTGATTCCGTCGGAAGAGAATGCCATTCCTCAATCGGTCCCAGAGTGACAGACATCGCTCATATCGCCACTACTTCTTTGTCACTTTCTTTGCTTACTCTTCTCAATCGATTAAATAATTTAGATTCTTATTACTGTTTTTCGTGAATAGATAACTTGATAAGACAGTTTTTCAATACTAGTAATTCAATGTTATTATTGCTAATGAAAAACTTCGCTATGTGCTAGGCTACGTTCGCTCATCTTCTAGAATCTGTAATCTCCTATTGAAGTTCCTTTTGTGGGTTCTTATGTCATTTTTAGTTTACTTCTCTATAACGAAGTAACATCTAAAAGAATATTAACTAAAATAAAATTTTAGATATTCAAAAGTATTGATTAATCTGTTATTTAGGAATTTCAATGCTTTTATACACTTTGTAAAGGAAAATCATGGAAATAAGAGAAAAAACTGTGTGTATGTGTGTGTAATGAAATTTAAAGAGAAATCTTCATCCATTTTAATATAAATGAAGGGAAGGAAAATTTAAAGAAAAACGATACAAATAATTAATCAAAAATGTTCCAACTGAAGGAATAATAGCCTTTGTTGCTCTATATCCCACAAAGCCTGTAACCTCTTCCAAGTAAAATAAAAATTGGTTTGTATTTTAACCCTTTCATTCAAAATAAAAAATTTAAAGGTATGGAAACACAATTAATAATATTTTTAAAAAGGAACGTAATTAAAGGACTGTCATTTTGATTTTTATTGTATGTTTTTCGAATGGCTTTAATTTGCGTAGTTAGTTTCTTTTGCATGTTGTCGTTTGATGTAGAAAACTATAATTTAAAACAAAAGTATTTTCATTTAATATAAATATTTAAATGTTTTGATTAATTTGTATTAGAATCGCAATTGAAGCGACATGACACTTATTGGTGACAGATTTCGTAATTTTGAGCAATGGTCAAAAGACGAAGATCATCATCTGAGCTGGCATCCTTACTCATCTAATTTTTACCCTTAGCTATTGGGATAACTTTGAGTCCAGACAAATTTAAAGTTCATTAATTTTTCTACTAAGCAGGTCTTCGGTAGTACAACTCTGGTCACGAGTTCTCGATCATAGCCCCTTAACTACCATGGCTACAAATATTTGAATAACTTTTTGCTTTTACAAAATGTCTGTTGAAGGTCCCTTAATCGCCTCAACTTTAAAATCGTTTTTTTGTAGCATTGAATGTTTCTAGTTGCAGCTCGATGAGATCGACATTTGAATTGGCTTCCCATATCAACGTGGGAGTTTAAAGCCTCCACAGATTTAACATGAATCAGATTCCCTAAAGGGTTATTCTTAGTAAGAATCAGCACTTAAATTTCATACTTCATTTAAGTCTTTTACAATAAAAAGAAACTCTCTCAACTAAAAGCAGCTGTGAATTTTGACGGAAACTGTCTCCAAATGATAAGCCCAATAAAGGTTAAATACAGATTTTTCAAAAAAGAAAACATGTATATAGAAATAAATTGAAAAAAAAACTGGTCATTTTGATTTCCGATCAATGATAAAGCTTTTTAATGGATGGATAAAAGATATACTTTAAAGCTACAAAAAATCTCTATTCCCGATAATCCACGCATTTTCTTTCAACACACTTTCATTTTGGACCGTAAGCTGACACCCCTTAGCTAGATATTTCCTTCGTCCAACCACCATGTTATCTATGGGTGAGTGAGAGAATATTAACGTCGCACTGATTAGCAACACGAGGGTTTTTGGCGACGGTCCGCGTAATTTTGAACCATGGTCAAGTGACGCGGACGACATTTGAGCTGGCACCCCCTCTCCTAACTACCACACCTCACCAATGGAAGGACGTTTGAGCTCTCGACAGATTTAACGTGCATCGCCCCCCTACACGGCGGGTCTTCAGTGGTACTTGGATCGAACTCATGATATGCTAGCCATGATCTGATGCCTAGACCACTCGGCCACCCGGCTGTATGTTATCTACGGGAATATCAATAAACACGAGTTTTGTTTAGTATAGGCAGCAGCTCCAACTATTGTGCTGAAAGACGAGTGAAAATCCTATACGTTTTGATGGAAACCTTACTAGCATTAAATCATCTACCTTAACCCATTACAGAACTTAATTCAATTATTTTCCTTAAAAACATAAAAATGAAATCTTTTGATCTAGGTGTATGAAAATCTTGCTAATTGAAAATAAAATTAATTTTAGATCAACAACTAAAGTATGAAAAATGAAATTGAAAGTTTAGTTCAACTGAAAAATAACCAGATCAACGTTTACAAAAAATTTAGAAATTAATGTTAGTTTTCGCAAATCCAATCCTAAATGGAATAACCGTTGTGTTATTGAGGCTTGAAGTAATGTTCTCAGAATACAAACAAGATATCAATCATTGGCATGGCCAAATAATTTTATCGCGTTTTTCACATGTTGTATTTTACAATAATGCAACTAATGAACTTTTTACTAACAGAAAGTAGTGTGTACTGTACCACTGCTCTAAATGTACTACTATTGAGATGAAAAGAAATAATGACACAAATCTGTATCAGCACAATAAAAAAGCAAAAAAAAAAAATTATTTTTTTTACAGAAGCTACAAAAACCGGGACAAGGTGACTTAACTCCTTGTCTAGGCATAAAACTCGCTTTTATGTATTTATTCTTTTAAGTTTAACAAGGAAAAGTATATACAATTAATAATAACTTAACTACTACATTACTTAAAGTTTATTTAGCTTAACTAACAAAGGCTACAATTTGAGAAATTTTGTTATTAACTAGCGAAATTCTTAAAAATTTGTAGGAAAATTCGGGAAAACTGTGGGAAAATTTAAATATGATTCGGCTCATCTAGGGCACAAATGTGACCCAATGCCGAAAACCCGAAGTCAATTGGTTGCTTATTCGCTGAGAAAAAGGTACGATAAAATATAGAACGAAGACGAAGACGAAATTTGCGTCCTAATAGCGCTTTTGTTCCACTACGTGAAAAACGCGCTAAAAAGAACAGAGTGCTCATTAAAAAATCATTACAAAACTATTGTTTCTTTTTTTGTTATTTAATTATAATGAAAAATGCTATACGTTTTAAAAAACTGGTCTTAAAGTTCGTAGGAATGATAGGGTAAATATTTGATGATATATGTCTTTCTGGTTTTCGATGTTATTTAATTACCACATAAATAGCTCATAGAACTGTAAGTGGAAAACAGAAAAGCCCGTTAGCGGCTGTTTCAATGGAAATGCTTCTCATTATTTCCTTCTACGTTCTAAGCCTGATTCACGTCGAAATTGTAAAATGAGTTGTTATTCCCGCATTTTGTCCTTGTAACTTGTCGTGGCCATGTTCGAGTTCCGGTCAATGCCAATAATACTTTCACATAGAACTAGTTACACATCACCTAAACAGAAATCATTGGAAATAAAGCAACATGACTGAATAAATTAGGAGTCATCTAATTAGTGAAAGTACAATGGTGGCAAAAAGTCCTGAACACACTCGTTTTTTGCCTAATTTTTGTGTTTGACAAGTTTTTGTTGTAAAACTATCGTACTAACTTAACTATTTTTATGGATTTTAATGCATTTTTTTTATGTCGGCTTCAAATCTGTTATTATTTTTCAATACAACAAATGTTTTTTTGTACAACAGCTGTCTGAACACAAGAATGTGTAGTAAGTACAGCGATTTAGAAAAAAATATTATATGTAGTAGAATGACACAAAAGCTTACAAATGCGATACATTTAAAGCATGCATTTTGAAAATTACATGATTGCTACAAGTTTGAACATCTATATTTAACTTATATCAGCCGTTTGCTTTAATTACGGATCTACATCCTTTAGGAATGTAATGAACCAATTTCACAAGAAGCTCTTTGATGACCACATGGTGGAAAAAACATCAAAGCTTCAATTAACTCAAGTTCGCGTTCGCAGGTTTTATCTTTAAAATATCATAAACAACGTTATGCCTTAGGTTTTCTGTAGAATTAAAATCTGATGAACTGTCTTGATCAACTTATTCTATATTCACAGTATTGTTTTCGAACTATTTCTATAATACATTTTCACTGTGGAATGGAGCATTATTATCCTGAAAAATCCGTGACTGATCTCCAAAAAGATCTCCCGCTGTTGGTAGAAATTTATTTTGTATTATTCTGTACTGTTTTTTAGAATTCCCAGGTTTTCTCTGCTCCTCTCACGGTGTGGTGTCTTTTAACAACACGAGAAGACGTGCAGCCCCATATCATCACTTTCGTTGGGTGCTTTATTGTGGGCTTCCGACACTGAGGGCAGAATTCTTTATGAATCTGTTGTCTTACATAGGCACTATTTATGTTACTCAAAACACAAAACTGACTTTCCTCATCAAATATTACCTTTTCTAAGTCTTAAACAGTCCATAGTGAATAATCCTATACCCACACGAATGAGTCATTATGGGTTTTGAACGACGTTTAAAGCCTAGTAATCCTATTTCCGGAAATTTTCTCTTTTCACAATTCGAGGACACACATTCTCATTCGGTGTCAAAATCCCTTGCTTCAAAATGTGCTATGAATAAAGTCATTTAAAAAGAAATCGTGCGCAATACTCTGTCCTCGGGTAAAGTTGTTTTTATCGGACAATTGCTTCCTGTTTGTGTTAGAATTTGTTTCCGGATATTTTTTCAACGTTCTCATGATAGTAGAAAGCCTACATAATAACTTCAGTAGCAATTTTTCGGATAGAATAACTGTGTGGCTACCTTCAAAAGTATTATATTTGTGTTTTTCATTATAACTCAGGCAGGAAAATTATCCATAATTCTAATATTATCCATCAACACACTTCAAATTGCAATAATCAACAACTTTTAATACACTAAAAAATTTTGCACATTCTGTTTTCAACATTTCAATCACAATTGCTCTCTAATTGGTTGGCAAAAGGGAGCATTTCATTGGTTAAAAAACATACTAATTATCACAAATACATTGTGCTTGTCTTATCTTTTTTCAAAGCATTTACAGAACAATTTACTTTACATAAATTCTACAAACAGATTTGAAATCAGCATGAAAAAATGCATTAAATACAATAACAATATTTAACATACTTGCAGTACGATAATTTCTTAACAAAAAATAGCCAAACATGAAAACTAGGCAAAAAATTGAGTGTGTTCACGACTGTTTGACACCCCTGTATATGAAGAAAATTATCAAAATCGTAAAATCATAAGGTTATATGTCAATGACTAATTAAATGAAAAAAATGAAGGAAATAATTAAATCGTAACACTCCAAGATCCTTCTGGAATAAAAAATACGGTTTTAGAGAAAAAGCTCAGTGCTTAAAATCTTATGATTATCTTCCTCCGGTCAAACGTGGAAGGACATCGTTATATAGGTTTAGTCAGAGTTATTTCACAAAATATCTGCTCCTTGATAGAAGCTTAAAGTATCACCTCAGAAAGGGAACTTGGAAATATATCTATTTTTGCATAAAATATACTAAAATTACCCATAAAAAGATTGTAAATGATCTAATAATATTTGAAACTCAAAAGTATTTAATTGTTACATTAAATAAATTTATTCATGATAATGTGGCAATTGAAAAATGTGATTATTTAAAAGCATGTCAAATTAACGTTTTCATGACAATAGGTTAAAAATCTAAATTACGCGAATACGGCTTTCTTATACTTAGATGCATTGTTAAGATGATTTTCTCTATATTAATGTTAAAGAATACAACAGAAGGCTCTTTTGAGGTACACAAACTTTAGCAGCATTAATTATCTTAAGAGCACGAGTATATTTTATGTAATTTTTTTTATATAAAAATTATTCAATGCTTTGTTTTTTTTAACATATTACAAAAATGGTTTTAAACTGAACATATTAAAGAGTGTTCATATATTAACGAGAAACGAGTATGTCTGAATAAGTAATAAAGTAAGTAATAAAGACAAAATGTAAAATTACAAATCTTCTCGAATTTATAAGAAAATTGCGACTTTTTCTCTGAAAATTTAATAAGAATTTGTTTTTCAATTTTTGGCATACGAAAACAGCCTTATGGTGCTTCTCAAAATGATGAGGATAAAGAAAACAAAGTACATAGAAAAGAATAGTGAAATGGATAATTATAATTAATTGGGCGAAATATAAAGTTAACCATGTTTAATTATGAATAAATATAATCATGTCTCCAAAGTTAAAGTCACAGATATGTTTTTCATCATAATTTTAAAATACCTCCACGTAAAACTGATAAAATTGTATTTTATATATTTTGAAGAACGAGTAGAAAAATATTTACCTTCAGTTCAAGAAAAGATGCTGTTTAGCGTTAGTTTTTGCAGAAATAATTTATTGAGACCGTTTGCGCATAAGAGAATTTATCCTCCATTTTTGTGAATATTTCATTAAAACAAATAAATTAGTCTGTTTACAATGAGAATGACTTTTCACAATCGTTTAGATGATTCCTTGAGATGTGAAGCCATTGGTAGGCTTCAAGCTGACCAGTCTCAAGCAGTGGTGGCTCGATGGTTATAAGTTTCCCGGAAATGTTCTCCCGGCTATGAAATCAACTCTAAACAAGCCGTAATGTCACCAGGGAGGTCGGCCAAGATCACCAAAGAGCATCGAGATCTGCACAGGATCGCTACTTGGCATTAAGTGCACGCTTACATAGGCGGACAATGGCTCCTCAGCTTGCTCGTGACCTTGCTACTGTGTCTGGAAGAAGAATTTCTAGGCGCACAGCCTACGTCTTACAGAGACTAGCCTTTATGCCAATACGTCCAGTCTGGTGCGTCCCTTTGACTGCATCTAGCAGAAAAGGCCGCTTATTGTGCAATTGAATACCTCAATCGGGGACAGCACAAGAATGGGGGCCTGTTCTTTTCAGTGATGAGTCGAAATGTACCAGACAAAGTGATTCTCGTTGAGTCTTCACCTGGAGAGAAACTAGAGCTCGCTTCCATCTCTCACACGTAAAAAACCCCCCACAGATTTGGTGATAAGGTAATCCTTATGTGTAGTGGCATAATGTTGGTCAGTTGTACACCCCTTTACATCTTTATTGTGGGTCCTTTCACCTCACAGCGCTATAGGGGCGAGAACCTGGAAGCCTATGTGAAGTTTTTCTGGGTGCTATGGGTCCGGACTTCCTTTTTATGGACGATAATGCGCTTCAAAGCAGAACGCACATTATTGATGAATTTCATGAAAGAGTGGACATTCGCCGTATGGATTGACCCTCGAGGTCTCTGGATCACAATATTAATGAATATTATTATTGAGATGGTTTAAGAAAAACGCCATTTTTCAGGCAAGCTCCTCTCTCAGGACCCTCCAGGAATTAAAAGTCCCGCTTTTGGAAAAATGGGCTTTGTTGCCATAAATACTTATTGACACCTTCTTAGAGAGTATGGTAGCTCGTTGTGAGGCTTTCATATCAGTTCATAGAGGTCACATTCTATATTAGACAAACTTTTCCCGAGGTAAATGTTTTATCTTTTATATGACTTGTTTCTAAACTCACAACTAAAATCTTTTCCATATTGTTATGTTGCTATATTCTTCCTCATTTTGCAATATGTCTCTCTGCGCCAAATTTTGGGGCAATACACAGTGAATAGTTCAACAGTTTTCATGGATTTTATGTTTGTGACCTTAATTTTGACATGAGTGTAGCTTGTTTCACCAATTAAGCTCAAGCGATATTAAAAGTGTTTTTAAAAAGACGAGAAATTTCAAATAAAAAAGTTATTATCAATACTATTAATAGTTATTTATCAGTTTAAATGTGATACATATATATATGTATATATATATAATATCAAAGGTACTGTGAGTAATTAGATGCAGAATGGAAAACGATATTTTTAGAGGTTCCGTTGAGGAAAACATGATTTAAAATTGAGATATCTTATTGATTTTAAAAAAGTTTAGGAGTGTTAGGAGTTAAAAAATGTAAAAAGTTAGGAGCTTAATGAAAATATATTCCATCCCAACAAATGTAGCGATGTTTCTAATACAGCTTACAAATATATGTGTATTACATATTTTCTCTCTCATGTATATTTAGATAGTATATTCCAAATTATTGCAGTTTACTGTATTTATATATATAAATTATGAATCAACACAGAGTCAAAAGTCGTAACATTATTATAGACTTTAAAAATCCTACCCCAAATTAGATTCGACATCGTATAGAAATAAATGTATTTGTAATAAAAAAATATCAGGTTTTAGGGGATATTTTTCTAAATTGATAAATATAAAAACTTTCTACTGAAATTTTAGTTTTTGAAAAATGTCTCATGAGCAAAAAAAAAAAAAAAATTTAATAAATTTTTAATATTTTAACTAGCAAAATTGGTTTTTTGTTCTAAGTAGAGATATTTTTGAAAATAGATTAGGTGTTATATAAAAACGTGCAAATTGGCTTATAAAGCGAAAAAAACTCATAAAGTTAATTCATTAAATTAAAAGTAGAATGTTTTGTGTTAACAATAAAGTGAACATGAATTAAAAGAATTAAAATGAATTGTAAAATGTAGACAAGCTGTTCAATCCTGAGATCACAGAAACAAGGAATATTTCTTCGAAAAAATTCCTTTCAAGTGAACAACACTGGGAGAACAGTAATTTAAAATAAAAGTTGAGTTGAAACTTAGAATTCTCATGAATAAAGTTATTAAAACATTAAAATCGAAATGAAGAAAGTTAAATAATAAACATTTAGCTTCAGCATGTAAATATTTACCTGAAAATAAAACTTAAAGATATGAAACTAAAAGTATATCATACAAAAATATTGATAATTTGAAAAAGTTTTTAAACACATGAATAAAATGTAACATGTATTTGTATTATCGTTGCTGGTGAATTGCGTTCTTAGCTTAAACATAAAAAAATCAAAAGAAATTTGAGTAAACGATAAAAAAAGAACAGAAATAAAAGAGCAACAATCGTATTAGAAGAAAGAATTTATAAACTGTTAGTTTTCCAAAGTCATTATCCATACTTTCTTAAAATAAAAATCAAAATATTTTTCAGATGATGAAATATCTAGGAATATCGAATGCATTTTAAAGAAAAGAAATCAAGAATGCTGTTAGACGGAATATGAAAAGACAGCGGGAAAAAAGGCAAAATTTTATTCAATGATAGATTACCCTTTATACATTAATTTGTGTGCTTCTGAAATTTCTAAAATTTCTATATTAAGTACATAAATTAATTTTGCCTAATTTTTTTGTGTTAATATAACAGTAAATGGCTACTGAAAAGGTGCATGAAAAAGTCTTCATTATCAATCGTTGTGATTTTTAAGTTAATAAAAATCAATGCTTATATATAAGTTAATAATATAACGTACATAATAAAAAATTATTAGTATCGTTCCCTAGCATCATATAGACTACAACTCTTTTAAAATAATGGGAAAAGTTAATTTAAATACTTTTTGAAAATTAGTATAATCATACATAAAATTAATTCTTATCAACAAGTAGTATGTAGATTTTTGAACTTATTCGATGCATTCGTAATCATTCATACGTTATCATGATGATTAATTAAAAGTAAAAAAACCTTTTTAAAAACAAGCTTTTATTTAAATGCGCTAAAAACAATAAAATAAACTTTTTATATGTAAAACTTTTTTTACTATCAACTTATAACGCCATTACACAATTTATATGATATAAAAGCTCGTCGCGAGATTAAAGTACTCTTATTTACTTAGTTTGAAATTTTTATAAATTAAAATCAATCAGATCAATTTACTTGTTTATTTGCAGAGGTAAATCTCGCGACAAGCTTTTATATCATATAAATTGTGTAATGACGTTATAAGTTGATAGTAAAAAAAGTTTATTTTATTCTTTTTAGCGCATTTAAATAAAAGCTTGTTTTTAAAAAGGTTTTTTTACTTTTAATTTATTTTTTACTTTTTAGTTATCACTGGACAGGTTTTTCAATCAAATCATCATTGTTGCTAGGTCGTTTGCCGATTATTTTCGAACAGTCTAACTAAAGGAATTCTCGCGAAAAGGGTATTAGACTAAAAACACAATTTTTTTCTTAAATCCTTAATTTTTAAGCAATTTTTTAAATTTTCGTACAGATATTGAATAATATTGTTCTACACAAAAAAAAAAAGTTTTATGAGATTATCTTCATAAAGGACGAAGTTATTAAATGCTTAATTAAAATTTTGAGTATTTTTTGAAAATTCCCAAAAAAAAGTTTTCGGCATTTTATTTTTTAAATGACTGATTCTAAAAGAG
The DNA here is from genome assembly GCA_019973975.1 of Trichonephila clavata. Taxonomy (NCBI): domain Eukaryota; kingdom Metazoa; phylum Arthropoda; class Arachnida; order Araneae; family Nephilidae; genus Trichonephila; species Trichonephila clavata. The sequence goes on from BMAO01026134.1 coordinate 247,108, forward strand.
CAAAGCATGAGCTGTTTTAGTACGGAATGTCGGTTCATTTAAACAAAAAATATTCATGCGCAACAATTTAGACATTATTTTCATAAAAACGTATCGATTGTGACTCATTTAAAAAAATCGTAAGAAATCCAAATATTATTATTTTGTAAAAACATTACACCGTATTGGGACGAAATAAATGATATTTCCGATTCTGTACTTATTTTTTGTCTGAGTTTCATAGATTAAAGTTAGATAAATTTTAAAAAAATTTCTACAATACTCCATCTTAGTTTAAATTGGCAGCGTTGAGAAAGGAATAAATACAATGTACTTGAAAAATAGCTCTACCTTTTTTGTTTTGAATTTAAATCCAAGAAAATAGATAAAAATCTGTAAAAAAATTGCAAACGTTGTAGAGATAAGATTATTTTTGCGTTGTAGAAACGTTATTTTTTAGACAAAGTTAATTAATACAGTCAATAGCGCAACGTTATGAAATTCCAGTTTGGCTGAAAACTGATTTTCGATGCCAACTTTTGTCATTGTTCTAATAATAACATTATTACAACAGTGCAGACATATCGAAGTTGATATGTATTGTTGTAATAATGTCTTTAATGTTTTTAATTAATACATTCTTAATTAATTGCAATATCGGAATATAAATGTTCAAAACATGCATTGTCATCCAAACTAAACGTGTATACAAAATTTCAGCTCAATAGGATGAAGATATCAGCTTCAAAATTGAGTTGCAAGATTCCACCCGAACAAATTACATACATACATACAATGTAAGTTAAATAAAGCTTGTAAAAAACAAGGAAACTCACAATGCAACTTTTAGTCCTACATTTTGCAAATGATATTTTATTTTAACATTCGAGTTTGTGGAAGATAATTCAATTTAATAAAAAAACTATTCTATTTTCATATATGTGAGTCAGATTTCACGCAACTTCTCTGAAACTATAGTGGAAAATAAAATCTCTACACTAAGAAAAATTTTGCTAAATTAATGAAATTTGAAAGGCGTAATTACATATCTAAAAGATGGTGTATATTTTAAAAAAATCAAACCAGACGAATAAAAAGGGACACTAGCAAACATGAAAATCATGCTTATTTTAAATATACAATTCATTTATCTTCCTGATTGGGAGTTATGAACTTGACGAAAGGAAAGAACGCACTTAAAATAATGAAGGGGAAAGTATCAGTCGCTTACGAGTGTGAACTGTGCTTTGTAATATGGTTATAAGAAGGTTTTGCAATATTGCAGAAAAACTTGGTAGAGATGTGTCCGCTGTGGATGATTATTAGCAGCATCGTTAATGGGAAGGTTCTACCCGAAGGCCGAGGAACTCCTATACGCCGGCCTCTAGGGAGAGAGACAGAGAGAGGACTACTATATTAGCCTCATACTGCTTCTGCCGTCGAAATTCCAAATTCTGTTGACATACAATTGATACAGTGAGCTTTAATAAATAGATTACTTGAGGATCAGTTCCAAGCCGTCTATCAGTTCTAAGTATTCATGCCCCTGAGTGCAAACCACAGTAATTTGACTTTAGTGGTGCTAAATTAAATCTCACTGAAGGGTGGAACGTAAGTTTTGTATTTTCAGATGAGAATCATTTCTGTCTTGTGGTCGCAGAGAGAGAGAGAGAGATAAACAAAAGTTGATGAAAAGAACGGCAGGTGAATGTATGGAGAACCAAACTGTCTTCTGTATAGACACACGGACTTACGTTCTAAAAAAGAATTTATTTTAACAATAGGAGAGTCTAGTCATTATCTGAAACACCTTGACAGAGAATTTGAACGTCAGACTGGTGAGGTAACGGATTGCCATTCCTGATCACTTTTCAGATGCATTTTCCTACAGAATAATATTCGTCCTTATAGAGTTACCGTTATCCAATAAGCTCTCTATAAAGTGTCTATATGTTGCCTTTACCTGTGAGATTTTTCTCACATTAAGCTAGTGGGGGGACATTATTAAATGTCAAATACAGCATCATCAATAATCAGCACGTCTGTTGCTGATTAGATTGAAAGGGAAACAGGCATAGAGCCCCACCATACAAATTGATTTTCAGCATCTATACGACACAATGAATGCACAAAAAGTTGTAAGTGAATGGGAAAGAATAATCCCAAAATAACAACGGGTATATTTAACAATGAAAATAGAGACATTTTTCAAGGAGAAAAGTGAGTGACAGCTTATTAACGTCATATTATGAATCTGTAAAATAACACGAGGGCTATTAGCGACGAATCTTATAATTTTGGCACTTTATCTGGCACTCTCTCTCTCAAAACTACCACACCAATGGGTAAACATAGATGTTCGACAGATTTAAAGTGTAGTAGCCGCTCTACACAGCGAGTCTTTAGCGACACAAGGTCTTAAGCTCGTGACACGTCGGCCACAAGTTCATGGCCATGACCACTAGATTACTGTTTACCAAAGTGCGATGAAAGATTCTAGTAATAGAAATTAAAATGTGTAGAGCCATAAGAAAACCGCATGTTTCAGCAATTAATTCAAAAAAATGACTTTTATTTTCTAAAGAGAATAAAGATTGAATTATTCACACACACAGTATTGGAAAAATGTCAGGTAGTCAGATGAGTTTAAATTTTATCAGTTCCAGAAGAATGGGCGTATCAGGGTAAGAATGGAACCTCAAAGTCACTCATCCGGTATAGTGGTTAGCGATGCTGACTGCCGTGCCGTAGGGCCTGGGTTCAAATCCCGGAGAAGACATGGATGTTTGTAAATGTATAGTGCCTTCGCGCGGCATGGGGGTACTTTAAATAGCCGTCGAGCCGCAAATCCTCTCGTGAGGTTGGTGGAAGGGGAAGAGAGGTGGGAGGTCCCTGACTACTCCCAAGGTATTCTCCCTCAAAACTGGGGTGGAATCGAGCCAAATCGTACTGTCACCTGCATGGTGCTCAAAGCTACGGCTAACAACAGGTGTACAATCTAGCTCGATGCCATGATGGATTTCGTGGGCTTTGATATGACTACGTCAGAAAGGTGCCATTAGAAATAACACAACAACATGGAACCTCAAGAAGTTAGGGTCCTTTCATGCATAACGCCCACTGAGCAAGAAAATGAAGGCAGTATTAATATCTAGAATTACTTCAACGGGTATGATCTGGAATCAGCACTATCATGAAATAGTACTTGAACTGACTAAATGATCAGATCATCCCATTAACGGATTTTTTCTTCTCCGATAGTACAAGAACATTCCAGGTCGATAACATCAAGATCCACCGAGCATATATTATTCAGGATTAGTTCAGGAAATATGAAGACGCGCTTATGGGTATGAATTGGTTACCCAAAATCTAATCCTTAATCGAATTGAAAATATTTGAGATATAATGGAACAGTACTCCGACGTCAGTTTAGAGTCTTGGTGAAACATTGATGCAAATCTGGATGGAAATAAGTGCTGAGGCGTCAGAAACAACTTGCGCAAAGTGGTCCAACCAAATACTAAGGTGAGGTACTGTTTTGGCCATGCAGTGTATTATTAGACTAGAGATTTGAAATTTCTTTTAGAACTTTCTTTGATTCTCATACTTCAGAACAAACTCTTATTTAGAAATAGCATGTTATTTTGTTTATAAAGTGCGTTTCATGAACAAAATATGTAATATCGTCTGAAAAATTTCTAAATTTCACATAAACTATCGATAAGTATTGTATTTATTCATAACAGAAACGTCATTAATCCTTCTCCCCTAAAATAAAATATATTAAATAAATTTTCATACAGCATATAACATCTTTTCTTCTACGTGTGCGCAGTTTTCTTCTAAAATTTGAAACTTACATTGAAATGTTACACATTTTCTGCTATTTTTATATTTCGGAGAATTTTAATCTCGACTGTTGAATGTATTGAGAGAGAATTCAGTTAACATAGAAATGAAATGTGTAAGTAGGTTTCAACTAGAATTTTGAATTTAGAAAATTATAGAAATTAGAGGAAAAAATGTTTTTTTTTTCTTTTACTTAGAATATTTTTTGTTGCTTTTTGCTTTTTTTTCCTATCAATGTATCCCGCAAATTCACGAAAACTTTTGAGATGAATTTTTGAAAATGCTTATAAATAAATACACAGATGATTAACAATTTTGAGTTTTAAGGCTACCTGTATGTCAAACTCAACTGCAAGATATGAAATTGCATAAAAATGTCAAATTAGATTCCAAACTCCCTACAAAAAGAATATTCATGAAGTAATTTTTTTTGCATGCTCAAAATTTATCAAATATAATCATCCCAGCACAAATTTCTTATAAAATATTTTGATGGCACAAATCGCACTTTGTATGCAGTTTTATTCAATTTAAAATTGTTCCAGAATTTGATAAGAAATTTTAATATACTTATAAGTAAACTAATTTTTAGATTATTTGAAAAAATACTCAGAAAAAAAAGCTACGATTTAGGAAAAATTTTCATGTGTTCTTTTTGATTTTAAAATGGCGGAATATTTCACCCAAAAATTATTCCAAAATAACATCCTCTTTTGATAAAGGAAAAGAAGATACGAATTTCCTGACAAATTTCTTTTTAGATGAGGATAAAAAGAAATAATTATCCACAAAAACAATTTTTTTAAATAAAAAAAATTTCATATATAATGATTAATATGTATCTATCAAACTAAAAATTGACTATCAAAAATGTTTTTAGGTAAAAAACCGTATAAGATTGATTAGAAATTGATTCTATCCCCAAACTCTTAAAATAATAGGAACTCGAAATTCATATTATAAAATTCATTTGGGAAATAAAATATTTATATTCTTTATAATGATTTACAATATTCCATAAAAAGAGACAGAATGAATTATTTATCATCTCGTAAGTTAGTTAAAACCATTTTTCTTTATTAATTATTAAATATCGTCACTCTTAACTTCAAACCATAAGGGCACAACTTTAAAGATACAATAATTTAAAAGATAAGCGACCCTTTTGTCATTTAACAATTGTTTATCCTTACCAAAAATTATTGAGTCCATTTTCCCTCAAATCTCATTTCATAATGAACTTCTAATTTATTAATTTTGCAACAGAAATTTTTTTTACAAAAGAGAGATTAAAAAAGTCTTAATTATTCCACATTAATCGCAACGTATTTTAAAATCTACCATTTGATCTTCACACAGAAATAACTTTAAACTACAAATATAATTGAAATATATTCACAGAAAAAAAACTATTTTTAACTATCCTCGTAAACATTTTTCAAAAATTCCTGGCTAACGAGTTTACTGTCACAGGCAATCATCGTGTATGATCCTTTTTAAATTGAACGTAGCTTTCACTTTCAAGCCATAACGGAGCAAAACCTGGGCATTTAAATAAAACATTTTTCCATGCAGTTTCAATGGCTTTTTAATACATCCTAAGAAGCTTCCGTTCAATGTTTTTCTCTTGCCTATTACATAAATTTGCAAAAAGTGCCACGATAATTTCTAAGTGCTCATTGGAAATCAAGTCAAGGAACGTTATGGGAGAAACGCAACCTCGGGGTGTCCTCGCAAATGTTTCAACGCCCCTTTAAGATATTCTGAGGTGTTCCGTCTCTCTTGTATATCTTATCACATAACGAGGGCGGACTGCGATATGATAATCATTTTGTGGCCCGCTCTCATTTTAGAATCAACTCATGCAAACGGGTAAGATTCCAAAAAGGCTCCCTTCGTTTTGTGGAACCCTTCTAGTTCTCTCTCGCAACCACAGAGGTCTTATTTATCATTCGAAAATAGAATGAGATTCTACAGTGCCAGCACAGAGTTATAACGAAAGAGTAGGAGAGCGCGCGGGGAAAAAAAATGGCGTTCTATTCCCATTCGAAAGAAGCCAATCGAATTAGTGGTTTAGAGAAGCAGCAAGGATATATTTGGAAGGCTTGCCTGCTTCACAATGCTTCTGCCGAAGATGAAAGGCTGCATTAGGGTTTTGTTTGAAAAAATCATGCTCAAAAACACCGCAAAAATGAATAATGCACCGAGGAAGAAAAAAGAATAATAAGAAGGAAAAAAGTGAAGTGAAAAGAAGACACGAGTAAATAAATAAGGGAAAGTAGCAGGGTTTCAAAATTCGTCCCGAGACGTTCTATTTGCATTTTCGCCTTGTGTATGGAAAGATACGGGTCGTTCTTAAAAACCGGCGACGACACTGTCATGTTTTATTAAAATTACAAATTAGTATTACTAAAAATCTCTCTCTTAAGAGATAAGAGCGCAAGACTCAAAAAAGAGCACGAGAATAATAACAAAAAAAATGATGATGATGATGATAATAATAATAAAAGAGACGATGATGATGATGGAAAAAAATGGCGTAGGAATGTATAATTGATTTCCTAAGCCGCGAAAGTCGGTAATATTTTTATAAGATTTTCTCTGTCAAGAAAAGCGAAAAAATAAAACGAAAAGGATGGTTGTAAAAGTGTAAGTGCAAGAACGGGAAGGAAAAATAAAAATACGAGAAATAAAAGATAAAAAAAATGGCGACGTAGAAGCTGATAATAAAGAAGGAAGTGGCATTTTATAGTACAAACGCTGTGTTCATGAATAGTTCATACGGATTAGAGACTGCAACTAACGAAATTAAAACTTTTTTTATGAAGTCTACGTAATTATGCAGCATTTGCGACGCACTTACTTTTCTTCCTGCAGCTAAAAAGAAGAAAGAAAGAAGAAAAAAATTCTACTACGGTAAAAGATGAAAAGAAGAATTTAGAACAAAAAAATGGCGCGCAACTGATGGAATGAAGAAGGAAGGAAAAGGTATCGTCTGCATAAGAAGCGATAAAATGATTATGCCTTCTTTCCCAGCGCCAAGTTTAATCCAAATTACTGATGAACATTGCCGAATTAGATTTTTTTACAAGCAGCGCCGCCTAACGACGTTATGTGCTGCATTTAATGCGCCTTAGGAGCGATGTTGCGTCTTCCTGCTCTAGTATTCTCTTTGTAGTCGGTCATATTAGCTCTCCGCCAAAATTAACGTTTCTGTAAAAGCTTTAAACTGTTTAACTCGACCGAGAATGGAATTTCCGCTAAGTAGTACTCTCGATCGAGAATTAAAATAAGCGAACGAAGCTCTCTCCCGAGAAAAAAAATCGTTTAATTAGGTATTAAAGAAAGAAAGAGGAGGAGGAATTTTTTAGAGGAGTAGAAAAATTAGACGCTAGCCCTGTTTTCGTCATTACGTAACGAGATCATAGCCAAAGAACATTAGGAAAAGGTGCAAAACAACTTCTAATAGCGTTTTTTTGTCACATAGTGTCATTATAATAAATGTGAGAAACCAGAATAAATAATTAAATAGTTTCCTCTTTTTTTTTCCTGCTGCGGCGTCGCGATAGAGAGCTGATTATTTGATGTGAAAAATCAATTTTTGTACGTTTTCTATACTTCATTAATTAGGCTATTTATTCATTTCATATAAAGGGAGCGTTTTTTGTGCGTCTGATCGGAAATTTCTTTATGCGTTTTAATACTAAAGTAATTGCTTTTTAATGCTCTGCTAATGCGTGTCCGATCGCGTTAATAAATCACAACAAAAACTGAAAGAAGAATTTATTAAGTCTCGCGATGGGAAAAAAATTAGATGCGTTTGATGTTAAAACAGCATTAACGTTGATTCATTATTTGTTTATGAAATACTAATAAATAATTTTTAAATGTATTTTTTTCTTCCGCTCTTAGAAATTGCAGAATTAAAAAAAAAAACCTGTTTTTTTTAATTACCCAAATGGAGTTGTTTACTGGACTTTAAAGTTATTAATGTTTCGAATGAAGAGCTGAAATTTGCATTTATTTTCGTAAAAGCTTTGAATGATGTTTTTGTCGACAGAAAAGGCTTTTAAATCGCTAAATAGAATAAATGGAGCTTCCGATTGAGTATTCCAAAATATTCAAAAAATTAATTAGCGTGATAGGAAAGTAAAGGAGAAATTGCGCACTAAAAAAGTTTCAATCTCCGATCGTCCTTTGTATCCGCATAATAATTTGTATTTCAGTTACAAATAGAAATTATTTTTAATGAACTACTTTAAGAAAACTGCATTAGGAATATTTTAAGGGCTGTGTCAGGCGTACTAGAATATTGAACCCATAGTGGTCGCTGAATTACTTTTCGTGAATGTTCTCATCGTCTATTTTGGATAGCAGTACATGTACAATTGAAAGAAGAATTGAAGAAAACTCTTGTTTTTAAATTCAAAGTTTTTCTTAGAAAAATATTCATTAAAATGAAGAAAAAAATTTCTTTGTTTAGTTCAAGTTTTAGTTTGTGCGTTGTAACAAAGAAATATAGAAAATTTAACATGTATTATTTTATAAAAATAATTAAAACTTATCCTTATGCGCATTTCAAAAATTTTAAAAAGTGTATTTGGAGCTACTTTGCATACTAGTAAAGAAAGATCATATGAACTTATTTCAATTTTTTATATATAGCTTTAAATTATCCTTAGAGAATGCAAAGCTGTTTAGTGAATAAATTAAATGAATTCAATGGCTTAAAATGTTGTTAAAATTTGAAAGCTTGATTCTTTCCATCTTTTTTTTAGTTTGAGAGTTAAATTTTTTTTAATGCAATTTTACAATTTTTAATTATGTACTGTTTTTACATATGCTTCTTTTATTTTATTTAGGTGTTATATTGTATTATTTTTGCATTAGATACTTTCTTCGATTACTATTGATATTTTTAAGATGTATTTTTTCTCTTTGTGTTTTTTCGAAAACATTTTATTTAACTAGAAGAATGTGTAATTTTTTCATGAAAGTTACAGTTCTAATTTTCAATCTTTATTAATAAAGATATGGAAAATATTTCTTTTAATTTAATTTTTAAAATAATTAATAAAGTTAACTTTAATTTAATTAGATTAGTTGTATTTAAAACTCAACGCATGCGTATTCATTTCTGTATTGAATGTCACACTTGATAAGCTCATTCAGGTTTCAGAAAAGAGTCTTCAATTTTATTGAAGGGTCAAATTGCGCATCATTTGAAATAAAACTGTAAAATACATTTAAATGCATAACTGCGTTTTTGAGCAATGTTAATTTCGCCTTTACGTTTTTCCTTATCTTCTCTGTTTTTCAAATGCTAGTATCCTGATCTAGATTATTATAATTTTAGATTTTAAATATATTATCATTTACCTATTTGGCCATTATAAAAGGGCCTGAATGTTGTTAACACATGACAATTGTTACTAATATTTTCCTGTTCTATCCGGGGTAAAGAAGATTGTGTAAGTACCTATGTGATAATTCAGTTGTTTCAAAAGTATAGTCTCAAAGGAATGAATGGATTATATGCATTACTAATTATATAATCAGAAGATCATATAATTATCGAGAGAAAAAATTAGCCTACATTATGTAATGCTTCTGATTCTATACAGTTTGTGATTTATTTAATACTATCGCTGAATTCTGGACAAGTTTCTTTTAGCAAGTTATCTATTCATTTTATTTTTCTAACATTTAGTTTTGGATAGAATGTAGAGTTGATAGGATATCAGTAGAAAATATAGGATGTGTATCATTATTATTATTTTTTATTTAATATTATACTGTGTATTTAATGTGTATGTGTGATGGATTGCACTCAAATTAAAACATTTTGCACGAGGGAAATCAATTACTTTCCTTCTTGCAGTCGTAGCATGGATTGAGGGAGAAAACATGCTGCTGTTTAAAATTATATTTAATGCCCATCCCCCAAACGCAACCACCCAACAATCACGCGCACAAGCAATATAAAGAACAAAGCGTTCTACTTCCCTCCAGAGATCTCGTCAATTTTTTAACCACGGTCACAACCAGAAGCTTTTAAAATTATATGATTTCTGGTAAAGGCTTTTCTGATTGGTTCGCATACGTGGGAGATACAAGATTGCATCATCTTGATTTTAAAAACACTGAAGTTTTAGTCTTGGGGGGGGGGGTAAGGATATAGTTATTTCCCGTTATGAGGTTAAACTAGAAATGAAAGATCATGCTAAGTCTTGAAGGGCTCAAGAACATTATTAATTAAAATTCATTAAAAGAAAATTTTCGTAAGTTTTTATATGTATACACAGCAGCAGCGCAGACTAAGCTGATATTTATCATTAATTTTTTTAATAAAAAACATTTGCACTATTTTTACTTAGACTGAAATGTTAATGATATGATTAGACATTACTTATTCGCTATATTTTGATGAATATTAACAAAACTCAGAACATATGAGTAGTCAGATTATAGATTATATCAGTAGAAAAACTCATTTCACAGATCCCTATTAAAGAGCTCTCCGCTTTAAATTCCAAATTCAAAATTGGACAAAATAAAAATTATACATTTTCAGAAATCAGGAGTGGCACTATTTGAATGGGAGAAATATTGCGTAGGAGAAAATCAAACTTTGAAATGACTGCACTTATCAGTAACTATAAGATTTCAAACGAGAATCGTATTTAATTGAGAACATCATTAATTTATAGAGCATTACACACAGAACTTTCTTACTGATGTTACTCTGTTTCGAAATATGAAGAATCGAGAATATATTTAATTCCCTTCTAATACATTACATAATTTTAGACGATTTTAGTAGGTAGCAGACTATATGAGTGAATGCACGTTGTTAGAACTGAATATTTCTTACTTCTTTGATAACGTAAAATTCTTTGTCAGTCTTAATAAAACACTGAAATAAATACTAAATCAACGAAATGTTATTTAAGTGTTTCCTTTTTTAAAAAGTTTTTTCTTAATGTTTTTCTTTCATTTTTATCGCGCAGTAAAGACAATTAATTCAGATAACCTATTTGCATTAGTAAATGCATTAAAAGTACTGATTCGCAAGATTGTTTTACCATGTAGCTGCTTCGAAAGTTTTAGTTCTTTCTTCTTAATTGAAAATTGAAGTTTTCTGTCAAAGCATAATAATTCTAAAAACCTACAAAATGAAACTTCACACCACTAAAGTTATTAAAATGACAAATGATTAATTATTAATCAAATTGCCTACTTAATTCCAAAAACACGCGCAAAATATAATCTCAAAACTAAGCACACTTGCTTTTTTTAAACAAAAATAATAATAAATTAATTAAAAATATAATTTTGTAAATTCTATTATGCATTATATAATTTCCCACAAATAAACGTAAATATTTTTATAAATTGTATTAAGAACTATATGATGCAGTTAAAATCATGGAATTCATATTGGCCGTGATTGAAATTAATGAATTCGGCAATAATGAAATATAAACCATGTGGAGAAATCTATACAAAAACAGTAGGAAAATTCTTTAAATTCTAAATACCTGGACTCGAGCTTCTGTTAGATTTATTTTCATTGCTAAATCTTCTCTTGTAAAAACGTCAGGGTAGTGAGTTTGGGCAAAGGCTTTTTCTAGTTCCTCCAACTGAAAAGAAAAAAAAATCGAACATATTTTAAGTAACAAAATAAAGGTTGTACATAATTTTTCAGCTATGACTAAGAGATCATAGTAAAAAGATCATAATATTGTTTTGAACATGTAATTTCTTGAATTTATATTTATTTGTAAATTATATGTATTAATTAAAATATTATAGAACTATAATAAATAATGTTTTTTATGTAAAATGTGACATATTTTAGCAGCTCATCAACTTAACTATAATTTAAAAAAGATTTCAGGTATCCGAACACGTTAGTGACTAGATTCAGTCAAAAGGCATTTTTGTTTTTTGTTTTTTATTTTATTTTATTGAATAGAAGCTATTTTTTGACTTTACAAAACATACTTTGCTTTGTTTCTACACTACCTAGAGGCCAAGTTACAATCAATTTTACAAAATTAGAAAAACTGGAAGTGGGTCTTTAATCTACCAAAAGCGAGTATTTAAATTGTTTAAAATCTATCATGGCGAGTCTGCTAATTCGAAATATTATAAATGCGTTTCTATGAAACTTTCTGAATCTGATATTTATATTATTTTCTAGAGAATGCACTAAAAGATTTCTTACTGTGTGAATATTTTTTAAATGAAGGCTTGTTACTTAAATAATGGTCTCAAAAAGAATGTCACATTACTGGTAATATTTACTCGATCAGCTCTAAAATTTTAAAAAGACATTAAAATTTTAGTACATTATATAGATAAATGAATCAAATTTGTTTCAGTTATACTTTTACTAATATAAGATTTGTACTTTTTTTCTAATTTCTTTGAAGTTTTCAAAATTATTTCTAAAATGTCACTTATAATTGTGATTTTTGCAAGATAAAGATAGTTATTTTTAAATATATATATATATATATATATATATAGTTAAATATTAATATTTATTGAAACTGATTCCTAAACAATCATTTATAATGTTTCGAAATTCTATATTTTAAAAAAGTACTCCGAACGTGTTCGCATACCTTAAGAAATTAGATTATTATATTAAAATTAAAGAGACACAATAATTTTGAATGAAAAGATGAGTGTAAGTGCAATGAGACTGGAATCCAATGCTATAATATATCAATAGGTTGTGGAAAAAAAATTCCCCACTTTTGTGTGAATTTGCTTTGTTCCAATGTGAATTATAAGAAAAATTTATTTCGGTTACAGAAGTTTTTTTTTTTTTAAATTAAGTTCATTATTGTTGAAGGTATGTATTTAATAAATGGGAGAATATTATTTATTGGTAGAAAAACAATAAACCTTTGAGAATAATAAATATATAGTTATCTTTTTTGTGTAAGTTTAAACGTTTGGTTCAAAGCTACGGAGACGGCTTAATTCCATTTCATAGCTTACGTATTTATCGGAGTATCATTGTTTTCAAGTTTGTCATTTGCACATTTTGAAAACAAAATAGGAAATACATGTTCCTAACGTTTCATTTGGATCAATTTTCAAAATGATTGTATTTGAATAAAAGAAACTGGGATATCGAAAGATTTATTTATATTCGGCATATATGGGAAAATAGAATTAATTTGCTCAACGGTTGAAGTTAAAATGAATAAAGGGTGCTTTCGCTTAAATCTAGATCACAATTTTTTATTTTCACGTATCATTTTTTGAAAATATTCCAAGAATATCTTTAAGATATGTATAACTTCTTTCAGTTCAATTTATTTGAAACGTTTATGGATATTAGATTTTCTTTTGAACTTAGACGTATTTTTTTATTTACAATTGAAAGAATTGCAGGAAAATGGATGAAGTACTAAAATAAGCTTTGTATTTTCTTCCCGATAATGTGTTCCACTTCTCAATTCCCCCCCCCCTTTCCGATTCTTATCAAAACAAAATCCACCATCCAGATTAAACTGCAAAGATCGAAATAACGTTAAATAAAGATACTCATAAATGTAATTTAGTTCACTATAAATATGAAACTTTTTAGAGAACCTTTTACATTTCTTTTTCTATATATAAGTAACACTTTCCGATAATTAAATGCTTCCATTCTTTTTTAAAAAGAAGTACTTTAAATTTAAAATGTGTATACACACACACACACACACACACAATCAACTTAACTTATACAAAAAAAATACTCTCGTATTTTTGTGTTTCTTTTTCTTCGAAACATTTATGAATTTTTTCCAATAAATAGAGATAATGTAAATATTAGAACAAGATATCTGAAAGTTAAAATCGTATGAAAATACATTTATATGAAGTAAGTGTTTTTCGATATTTTTTCTTTTTGTGTTTCAAATCAGTTAGCACGAGTGCATTACTTTGACTGTAATGAAGATTTACAAAATAAATAGATCCTTATTTTATTTTAAGTATTGTTGTTCTTGTTGACGGCGTCAGATCAAGGCCCATCTAGATTAAACTGCAAAAACTGCATGAACTTCATCTCAGTAAGGGACTAGTTGTACGCCAGTCGTTAGCCGTAGCATTGAGCACCATCAAGTGTCTGTATGATTTGGCTCGGTTCCACCCCAATTTTTGAAAAAGAACACTCTGAGGGTGGTCAGAGGCCTCCCACCTTTCTTCCCCTTCCACCAATCTCACAAGAGGACTTGCGGTGAAACGGTTATTTAGAAAGTAGTTATTCGTATAGTTAGTTATTAGTATAGTTATTTAGTATAGTTTCTTTCCCTCATGGAAAGAGAGAAACTATACATTTGTAAGCATTCATACCTTCCCCGGGATTCAAACCCAGGCCCTATAGCATAGGAGACAGCACCACAAACCACTATTTTGGATGGGTGGCTCATTTTAAATGCAATTCTGATTCACAGAATTAATTAAATACTTTCGTTTGAAGGAAGGATAAGTTAGCAATCTTATCAACATGTAATAGAATTCATTAACAAGAATTTCAGAATTTATTTCCGATTATTAAGTGAGAAGGTAAATGATGACTCTTTATAAAATGTTTAAGTTCAACAGCATTTGTAAAATGTGTTATAAATATTATGAAGCATTATAAAGGTTTAAAAAGTTCTAAATTTTTTACATCAATAGTTTTTCCAAGAAAAAATTAACAACACGTTTAGATTTTTAATCAAATTCTACACAGACATATTTTCAGATCCATGATAAATGAATTTAAACATTTATTTGCACAACATACAATTCTTTTCAAATTTAATTAGAGTAGTAGTCAAGTGAGTGAGTGAGAGAATATTAACGTCGCACTGATTAGCAACACGAGGGCTTTTGGCGACGGTCCGCGTAATTTAGTAGTAGTCAAGGTAAAACTTCTTAATGCATAAAACAAACTTAAAAGTATTAAAGAGAGAGTATAGTACTTATCTTTATGGTGTAAAATTATCATAAATGAATCTCTATTGAAATAATTAAATACTGTACTGTATATCTTAATTTATAAATGATTGAAATAAACTTCATGATATATTTATAAGAGAGAAAGAAATAATTAAAGTCGCGTAATTATCTTCGGTCAAAGCTGATTTTATGAAAATATAGGTGCATGACTTAAGTCCAAAATGATTATATATGAAATGTATTCAGTAAGTGAAAATCGGTAAAACAAGTATGGTACCCTAAAAATTTATTCTTGAGTAATAAAGTACCACTTTCAGAGGAAGTATTAATATTTTTTGTTCATCAATATATTAATATTTATAGCAGTATAAATCATTTTGTTACTTGATCTAGTCTTCGCTAAGCTTTAGTAGTTGTTTGTTAGAATAGTCAAAACCCGTTAGAAATTTTATTCTCTTTCCCACAGCCACGAATTCTTTTTTTCGAGCAAAATTCTTCCCCCCCCCCTTGAAACATTCAAATATACACTAAGAAAACGCCCTATAGGTTTTGAGTGATAAAGTAAATGCTTTTTCCTGAATCCTCATGAAAAATAAATTGTATTTTCAGCATCAGAAAATTTGTTCTTTTCGATATTTCCATATGGAAAATTCAGGTATTTTTTTTTCTTTTTTGCCTTATACAATAGAGTCATAGCAACCAACCAGGAAAGTCAACTCTAACAATGAAAACATTGCTGCAACTTATTCCACAAACTCGAATTCGAAGGCATTTCGTTTTTCACCGAGCGAAACATGACACTAACAACATTCTTTGAGGAAGCAGACGATAACGTTTGATGTTGCCACATAGATCAAACACAATTTTTCCAAGATTCCACTTCGTGCATGAAAAACTGCCGTTAAATTCAGCTCAGGTGTATGTCGAGGTAACTCCAAAGGAAAAAAAAGGAGGGAGTAAATGCACCACGTGCGTAATTTTTTTTACGGGAGGAAAGGAAATACAATGTTCTCTGCGCCTTACCTGTTGAACTGTGAACGTTGTTCTATTTCGTCTCTGTTTTCTTCTCACGAAATTGTCGTCGTGCAGGTCCGACTGGTAACCATAACCGCTGTCTAAAACGAGATCAGAAAAAGAGAACATGAGTTTAGAGAACGTGCAAAGAATGTTCGAATTGTCTAACAGCCATAACAAAGGGACACGTTAAAAACGCGGGAACTTGGCGACTTATCAATTTTCGCTTCACAAAGTGGTAACATTTTATTTTTCCCCTTTTTATGCACCCTGCGTTAAGGTTTATTTTATATAAAACTTGCATATTTGCTTACATTTAACATACGGGTTCTTACTTTGAGATATTTTCATCAAAAGAAACGTGAAGTAACTGGAAAAATAGGACTGTTTTTGTGAAATAAAAATATCATTTTTTTTGTAGATTTTTTGAAAAAAAACTTTTTTGAGCTTCAGAATTACTGTGAAATTTCTTACCATCACTGCATAATTACTATATATTTTCTACGGTAATTACTCTGGGTACTAAAAAGAGGTTGCTCAAGAAGATGTAACATCGATATGTAAAATTTAAGATTATAAATTTTTTTTTTTAAAAAACCTTTTTTCTTTGTAAATTATTTAAGATTTATACAAAAAAAAATTAGACATATACTTTTCTAAATTCTTTAAATTTGCTTAAATTCAGAACTGAAATGAATGAGAAGAATTTAACATTGTGTTTTTTAAAATACATCGATTACTCTCGTAAAAAATACCAATGCTTTTATCATTACAAATTTTTAATGGCAACACATAAATAAATATTTTAATAATGAATAAATAATAATAATAATGAATAAATAACTTTTAGAAAATATTAGGAATTACTAAAAACTTTGATTGAAACATTTCCATGGAGCACCTATATTGGGGCATTAAAATATATAATTCTGATAGAAATAATTACCTCTGAATGGTTAAAACTTCATTCATGTGATTATATTTTGAATATTTAAATTACTATCAAAGTCACACATAACAGTGAAACTAAACATGTTTCTGATTTTCAACATAATTTAATTGGCTGTTTTCTTCTTATTCTTTTAACTAATTATCATATTGTGCGAATTTAAATTAAAATTATTACCTTAAAGGCAATTTTTTTAACATTAAAAATATAATAACTATTTGAATTCGGAATTTCAACTGCTAAGTCAAAAATGATAATTAGTGAAACGATAATTATAATTCACTTTGTGAAGATTTATATGCTAATGCAGATGATTATCAAATATTATAATTTCTTTTTTTATTTAAATGAGTCTTCTTGAGTGCAGACGTAATGAAAAACGGAGTAATTCAAACGGTTTTTTTTGTAAAGAAAATGAATCCATTTCAAACACTTTTGTGAAAAAAAAAAGATTAGCTCAGTTTTTCATTAAGAATAAAGAAAGGCAATTAGAGCTTTAAAAACTGTTAATGATATTTTCTTTGTTCAAACACCGAAGCGTGCAGCAATTTTAATTTATTCTTAATATATTTTAGAGTTATAAAAAAACGGAATCTGTGCAATATCTTCTAAAACTATCTCGAATAATTAATTTCTTAATGAAGTGAATTATCATGATAATATGAACACTAATTTTTATAAATTGCCTCATATGATGATTTTTATTTCATTATTTTTGATAGAGTAAGAAATAAGTTTTAGATGAAAAAAAAGACCCGTTCTGTTAAGAGAACAATGAATTCAATTTGCATGCAAATAAGCAAAGATCACTTGAAAGAGAATGTCTGACCAAAAAAAATAATTAAAAATAACCTTTTTGAGATATTTTTCAGATTATAAACATTTTTTTCGTGAATAATTGATATTTAGATTAGTTTTGAATCTGTGAAAATACATTATTGAAAAATTACATTTAATACCTAGAGATTAAAAATGTATTCAGAAGTTAATTGTTAGAATCTCATTTTGTATTTGGTCATTTGTTCTACAGAGGTTACCGCTTCATTACTTTTTATACATAACATTAGTAATTTAACAGAATAAAAATTTCTTAATAAATTTGAATTTTACATCAAAAATTGTTTTAAGAAGTCTTTTTTTTTTACTATTTTGCAAAGTAAAAATACTTGACTTTTACATTTAATAATGTTTGTTATTTTTTTATAAAGCTGAATGATTTTCAAAATTTAACTTGTTTACTTTTAAATGCACTCATTTAATTTATATTCATATACCAAACATAACTTTTTTAATTATCTTTTTTATAAAAAGGTGCCAAGAATATCCTGATAGAAGATAATACCTTGCTGTTGCTGTCGTTACTAACGCCACCTGTCTGACGTTGTCAGATCGAGGTCTACAAAATTCATCGCGGCAAAGGGCAAGATGCACGCCTGTCGTTATCCGTAGCTTTGAGCACCATACAGGGGACAGTAATATGTTGGATTACAAATAATATATTTTTGCAATGTATGAAAATTTCGAAATTGCAATCCTGAATTACATTTCAAATTCTGATAAGTATATTCTAATAAGTATATTCTAATAAGGAAAGATTAATTAAATCTCTTGATAACAGAATCTTTTATGCACAAAATTTTTTTGAGGTTTACAAAACGTGTTATTTGTGAAAAACACTTTAAAGATTAAAATAATATATCTAGTACATTTATATATGCATCTTAAAACTTATATTAGAACTTAAATATTTTTGAAATGATTTAGTATCTAATATAAAAAGAACTTATGTCAAAGCGTTATAAATTTGTATGACAATTTTTTTAAAAAAAAATCATACACGCGTGTATTACTGCTGTACGTAACATAACTCAGTCATATACGATTGATTTTCGTCTGAAATAAATTTAATTTCAAAATAAATAAAAATGGTTTCAAAAAATGCTTTAATTTAACTACGATCAGATGGCCCTCGAATTGGTATTATTTTTAAGACAGTTCATCTAATTGTTCTAAGGTTCCGCAAAGGATAGTTTTAGATAACAAAGAATTTAGTTATTTAAAAAATACTTAAATCTAATAAAACAGTAAAAAAAGCATTGATGCAATATACTTTCTCTCCCTGGTACAATATATTTTTTAAATTAAGTTCCTTATTGGTGAAAGCAGATATGATTTGTAAGTTAACAAAACTGAAAAGTTTTTATTCGACCAGTGTACTGCTAGGTGAACAGTAACACCCTTGGTACTGATAATGTAAACATTATCAAATTAATTTTGATGGTATAA
Source organism: Trichonephila clavata (assembly GCA_019973975.1). NCBI lineage: Eukaryota > Metazoa > Arthropoda > Arachnida > Araneae > Nephilidae > Trichonephila > Trichonephila clavata. The sequence continues at coordinate 266,141 of BMAO01026134.1, forward strand.
AGAAACTTGTGAAAAAAAGAGAAAATTGTAGGTTTTATATAAATTAAAAAGTGAAAAAGCCCGTTCATATGTATCAATATAAATTTACCAATGACATACATTTTTACTCCCAAATTTTATTAACCAAACTATCACAAAATTAGCATTAACAGCGATATATTCGGGAACTTTGTCAGACATCAGAAGTGTTTTACTTACATATTTGAAGACTGCTAACCATTATCATGTCATACATTTTGATAGATTCCCTATTGATTCATGTATTTTATAGAATCTAAGTAGGAAAATAACGACGAAAATGTATTTGGAAAGCAATATTCAAAATCCATTATTAAGTTTTTTGATTTTCAAACAACAAAATTAAAAAGGGGAAATTTTGTATATTCTTTTATTGGGAACAAGTTTTCTAAATTCCTTTAGTAGCACTTTTCTAGAAGTAATTTTTTTTCCTCATGTGTTTTCGGAGCTCTTATTTTTAAATGAAACTTAGAAACTCTGTCCAAAGCGCGATGAAAATTATAAATCAAAATTAGGCCACAATCATTTAAAATTTGAGAAACACTAATGTAAAAGATCCCTTGAGCGCCTGTTTGGCTTGAGTACTCTCGGCTAAATTAAATTCCCGGTACTGTTTCGTATCGTCACAGCTCAGGTGCCTCCCGAGGAGATTGGGCGTTAAACTTATTTGAGGTGATTGATATACCACCTATAGGGGGTGCCACCCTTAAAATAGATACCAGCTATCGGGGAATGTACAAGATCTACAATGGTAAAATACCAAGCAGCAACTCCATTAGGAATAAAATATTTTCTTAAATTTATTGAAACGTATAAAAATGTATGTAAGTGCGGATTTTAACACTATTTAGGTAATTGTAAATAGGTCAACTTGCATTCTGAAAAAAAAACCTGTCCAAGCATTTCTTAAATACTAAAAAGTGATAGATAGTAAAATTTAACATTTATAAAACAATATGCCAAAGTACATCTTTTTAAATGACGCAATAATAACTTTTTATGAAGGATTAAGATTTTTGCATGTAAAGATGTACTCCCGTTTGTAAGTATAAAACTCCTCTCTCTTTTCTTACTTAAATTTCTTTATAAATTTCCAAAAAAAATTGCGAGTATCTTGTAGATAAATACGTTATAAATGACTTTTTAACAAAAATAATTTCCACAACAAATTAAAAAATAGAGGGGGGGGGTGAGCTCAAAAGCTTGTAACACATGATATTTTTAAAGGAAAATGTAAAATATTTATTCATTCAAAAGACGCGATTTTAAAAGTCCTTCAAGAAAAGAGAGTAATATTTAGCGCGAAAAATTTGGAAACTAGATTCAGCAAACTCTTTTCTTATTAAAGGGGCAAGAAAACATCCTTCGAAACCTCAAATCAAAATTCCATAAATTTTCTTAAAGTTCTACTGCAGCACAGACTCGGGTTTTAAACTCGTAAAATGTTGCTACAATATTCTTCTCTCGGGCGAGCGTTTAAAGAAACAGAACCGAATCTCATTTGCCTTCTAAAAAGAACGCGTCGAAATCCGATCTGAAAAGGTTAGCTAACTAACGAGTCCCAGAACTTGTTTGCGAATGGAAAATTTTATTCATTCCTTCGACCCCCCCCCCTCCTTCGAAGAAAACGCTTTTCCCTTTTCTCCCTACCCTCACCAAACGATATTTCTGTTGCACCCCGCGAAAGCGTTGCAAGGCAAAAATTGAGACAAAAGATGCCCTTTTCCGAAAATATAAAAATGATAAAATTCTGAAAATTTTGTTGATTTCACTTCGAGGAATTGGAAAAGAGGCGTAAGGGAAGGTAAACGATACCTTAAATTGTTACGAACGAAAACGTTCCCCTTTCCCTCGTGCTCCACCCCTTTTCTGGAAGTTATCACGCTCCCCAACACAATGCGAAAGTCGGTTGGCGGAACCAAATCAGATGCCTTGCCCTCGAGGTGAAAAGCATTTTCTGCAAACATTTTGACGATGTTTTGCTAAGAATGTTTGGGCTTTAACACATGACCCCGGGGGTATCTTTTCGAACGGGGGTTATTGGAATAAATGGAAATGGAAGAGAGAGAGAGAGAGAGAAAAGGTTCACCTTTTTTAAAAACACCCTCCTTGCAGTCCCCCCTGGTTGCCAGGTTCCTCCTAGAGAGAGTATTAGTTACGCGATTAAAGGCCTGCCCATTGCGAGGGTTCTTGTACATACATACACCCTTTTCCTTTAAGTGCCTATTCGGTTTGGAATTGCTGACGTCATTATCGTCTGCACCGCAATCTGCTTTTGTGATGCTAACGAGTTTACTTTTGTTGGAGGAGCATCACCACCCCACCCCTACTCCCATACTCACGGCTTCTCATTCGGCAAACACAAATTTCGAATTTACATTCCTTCTATCGCACCACCACCAAGGCGAGGTTTTCATCTTGAGTCAATATTTAGCAACAAAGCCACGGATGTTATTACGACATCAAAGATTTCGCTCTTCCAAGAGAGAGAGAGAGCGATGAATTTTTTTATTGTTATTATTATGATTCCTTTTTACCCCCCCCCCCCGGTATCTTCCTTACATATTTGTGGCAACACCTCGTCGGTGGGGTTTGTAATAACTTTTGTGTCGATCGTCTTTATTCAATTGGGTATTATTCTCTCTCTCTCTCCGTCGCTCCTTGTGCAAATAGATCGCGAATTACAGGGGCGACCGACAAACACCGAACATTCTTTTCAAATCAGCATCGGGGCGCGCGCAAAAGCGAATTTTCGACGGAAAAGCCCGAGGGCTCGCCGCGCTGCAATTTGTGGAGGAGGCAACAAAAGCCCCGGCCCGAAGAGAAAGCCTGCGGGTTTGTTTGCTGGGGCTTGATGAACCACATAGTGGAGTCTCTTCTCTGTAAAAAATAAAAAGGAACGTATTTGCATTATCCACAACCCGCCAGGAAAATTTTCATACACCTACACCTATTTTCCTTTTCACAACGATCGCGACCGCGTTACATTAGTCAACACCTTCGCCTCCCCTCAGTCCCTCGCCTCCCCTTTCTTCCGTCTGATTGGCGAACGCGCGTGCTTGCCCCGGGGCGACCGAATTGAAGTGTGTAATGAATTTATAACGCCCCATCCATTGCGGTGCTTGATTCGATTCTTACGAACAATTTCATCCCCCCCCCCAACACTTCAGTTATGAATCGGATCTTTTTTTTTCTTCTTAATCCATGGCCATTGTTGCTCTTCAACCTACTTCTGCACCGTTTAATAACTGCTAACGCGTTGTTTGAGGCCCGCAAGTACCCAAGCTCGCAGTTCTGATGTGCATCATGGATTCAAAAAATATGTTTCGCATCCACGCATGAATAAGAAAAATTCCCCACCTCTTGTAGAAAGAAATTGCACAAGATCCAAGCGAACAAATACACCGCAAAAAGTGTAATCCTCGAATTATATTCACGATGGTTTTTCAAACACGGTAGTAAATCCAAGACTTTGTTCATATTGATATAGAAATGGGAGAGATATTAATGGGAAGGGAAGGAAAATAACTATTGTCCAATTCTCAAAAATCTCTATTCCGTACTTTGAAAAAGCTTGGATTAAAATTCCTGGCTATCTTTGATTCTCATGTTTTTTTTTTTAAATTGAAAACTATTAAAAATACATATTATAACTCTTTATGCTGTAATGATCTTGTTAGAAAACCCATACTCCCTTAAAGTTTTTACGAATTTATTGGGATTTGGTTAAACAACGAATAAAGAAATTGATGAGAATAAATTTTTAAAAAAATGTTTCATACAGGAAAATTTTCTACCTGTATAACAAATAATTTCAGTTTTAAATTCATTTAGTTTCTCAGAATAAGTATTGAATAAAAATATTGTATGGACAAAAATCAATAATAAAGAAATTTTAATCAAAGCTGTTCCTTCTCATTAAGAAGACATCACTATGTTTGTTAAGAAACTAATGCAAAGTAAAATTGGATTTTGTAATCGAAAGGAAGATCTTCATAAGTAGTACCATATTTCGAATCATAAATATATAATTAGTATAAAATTTCTGAATAAAGCAGGTTTGTTAGATTTTATAATTATTTTAAAGGAGTTTATACCATAATATAATCCATAATTTTTCGAAGACAAACTCAACCAACCTATCTTGAGTGTAAAAAAGCCTTTCTAGGTATCTTATCTTAGCCTTAATAGAATATCATAAATTTAATTATCCGATTTCAGACTTCAAACATTATTTCTCAATTTACAAAATTAGATCAAAGCTATTAAAGATTTTATTGTAACTTATATTTATTTACTTATTACATCTGAAATACTTCCATAGCTAAAATAATAATATGGGATCCCTAAGTAAATAAAAAAAGAACCATTATTTAAAAAATAAAGAGAGAAAGAAAAAGGGGTGTAAGACCGAATTCCGCATCTGAGAAGTGCCGTAGTTTGAGTTCGCATACCTGAGTTTCACTTCTCTTTATGGTATCTTTACCTATAGGAATGATTTCATTATATTTCATAGATTTTGCTTCTTACAACGAGTTCAAGTATAGTTGAAAAACCACAAGACATGCAAGAGGTTAAAGTGAACAACACTTGCTAAGCCTTTAAAGACATTCCTAATAGCATCAGGACTGAGTTATTAAAACTACATTACTTCCTAAGAATCGCTCAAGACGTTTGTTCTTGCCGCGAAATAATTTCTATGAATTACTTCTCATATTATGCTGTTGCAGTCTTGTGACGGATCTATACGCGTCTATAACTAACCCCTTGGAGACTTTTCTAGGGCAATAATTTTACCAAACAACTTTCACCGAAGAAAGGAAACGTGATTATGAATATTAAGTATAATATATAAATTCTGTATTCGCGAGTCTTGGGAGTTAGTGGGTGAGTGGAGGATCGTAAATTTATTAAGTGCAAATCTGAGTTTATCAATTGAAGATTTCTAAGAGAGGATCACTCGAAGGTGATTAAATCCGGATAAGGATCGCTTTCAAGGCCTCAACTGTAGGACTTGACTTCATAAAAGTGCAGGTATCGTGATCCTTATTTAAATAGAAGTTAGCTTATTAGTGCGTGGCGTTGTAGTTGATATTGAGCATGTATAAGTTATCGTGGAATTATGTGAGGGTTCGAATTATTATCCCCAGGTTAACGAGTCTCACCTCCACGCTCTGCTATTTGATCATTTATCTTAATTAGATTATTATTGCCCTTGATTGATATTTTGTGTCAATAAACTAATTAGAGTGAATCATGTCGACTGATTATTCAGTTCCTCCCACACATCTAGCCGGGTCCGAGAGTAGACAAGGGGAATTAAAGGGAAGCAGAAACCGACAAGCATTCCAGTCTTATCTGTTTAATTACTGTATTTTCTTCAATCTAAGGCTTATTTGTGTCAACTTAGAAGTAGCATGCCTGATTCGTAAGTTTCGTGTCCCGCTTACGAAGCCCACTTCGTGATTTAGAGGTAGCGAGCCCGCTTCTTTGTGAGTTCGATCCTGGCTGGAATAAATAGATTTTTGGATACGAAATAGATACAAATTAGTTCAAGCTTCAAAATTTGGTAGTGAGAGTCGCCACTAGATGGTGCCACCATGAAATGGCTCTCACATTTGGGGACTGGCAGTGTCTGCAAAGGTTTAGCTTCCAATATGCAGCTCAATAAAAAAAGGAAAGCTTTCTTGTGTACCCTTTTTTATTGAAAACATTTGTTAATCCCCGTACTCCATATAGTACCCCACGAGGCTTTCAGAAATAAGAATAAAACACACATTATGAAGAAAAGAAAAAAAAACTTAAAAGTAATGAAGGACCTTTGGAAAATGAAAATATTGTGAATCTGCCATTTTAACTAAAAGAGCTGTTTCAAATCTTAATACATCTTGCGAGAATTTGTCATTATAAAATGAGTTTCTGAACTGAATTACGTATTACAAATCAAATTCAGATCCCTAATGTTAAAATTTTATCCATGAAAAGAAAAACTTTGGATTTAAAATAATAACGAAAATGACTAAGGTAAAAGTCGCTCGCAAATGATTACTTATCATTGAAGCAAGTGGTGGCAATAGTCCCACTGAGATGATCCTTTATAATATCTATAGAGAGTACTTCAAAACTATATAACAAAAATCATAGCATTGATAAATGTTGAATATTCTGTTTTGAGGGAAAACAATTTTAAAGTTTCGTATCAAAGCTATTTTTTAAAGCATAAGATACTGAAATAAAGGGTTTGTTTGAATAAACCGTATTCACAAAGAAAAATTTAATCTTCTCTGCTCAATATCGTTTACTTAGGATGTACCATTGCAATAAAAAAATAAACTTAACTTTCTAGATTTCTCTAATTATTGTGAATGCTAGCGTTTTTTTTTCCAATGTACATCGGATAAAGCAGTTAGCTTATCCGGTAATATTTTTATCGAATAATAACCAATAATATTTTAAGGCTTTCTACCATTTAGGATGTCAGAGAGAATATTCCGCTACTGATTACTTGAAGAATGATAGTTGATTTGTGAGTCGAATTGAACTACAATAATTAAGAAAATGATTTATAACTCTTATTCTACGTCAGTTCTAAAAGGTTTTTAATTAACAGGTTTTAGGAGATCCGATAGATTAATACTAATAACACATCTTAAGCAACAGAAATATCACAAGCAAAAAAGTCTATCTCGAATATTACGTCATTTATAATGACACACACTGCGCCATGAATCGATACACGCTAGATGAGTCGGAGGGCCACCGGTTGTACAAACAAAGCCGCAAGAACAATAGTTTATAAGTCATAATTATTGCAGCAACTATCTAGCAACGTTAAAAAAAGGGGATAACAGAATAAGTTATTTGCGGTGAAGATTTACTGGCTCCTTAGTATTATTTTCCGAATATCTGCGGAACTAATAACTGTATTGGAATGAAAATTGCAACAAAAACAACTGAAACCATTCTCTACCTATTTCTGTAAAGTAGTCGAATTCCATATCGGAAAATATGTTTTTTATATAAAAACTAATTATTTGTTTTAACTATATTAAATAATTTATCCATCAATAGAGCATCATAAACAGCAATATCAATTTCGACCGTTTACAATAAAAATTTCAGAAGTGATTTAGAATTATTCACCTTTTATTGCAACTAAACTAAATACCGTACTTATTGGAATCTAAGTCGCACTTTTTTCCTGATGCTAATGCTACTGAAAATCGGGTCTGTGTGACTTAGAATCGATTGCGGAAAAGTTCATTGGATGGGGAACATTGAACATGATACTTACATTTAGAACAATTACGGTTTCTTGTATGCATTCAAAATCAGGTATTCACTTCTTACAAGTTCACCTTTTAATTTGTTTTTAATTCCATGTACACGGATATTGATATAAACCATTTTACACTATTTTTTTATTCTTTTACAAAAACGTGTTGAGACTTTCGGGTGTAGCTTAGGTTCAAATTAATGGCGACTTAGGTTCCAATAAATACGGTAATATCAAAGACAATCTAACAAAAGATATTCATTACTTCAAATATATTACAAATTTCATGTTAGAATCTATAAATGGCATACGTGCGAACCCATTCGAGAATCATTCTTATGCATGGTTCATTTGTTTCATGTGTAGTATTTTTAAGACTAAGAAAACGCGTTCTATCTCTACCAAAACAAAAGGGTGCTATACTCACAAGGCGAAACGGCCGAGTAGACGGAGAAGGGTAGAGGTGGAGGGCGGGGGGCGACTGAAGATGGAGGAACGCTCAGAGGACAGTGATAGCAGAACATCTGAAACAGAAAAAAAAGACAGCTCTAGACGACACATTCCACAAGAAATAAAGTTAAAGATTATAGTTCGAAAAAAATTTAAAAAATAAAATTATTTTAAAATAAATTTTAAGTGTTTTCATTGGTCGGTTAAGGTTCCATATTGCAAGCGGGTATTTGTATTCAACACATTCGCACATCATAGGTTTTACAATAACAATGGCATTAAAAGCAGAGTTTGCTCTAATTTCATAACATAAAGAAAAGAAAAACTGTAATATTGTTGGATCACTTCTGTGTGGGGAACAATGTCGAAACGTCACACAAACTAGAATTCGAATTTAGGAAATTTGAAATAAACTTGAAAAATTTAATGCTGTCGATTACAGCTGAAAAATTATATTAAACGGAGAAGTAAAGGAATTTAAAACAATATATCTTTATAAAGTTTATTTTTGAGAAGTTTAATAAAAAAAAGTTTAAAAAAGAAGAAAATACGTTATGATACGAGCTGAAATAACTTGTGCAAATTTAAGCAAGCTAATTTTTCCCAAGATGTCTGGCATTTGAAATCTATAATGATATTCCCATAAAAAATATAATTACTTTCCTATAGTTAATTTTAAAGTAATAAACTGTACATATTTTTTTTAACAAAATAGGTTCCACTGAAGTTTTAGCAACAATTATTTTACGAATCAAATCATGAATCTAAATATTCTTCCTTTTTTTCGAAATGAAGGAAAGAATATCACGCATATTGTGTAATAATTTTAATTTTTAAATTCTAGGCATTAATTTTGAATAATTCAGATCCTCAGAATTTCAGATAAATCATGAATAGAATAATTCGGATAGATCATTCTGTACATCTCCGATACTCAAAGAGCTTATGCGGGAGAATACTTAAGAACAACTTTTTGAAAACAATAATAAGAGTTTTCTTTTATTTGTATTGATTTAAAAAAATCCAATCTCCAATTTATTATTATTGATTCAAAAATGCACAAATTTTTTCTTAATACTTCTCAATTTTGTGTTAATTCATATTAAATTGAAAGATTTTTTTTACAAGTGTGTTAAAAAGATGCCCAAGAATATTAAATTAGAACTAACTAATTTCTTTAAATTCTTACAATTTGTTGTTTCAAATGATTATCCAGACAGAGAAATTTTAATATCTTATAATTAATAACTTTACGTATTAAACTTTTCAAAGAATTGAAACAACGCTGTGTGTAGGAGAGAGAGAAATAGCTGATATTTGGTGTGAATAAACATTCAAATCAAATTACTTGAACAATTAGAGCGTATATTCAAATTTCTTTTATTAAAGTATTTAATAATTATTTCGAAAATGTTTTATTTTTTAAAGTAGGAAGCTCAAATGAAAGAAATAATGAAATTCTACAATTTTCTGTTTTGACAAGAATTCAAAATACATTATTGTAAGTTAGAGTTTCGTCTTGTACTGTCCATTTGAAAAATAGTTTTTAAACAAAAAAGTGAAAAAGTTTTTTAAATAATCAAAACTAAGATAAAATATATTATTTCCTACAATAAATAAAATACACACGCTTCGAAAATAGAGGAAAATATCCAAAGTCATTATTACTTCAACAAGTTAGAAAACCGAAAAGAGAAAGGGGGTTGGGGGAGCAGTCGAAAGACGGGGGTGTTTTTCTCGGCGAAATTTTATCGGGGCCAATCTGAAAAGTGTCAGCCTTGAATTTAATCATGTGTTAATGAAGGGCGGGTTAATTAGCACGCAGTTAAAAGTCTCCTTCTCTTCCTCGTAATGCGTTTAGCGTTCTCATTAATCTGCCCGAGAGCGCAAAAAGAAAATGGCAACCACTGGCTAACGACGTTGCTCCCTAGCGCCATCTGCAGGATCTTTCCAGCAACTCCACTTGTTAGCGGGCCAGACCACCCGCGGGGCAAAAGCAGACGACTTTTCGCAAATTGCGAGTCATCCCCTCTCAAGACCCCCCGGACACAAGAATCGTCCGACGGAAAGCTATTAGAAAAGCTTCGAATTCTAGAACGAAGATATATGCAGGTAGTGTTCCATCCATCCAGTTATGAGCATGAGGAATTTAGCCAATAGGAGAGGGAAAACTTCTTCCTTCGGATACGTTTCCCAGATGGAATTTAACGATAGAAATATAACGATGGCAACGCAGAGAGAATCGTTTGGTATATTTCGCCGCGGGGGTCCTTTGCTACTTTTGTTTCTCTCGCGCGTACTGTACAAAATTAATTACTAGGACGGGGAGGTGGGCTTCAAAGTAAATTTAAGGCATCTTTTGGACGTGATTGGGGAAAATTTGGGGGGAGGGAAGAGTTTCTTTTGTGAGAATTTCTCACCAGGATAATAAAGTTTGTAAAATAAAAGTAATAAATTAATGATAGAGTAAGGATGTAGAATAAATAGTAACGACATGGAATTTTGAGTTATAATAAAAATAAGTTTTAGATATTCAAACTTTTATCGTACAAAACTAATTGAAGATTTGTTTTGATTTGATTTTAATTAACATTTATTCATAAATTCAATGTACTCTGCTGACAAAGCACAGCTGCATTTCGATGGATAGGCAGGTAACGAGGACAACACCCTTGATTCCTGCAAGGATATAAGTGTACGTTGAATTGTGTTGAATGTTACATTAAGAATTGTGTGTGAGTCTGCGATCCTTTGATAAGGAAATTTTTGCATTTCTTATTAAAAATTGTGTCGTTTTCTTAAAAATTATTTCACAAGCTTTTCTGCCTTTTGTGTGCGTAAATCAAATTTTAAGACAATTTTCATAAAAAAAAATAAAGGAATTCGTAATTGTATAGAATGATTCTTCAATGTTTAACTTTTTCATTTTTACTTTTAATTCCTTTATTTAGGAAATTAGATTAACATGAGATGAGAAGAATGTGAGAGATGAATAAACATGATCACAAACTGAAAAGAATTGAAATTGTAAGATACCAGACAATAGATTATAAATAGAAATATGAAAAATTAAAATAATAGAGTTAAATATAAAAAAATACAAAAGCAAGGATGCTACAGTATTATAAACATTGCTGACTTAAGACAGCTTAAATATAAAATAATTTATATAAAAGCGGGGTTGAATATGTTTTGTGGCCAGCCAACCTTCCCCCTTTCTGTTAATAATACTGAGCAAAAACCTATTGAAAATAATGGATTCAAAATCGAAATCCATTATGAGAAAAAGGCAACTTACCTAAAAATTGCATTCAAAAATGCAGAACCCGCGCTAAATCTGAGTACAATAAACAAGTTATTGCCAGATTCTGGACCCAAATACTAATTCAAAGCATAGTAATGGCTGAAAAGTAGCACTTAGCAAAAATATGAAAAGAATAGAATTAATAAATTAAGAATTATAGTTAATATTCTTTCAACTATAGAGACATGAATTATTATAAGACTATGGTTGAAGCATACAAAAACAGAAATAGGAATATAAAACAGATATTGGAATTTAAAAAATATATATAAATGTGCTGATCTATTTCTTAAAAAATATTACTCAAGTGATTTTTTTTTAATTTCCTTTTTCCAATTTTCTTAATTTTCCCGAATTTTGCATTCTTAAGTCATAAAAACATCTCAACTTTATTAGATAACAGCAATAAACTTGCGAGCAATTCAAATCAGCTTCTGAACTAAAAGTCGACACCCTACTAAATTGAGCTTTTGTAATTCTAATGAACAGAAAAGTAAAAAAGTTATGTAAAAAGTAATGAAATGCTCATTTAACAAATTTCTTGCATAAATTTAGTACGAGTAATGAAAGGAATCATTTATTTCCGTAATACAAAATAGTTAAACTTAAGTGTATACTTATATATTTCTCTCTTTACTTTGTATTATAGTTCAGTTCAATAATCATTAAATGATTTTTAACAATGTTTTATAATAGTCTCTCAATCTACAAGCGCACAAGTCATATCTTCTAATTATAAGTATCCTAAGCTAATATAGTGTATGAAGTTGAGAGTAATCCAATACAAAAAGAGCAACCAGTTTGCTGCAGTTCATTCTCTTTAATTTTCCGCAATTCATTTACTACAGACTATGGTGCCAGATGCACCAGTATAAATAGTGGAAGAAATCTGGGTTTGTCGTTGCCATACAAATTAGACATTCAAAAATAAGAAAATAAAGAACAATATACAAATTCCAACATATAGCAATCATTGCTCAATTTCTTGTTTCCATTTATTCAATATTTATATGTTTGAAAACAATGAAGCTCTTCTGACATTTTAAAATATTTCATGAAATAGTTAGCTTTCAAACTGAGTAAGACAAAAATTGGAAAACTAATAGAGTTTGAAAAACCTTGAAGAATCTTATGAATGCCATATGTATTCGATACGTATTTCAAACAAAAAAAATACTGTCTTCAAATTATTTAAAAAAAATTTTTTTTAAGATATTTGTCTTGAGATTTTTGAGGTATTTATTTTTAGATTCAAATGGAATACCACTGAAATCTGATGAATATGAAAGAAAAACATATAGTTAACTAAGATATGAAATAGTTGGAAAAATACATTCATGCGCCCTTGATTCGCGTAAGCATTTTTAACAAAATATTGAAACATTTCTTGAAATTTGCAAGACTGAGAGTAACCAGCTCAGTAATCTAGGTGAAAACGTAGAAGGTTGTTGCTTTTATCTTTAACCCGGCAAAATTAGTCCCTAAGCCTAAAAGTGTCCTATTGCATTACAGTATAGTTGTTCTACTTCGTGTTGTATAGCCTTGCTTTTTTTCCCCGTCAATTTTTACGTTTAACTTAAAGTTACAGAAATTTAGTATAAATGCGTATTAATTTGTATAAATGGAAACATAGAATCAATATTTTTTATATAACTATGTAAAAAATTATTAACCTTTAAATTCATTGAGAGGAAGAAAAAAATAAACTTGTTGAGTAAACATTATATTAGACCCCAGAAGCCATAATTTTCATAACTGACTCAATTCGGAAAATCAAGGATATAAATTATTATGGTGTCTATCGCTTAGAAATGTATTTTAGGACTTAAATGATCTCAATAAGTATTTTGCTGAGCAATAAAAAATCATGGAAATTTAAATTTTGTACTTGTTACGATAGAAATTTTTTAAAAATATAAACTTGAAGAGAGTAAATAAATATATTTTTAAAAGTAGAAAACCAATTTAAAAATAAGTTTATTTAAATATCTGTTTGAATTTTTCTTGTGCGCGCTTAGAGCGAACAAACCGAAATTCATGTAATTTGTTTATACTTGACTAACTTTGTTTACTTTCCTTGAAACTCAAAATTATTTTAATGTATTTTTTAATATAGTGATAAAAATAAAGTTTTAGCATTTTAATTATTAAGAAGAAAAATGAGGAATCTCAATTCACAATCAGATTTCAGGTCTAGATTGAAATCAATTTTGATACACCATAAATTGTAAATATTTAACGTAAGCGTGCATTCAAACACTCCAAACTGCGTATTTCTGTAAAGTATGTTTTGGAAAGTCAGAAGTAAGTAAAAAAAAAGAGTTTAAAAAAATATTTATAAATAAGAGCGGAAACATCATTTTACTGTTAATATTATAAGTCTTTTTTTTAATGAAAGTTTATGATGTCAATACATTAAATTTTAATAATTAAATCTTGCCTCAAGAAGATTGAAACTCTTAAAGTTAATATAAATTATTTGTATTTCCACAAAAAATAGATCTCACATACAATATTACAAATAAATAATGAACTTTAAAAAAAAAACTTAGAAATTTTATCAATGCAACAAAACTTTGTTCCAATTTGTACGTAACAATATTACAAGAGAATGTGTAAAAAAAGGAGTTATTATTTACCTTTAAACAATAATCTTTCTTTATAATGCCAAATAAATCTTTAGAAAGCGTTTAAACGCTGATATATTTCATATGAATAGAGTATTTAGAAAACGTTAAAGAAAATAAAAACATTTTGAGAAGAACTAGTGTATTTGACGAAGGATAACATAATTTAAAACCTTGATCACATTTACAACGATGCTAAAATCTAAGATTTTATCTACTTCCCCTGAATTACACAAGAAAATTATTTATATGGATTTGCTAAACCATCTTATATTTTAAGAATACAATTCCTTATATTTTTCTGCATGACGGATATTGAGGCGAATCACAGATTTTCAACACATCAACCCTGTATTTCTCGATTGGGATCTCTTGATCTCTAAGTTACCACAACACGAAAGGAGAAAAAACCTTTCGTGTTGTGATACTTGGATTAACTTAACAGACATCGTAACTATAGACCTAGGTCAAATAACGAAGATGATGCTTGAACTGACCCCCCCCCCGTCCTCTCCAAATTATTAAACTATGCCTTGAGCAAGACATATTTAATGTGCATCAACTCTCTCTACATGGCGGGTCTTCAATGGCATCAGGACTCGAGCCCATAACAACCTAACCACGAGTTCGTGACCGCAACCATTAGGCTACCCTGATCTGAATGCAAAAAGTTGAAAAACAGAAATCAAAATCAAATAACAATAGAGGAAATAATTTTGCGCCTGGATTTATTCGTTTTTCGAAGAAGATTCAAAATAACTAAAAAGAAAACTTTATGTAATCTATTCTTCTTCATAAAATTATTTTCTCCCCAAACCCTGCTTTTTTTTTTTAAAAAATTGAATTATAATCGCACCTTAACTTTTCATCGAAATAAACTAATTATAAAATATGTGTGTGTGAACTAATTTGAAATTTAAAAAAGAGCAGCAAATATAAATACATAACATTTGTTACATTGAATAAAAAAAAAAGTACTTTTTTAAAAAAATAAATCGCATCAAAACAATTTCAAATTTCGATGCCCATTATCCGAAGGCTTCCTCCAAAAGTACACATGGAAGTGCCTTGATTCTGACGTGGAAATAAAATTTTTTTAACATCATCAGAAAATATCCAACTTTCTGTGGGATTAAAAAAGAACGCTGCAAGTTCTTTTCCCCGGTGCAAAACAGCGTTTTAAAACAGAAATTCGCGAATGGGATAAGGAAAACGAAGTTTCTAGTAATTGTTTTAAAGGATAGACTTCAAAAATTCTTCCCGAGAACAAAACAGTCCATTTTTTTTCAACTCTTTTTACTCATTCTAAATTAGATAAATTTCTGCCACGTTGCGTGGACCCCGAGACAGCTTTTTTTGTTCCTTTTATTTTATTCACTTATTTCAGAAAGAATGGATTTCAAAATGTTGTGTGAGTATAACTTCTTTCTTGGAATTTATTTTATATATATTTTTAAGCTAACTTCTGTTGATGTTGATTCGTTGTAAGATAAAGTGTTTAAAAATCATCATAAATCGAATGGAATCCCAATTGTTTGTACTGGATATTTTATATTTCTATTTGCATGAATTCCATTATCTATATAATTTTTTCTCTGGTAGAAAATAAATTTTAACTGAGAATAGAAAATATTATATATTTTAAAAATAATGTGAAGCTGTAGTTAATAATATTAGAAATAAATTCTGGATCTGGTGTTACTTATAACTGATTATAAATAACAAAGAAATATTGTTTCACTTCGTGATTAATTTTAAAACTGGATCTTTCATTTCTGAACAAATCTGAAAAAGAGATTCGTAAATTTTTTGATTTTTTCCCCTTTTATATACATATAAACTATCTATAATAGAAACTAAATTTTTTCACTTTTTAGAAAATAGTGTTTTAAAAACTGCTCATTTTTTGTTTTAAATATCATTAAAAGTTTTTATTTAATTCATGAATTCGGTTCTTCTTGATAAATAAAAACAAGAAGTACAAAAAATTTTCATAATTTGGGTAAATTAGAGAACACATTTTATGAATTGTAAAGCACATTTCAAGAAGTAGATATATTGAAAGATTTCTTCCCTTTACTGAAACTCATAAGATATCATAGTAAGCTTTTTTCAGCATTTTATTACTCTTACACTCTCCAGAAATGTGACTTTCATAATTATTAATGAAAGATATCTGCAATTTCACATAATGCTTACTGTGTCGATTATGAATGTGGTTATTTTATTTTATTTATTTATTTTTTAATAATGAACTGTTTTAGTCGATATCAACTAAATACATTACATACAAGATCTTGTTTATTTTAAAGTCTGAAAAGATGCAAAACACAAATGTTAATCCGATCTTAGATATTATGTTATAAGTACAATTTTTCAACTATCCAATTGTACGCGAACAAAAAGGACATTCCTTTTTTAAACTCAGGAAGTCTATAATTCATATACACATGAATTATTACACATATATCTGACGCTCGAATAAAGATAACATAACCAAACATGTCAGATACATTTTTATAGTTACCTCATGCTAGGGGAAGGAACAGAGAAAATTTTCTTTCAGCTTTTCATGAGAGAGTATCCGAAGTAAAATATACTTACATGATTGTACAGTGAATAGTCTATTTACTCGAAAATAACACAAAATATCTCGTTCGTGTTTTCATCAGTTTCTTGAAATAAGTTTTATTCATAATCTTATTTTTCCTTTACTATATCAGATATATGGAAGAAGTAACAGAATCTATACTATTCTTAGTACTTAGAGTACTTCAAAAGACTGTATACGTTGAATAAAGTCTACTCATTTTGTGCAGAGGGATGCATGTTAAATCTGTCACGGCTCACGTTGACGTGGTGTGGATCCTGAAGAGTGAGATGTCAACTTGTGACGGTTCTATCCGCTACTTTATTAAGACATTGTGGACTCTTCTGGAGAAAATAATTAATTCAACCAACCTTCGCCGATCAAGAAAGCGTGATTATGTAAATGAAGTATATTATATAAATGAAGTATATTATATAAATTCTGTTTCCTCGAGTTTCTGAGTTGGCACGTTGGAGTTGGCAAGTAGGAGCTAGCATAGAGTATGCGAGTTAGTTTGTTAGTTGAAGATTGAAAGATAGTGGAATTAGTAAGTGGTATTGGAGTTGTCCAAGAAAAAGATTACAGAGCGTAGATCCAACGACATTGATCAAGCCCGATAAAGATCACCTGCAAGTTTCCAGTGTAGGATCCGATGCATAAAAAGTACAGGTATTGTGATCTTGATTAATTAGAAGTCAGCTTATTAGTATGCGGCGTAGTTATATTTGAGCGTATTTAAGCTGTCTTAGATTCAGTTGAGGGTCCGTAGTAGTATCCCCGTGCTATAGAATCTCACCTCCGCGCTCTACTATTTAATCGCCTATCTTGATTAGATTGTTATTGTGTCTGATTGATATTTTGGTAACAAGAAAAGAATTAGATTCAAATCATGTCTGATGATCATTCAGTTTCTCTTACACACCTAGCCGGGTTTACAGGTAGACTAGAGGGTTCAGATGTAAGTAGGAACCGACCGCTACTACAAACTCAGATGTCTGGCAATAAGGGGCTATACGCAAGGTCTATTCTCTTTAACTCGGGTTTTTTCCATCCAGCCAAATGGGCTCTTTGAAATAAATGAGCTTCACTCTGCAAATGATTGTCACTACTAAATAGCATATAAAATAGTCAGTGAGATAGAGAATAGATATAATGGGGACAATAGAGCCATGATAGTACTACCTGAATAACTGCCGTTATTAGAAGTTACCTGAATATTTCTCGTGGGTGAAGTTCAGAGGTTGCATCTAATTAAAGATAAGTATCCATCATTAATGGTATATTATCTTTGCAATATATCGTGTAATCAGATTTAACGTTAGATTAATAAAATTGAATTATGGCGGTTGTCCATTGATCATCATTTCGTGTCCTACTTAATGGAATCTCAATCACTACTGCTTTCGGATCCTTCCGAGTACCTGGTACAGGAGCTTGACTTCCACCTCAGCCAACATGAGGAGGAAGTACCACAACAGTTCTAACTACTAAATAAGATTCAAAATAACGAGATTTATCACACGAATCCCTAGTATAGCTTGAAAAGGTTTGTTTGCGACAATGATTTTTATTTTACGAAGTTTTTTGAATGAAAATACCATTGTGTTGACTGTTACTACGATTTTAGTGAAATTATATATCCATTCAGATAAATGTTGACAAAATGTCCGAATGTATGTTTCATATACGTGAAGGGATAAAAGGGTAAATTTAGTGAAATAATCACAAGATATTATTTATTTATTTTGCTGCTCTAATTACAGTACT
The DNA here is from genome assembly GCA_019973975.1 of Trichonephila clavata. Taxonomy (NCBI): domain Eukaryota; kingdom Metazoa; phylum Arthropoda; class Arachnida; order Araneae; family Nephilidae; genus Trichonephila; species Trichonephila clavata. Next base: position 284,173 of record BMAO01026134.1, read on the forward strand.
AAACTGGAAAATTTATTTTTCGTTACTGCATTGACATTCTTTATTAGCATAAATGAAACAAAAATGCTACCAGAGAAATGAACATAAAATAACATATTAGTAAATGTTACTTAATAAAACTTTTTAAGATATTATTAGATTTCATTTTTCAAATGAATTTTTAGTAATATACAGTAACTATATTTGGTTCAAATTCTTATTCCGGTTAGATTCAATACTTTTACATAATTGGAGAGGTTTAAATCTGCTTTCAGACTCTAAAATTAAATAAATGCTTGGGCTGCGTTTATCAAGTGATAATCAATGATTCATAGTTCGATGCTTTTAAAGCCAAAGTATTGTGGACTAATACGTAGGAATACATTTCTAAAATCCACTTTAAAAAATGCTTTATTTTTATCAAATAGAATTATAAATATGTTTCGACGTATTGCATTATTTTTTCATTATTCACTTTGCTTGTCATTAGTTCTAGGGTGTTTTTTTTCCACTCAATCAACAGAATCGTTACAGAAAGTAATATACTGAGAAAAGTGTAAAAGTTATGTATATTTTTTAAAAAAATAAGTATATTTATAATCTAATGTAATAAAGTTATTTTTAATACAAGAAATAATTTTTAAAATCTTATATCATTATCAAGACCATAACGAATTATTAGTAGCTAATGCAAATGAAATTATATATATATATATATATATATATATATATTCGGAATCCATTTGGATGTAAAACGTTGTGTCCTGCTTATGGGAGCAGGAGCACATGAAACCAAAAAAAAAAATCAATTCAAAATTCCAATTCCGGATTTCGCATGAGAATAAACTGATCAAAATGTTTACAAAGTATTTTAAGAAGTCTTTGTGTGTGTGTGTGTGTGTGTGTGTGTGTGTGAAATAAGCTATATTCTTCAATTAATTCATCGCGGATTTGTTGTTGGCGTAACATGAGTTCGATCCTAGTAACGTTGATGATCCGCTGTGTACAAGGAGCCGATGCAAGCTAAATCTGTCGAGACTCAATGTCCACTTGTTGGTGTGGTGTGGACATTAGGAGAGAGGGCTACCAGCTCAGGTATCTTCCTCTTCGCTTGACCATGGTTTTAAATTACGAGGTCCATCACTAATAGCCTTCGTGCAGCCAAGGACGTCTTAAGACATGGGCCAACTGGGCCTGAACCCAGGGCTTCGACTACAGTGGGGTCTCGTTTCGTTCTCAACTCAGCCTTAATAAGATCCTAATTCGAATAATTTCAACAGTTACATGCTATTTTTGATTTTATTCTCTGAAAAACTGGGGTTTTTGAACGATATGTCAACTGGCTACATATGATGACCGTCGTCCATGTATGGGCGTAGACCTACCACCATACACCATCATTATTCATTCAGTCCAAAGGCGGCAGTCGGTCGAGCCGGTTTGGGCGATTGCAAGTCATGCACATTTATTTGTTTCGGGTAATTGATAGGTACTGTCTACTTTTAAGTGTCATAGTTGGAGCTTACTTTTGCGTCGGGGCCCAGGGCTTCAAGATGTCTTAAGACAACCCTGCGTGCAGCTTTATAGTGCGACGTGTATATAAATATAACTGTTACTCATTCAGTTAATTCATTTTACTCTTATTTCCATTCACTTTTTAAAAGAGAAAAAAATTCTAACAATTTCTTTACATCTCTTATATTATTACCATTCCTTAATACACAGGTATTAATAATCTAATGAAGAACCCTTTTTAAGTTGGAATTTAATGTAGTAATTAAAACAATTAACAGGAATAAAATTATTAGAATCCTTATCAAAAAGCGCCGAAGATAATTGAATATTTTTGTCAAAATGTATTCTGTTTCGGAGTTCACTTTAAACAAGTCTGCATTTTACAATTGTGCTGTTTATTTCATTACGATCAGCAATTCCCGTTCGCGTTTTTAATGGCTTTTTAAGTAGCGAAATTACATCTCTAGAAATCTCACACACATTAGTCTCCTTTACGACGGCCGAGAATATCTCCATAAAACATCTTTTCATATTACCCCCGAATGTTTCTTTCTGCAATTCAATTAACGGACAGAGCTAAATCCTTTATTTTCCTGATTACAAACGAACAGACGGCCCGAAATTGAATTAGTCAATCCGTCGAGATATTTCTGCTGCTAATTCAATTTCCTGCCTCTGCCTTTTCTCTTTTCATTTTTTCCCCTTCCTCAATTGAAGAGTAAAAAATAAAGATGGCTCAGGTACACGAAGAACACTTGGCAAATGTGTCCATCTTGTGTTTGTGTCTAATGTACAAGCTAGGTCTGGAGCCCCCGGTGAAATAAATTATTTAGGGAAACGAAAAATTTCGCTGCAGATAAAGTGAAATGAAATGAAGTCACATTTTCCAAGAATCGAAGTCAGTGTGTGATTCTTTTATTAGTTCAACTGGTACACAAAATAGAATTTTCCGAAGGAAACGAATTTCAGAACGTGCTGAATGTTCTAGTCAAAAAGGGATAAAGTTATTTTAGCGTCAAAATATTCGGAATGAAATTGAAAAACATCAAAAAGAGTTGTTTTTTATTTCAGAGTGTCAATATTATAAATGTCACAAGACTTTGTTTACATTTAAGGTTTAAGAGGATTTACATCTAAATCGGGGTTGGAAGCGTGTATTTCGCTTTATAAAGCAATACTACATTTGCGAAATACTAACCAGTGATTCTTAAAAATAACACGTTGTTTTCATGTAAACGATTTCGGGAATTGTTTCTTTACAATTAAACGTAGCGTAAATGAAACAATAAAAATGTTTTATATAAGGAATTAAGGATTATAATAAGGATTTCTCAGTCCTCCTTATGTTAGAAAATTGAAATATTTTGAGAAATTATGAAAGTCCAAGAATTCTTTTTAAAAACTATAAATATAAGTGTGATAAAATGGGGAAAGAACAAAATTTTTTTTAAATATAATATTTGAAAAACATTTTCTTATTTATGCTTGAAATGGAGTAATATATGACCCCTAAGATATAGAAGTTGGTGAATTCTCCGCCAGAAAAAAAAGAGCACAGAAATGTTATAAACTATGATTTTTAAAATTAATTGTTGAAAAGTTTATAATTTAAATATTGTTAAATTTATCTAACCAAACAATGGAAGAGCCGTTATTTCTAAAATTTATAATTAAAAGTTTATTTTCGTTGCATATTAAATAAACTATGTTTTTGGGAGTAATTGTAAACTTGATATCGTGCATGATTAATTGAAATACATTGCGTGCATCAACAATTTGATTATAAAACTGTTTTTGTAACGAAAATGATAATGAGACATAATAATTTGTACACATGTAATAGAACTCGAGAGAGAAAAATTTATAAGTGAACAGAATTATTTTATTGGATTCTGCCGTAAATTCCTAGTGCTTTCGCAGTTTCAAGATGTGTGTTCTCAAACAACATTAAGCCTCTGATTAAATATAGGCAACTATTTTAATGTTTTAGTTCCCTATTCTTTTAAATTGTTTAACTTTATTTAAATAATTTTTATTGTATTTTAGCAGACCGTGATCATCGAGTTGATACTTATAAATAACATAAAAAGCACGAAAGCAGTTTTTTGAGATACAAAAATCGATAGTTATTTTACTATTTTAGATAAAATGCCATATTTTCAATTAAAATAGGAATATTTACTCCCATGCGCTAAAACTAATTTAATAGAATTTATTTTCAGAAATCTAAATTATATTTAAGAATATTGTTAATTTGTTCTAGCACAAATTGAATAAACATATTGCAAGTTTAACATATACTGCCTTTTTTCTAATAATGGAGACCATTTATGTATAAAATGTGTTCAAAAATATTTTCATACATTTCCTGAATATTCATCTCTCAAGTCAAAATTATAATAACTTATAATCGTTGTTAAGAATATGCATTTTGGAAAGCATTTCATTAAAAAAAGAACTCAAAAGGTGAGAGGGATGAGGATGACCCACATTCTACAAACAATTTGTTAAGGGACTGAATCTTTCTTAAGCATACCGATTGCATTATCAATACGTAATTGGTCTATTGCTTACTAATGTCAGACTTAAAAGCTGCACGAGGGGAATTGGATCACAACTGTGCATTCATCATCAATACACATTCTGGACGAAAAAATACTATCTGTTTCAAAATAAATCAATAAATGAGAGGGACTTAAAGGGAATTCTCTGAAGAGAGGAACGTTTTATTCATTATGAGTTTATTCTTCTTCATAAACTCATCAACCTTTTGCAGGCCAAAGCTGACTCGCTGATCCTCCTCCAGTTGACCTTATCAGTCATGACGACCCTCCATCGGTTGATTTATATTAGTTTGAGGTGCTTTTCGACATCGTTTAACCATCATGTAGGTCAGAAGTTCCCAAACTTTTTTGTCTCATAGACCCCTTGCCATGTTTTTCGGTTTTGGGTAGACCCCTACTTACCTAATAAAGAATTTTTGCAAATTTATCAACTTAAATGTTTTTTTAACAGCTGGTATAGAGCTATACTTACTTCAAATCATATAAATTTCTAACTGTAGTGAACTATAGTGTTTAAAACCTAAGACACACACATGCTAATTAATTAAATTAAAATTTAATTAATATTAAAGTAACTGAGCAACAGACAAATGCTTTTAATGGGAGAAATTAATCAGATGCTTCTAAAATTACTGATATCCGTTTTTAAATTTTACTTTTAGATCTTCGTAGTGCCTATTTCGATCAATTCCTCTTGTAACATGACATTTGTTTTTCTTTCAATGTGACCTTATTAATTAATTGACTACTGTAGTTTTACCAAAAATATAGTCTAAGCATTCTCAAACCTAGTTTCAAAATATGAATAAAGAGCATTTAAATGTTGAACATAGGTTAAAACGTCCATTTCCTGGCAGGTTGTGTGTGACAAATTGAGAAACTAGGAAAATTCGGGGCGTCCAATATTATACTTTTTAGCTTAATTATGCCAAAGTATGGTGAAATGATGATTTGTTTTACTTCATTAAATTAAGTAAATAAATTTGTCAAACAGGTAAATCCGGTTTCCACTTGATTAAGTTTTCTTTTAAAATTAAAAGACATGATCTGGTTTAATGGGAGTCCTTATCGTAGACCCCCATTTATAACTCATGGACCCCTAAATTATTTTTTCGCTGACGTGGATCCCCTGCATGCCGTTATAGACCCCTGGAGGTCCATATAGACCACTTTAGGAATCACTGATGTAGGTGGTCGTTCTCTATGTCTGGTCCCTTTAATTTTCGAAAAAGTCACTTTTTTGGTAGGAAAAGCATTGACATATCTGTACAGATGCCACTTAATATACTTGATGCTTTTCAGAGTCAGTTTCGCCATAGTTCCCGTACATTTTATGATTGTAAGAAATCTCCACTCATTGTTCTCTTGAATAGGTCCAAACGTTTTCCTTAAGATTTTTCTTTCAACTCTTCCTCATCCGCTTTACTCAGGGTCCAACATTCACATCCACACAGAGAAACAGGCCTGATAAAAGTTTTATATAGGCTCAACTTGGTGTTTATAGAAATAAACTTATATAGAATTGGTTTCTGAAGCCATGAAAGCTTCTATTAGCCAAACGAATTCTATTGTGTAATTCAATTTTTAGATCGTTGCTACATGAGATCAGAGTTCCTAAGTAAGTAAACTGGTTTAAAGTTTTAAAAGTACAATTATATAAATTTATTACTTTGACTAAATAAAAATATATCCATTTATAATGAATTCTTTTAAAGCCTAGATCGATCAAAAGAAGTTATTTTCCATTTTCTTTCTTTTCTTCTACAAATTACTCGTAATGATTTTCATTTTGATAAATTCTTTGTATAACGTACATGGAAGAAGAGAGAGAGAGTAACTGAAGAATATTATAGAAACTGAATTACTGAACACGCAACTATCAGAAATTAAATGCAAATTATGAAACATAAAAAAATATTAGATTGCATATTTCAATGGCTTCCAGCTCATGCAAACATCCTAGGTAGCGAAAATGCAGACAGGTGGTGAAGGAGGGCAGGCGTCCAAGCACAACTCTCTCTCTCTCTCCAGATCTTTCCCTTTTAGACATCAGTGCCTTGGCTAAATACAAAGTAAAATGAAACTCTATATCCAACTCGGAACAAATCTGCCACATCACTCTAGTAACCCATCAATAACAAACACAGCTGCCAAACTAAGAATAAGACACCACAGGGGGATGAAAATTAAGGTATCCGACTACCCTAAAACTGTGAAATTTGCTTAAAAATTTACAATTTTCTTATGATTTTATTTTATGGGCCATCTTATTAGCTTTATAAAAATACCAAGTTTATCATTTTCCATTTACTAGAACAAAAACTACAAGTGTTTTAGTAAAAGCAGATGCCGTTACTTTAAGCAATATGTCATACTTTAAAAAGCATTTCACTAGAAATGTGATTTTTTAAAAATAATCAAACGGGGGGGGGGGGTCGGTGATTGCTAAAAAAGTTTTGAGCATAATTAACTGAAATTTTTTCTGTAAGTTCTGTATAAAAGTAAAAATGTTTTAACCTTCAGATTTATCAATCACTGTTTTATTACAAAATTTACAGTACCTTATGTGAATATAATCACTGTCTTTTTAAGCATTTTCATATAGTAACCGAGATAAAGTGCTATAGTTTTTGTAAAAAAGAAAATATCTCTTATCCTGAGGTCATTTCAAAATTGAATAATGTAGCAACACATTAGATTGAAAAAATTGAAAATTTGTTCATAAACCTTTGGTGCAGAATGGGCCGCGTTTATGCTATTTTTTTGTCAATTTTTACTTATTTTTTCCCATTTTAGTTATAATAATTTCTTTTTCTCTTCTTAATTTTAGCACATTTTTCATAAAATGCACTAAACAAATCCAAAAATAACAAAAAAATTACCATATCTCCTTTTTCTTAAAAAAAAGTTGTCGCAATCAGTCGGATACCTTAACCTTGATGAGAGAATAACATATAGATACTGCGACAACTGTCAGGACAATGAGCTGACATTCCATATCCTTAGTTGTCCTACCATCCTTACCTCTTTATTTGATATCTGAGTGCCTTTTGGCACGGACCTCTATCAAGAAAACATAGAAGATCCGGCATGAGTTGTCATCCGTGCTCATAGCATAGCACAATTTAATTCATCATGGATACGATATAATCATCATTATCAGACATTATACACTATAGAAAGCCTTGTATTCTTCTTTCTTTTCCTTACATTTTAACATAAACAAAATTTATCTTACAAACTTTTAACTAAAGAAAACACTTCAAAAAAGTTTTTTGTAATAAAAACAATACAGTCTTTATTTTCATCAAATAACTTCTTTGATGAACTATTGCGAATTTAAAAAAAAAATCAAAATTGATATCGCTTCCAACAAATCGCTCTAGTTTATTAATATTTCGATCTAGCAACGCAACACCTGCTAACACAATATCAAATTGAAAATCTTTCACCCTTTGAAACCAAAAAACTACTCTACTCACCCCCTCCATATCCCTTCTGGGAGAAGGGGAAGTTAGCTTTTGTTATACAAAACCCCCTGTACTCCGGGGGTAGAGGAGCCACTTCCATCGAAAGTGCACCGAGAATAGGCATTTCTCTGAAAAATCAACCACGGCTTCCAGAGGATTATTCGTGATTTTGGTGCCACGTGGCGTCACCGCTGGCGTTAGAATAACGATAATGTCATCATAAAGGAGTGAGTTGTAAATGGAGTGAACCAGGCGTTGCTTAAGCATATTTTTGAGGCGGGGGGGGGGGCATGCAATAACACGTGAGGCGGAATCAAATTTGGGTGTTTTGTTCGAACGCTCCATTTGGGAATGACAGAGTGCGGGTGATTTGATTACATTGATATAGTATTATCCTAATCTGAATATAGGTTTTATCTTAAAGATCCTTATATTATCCAAAGGTTTTATTTTATCCTTTTTAAATTGAGTGATCTTGTGCATTTACTTTCAAATTGAAATTAAAAGAAAGATTTGTTTAATTTTTTTTTGTGATGCGAAAGGATTATAATGAATTTTTATTTGTTTTTTGTATGCTTTTGTTGTTATTTGTGTTTATTTCGTTCCATTGAAAGAAAAGTTGGTCTTGTATATAAGCACTTTTCAAATCAATATCTTTAAATTACAACTAATATTTTTAATTTAATTTTTTGAAACAGTGATTGTTAAGAAAAATCTTTGCAAATAGCGTTTTCTATTGGAATATTTGTAGAAACTTCTGGTACCGCTCGGTTGTTGTCTGTTTTGTTATTCCAACGCATTTGTTAAGCTTGTGGCAACTCCAACTTTTCTATTATAAAAGCTCCGCAGCGCCATGTTCCTAGAGCATTCTTGTATTCTATAAAGGATTTTTTTAAGGTTCTGTTATCAAACTTGTTGTTGTTTAAACTTTTGGATTTTTCCTTAATTGAACACACAGTAGCCGCTTTGCCTTGATTTTCTCACCATTGTACGAGGGTGAGTCGGAAAATAAGTTTCCCTTGTCGACTGTGGTCAGGGTTGAGCATGAAAGTCAAAACGTAGAATGAGACATTAAATACAAGACATAACTTTACTTTTCCGCATAAATACCAAGTACATTGAGACATTTGTCATACCGCTTAATAAGCTTCAAAAAGCCCTCCAAGGTAAGCTCAGGCTTTGCACACGGAAGAAGCGTTTGACTGTTTGTTTGAGTTCAGCATTGCTTCCAAAGCGCCTTCCAGGAGAATCTTCTTCAAAGCCGGAAACAGATGAAAATCACTCGGTGCAAGATCAGGGCTGTACGGCGGATGGTGTAGGTGCTCTCAACCAATAGTTCCAACATGGTTTTGCGTTGCTGCCACCGAGTGTGGTCTCACATTATCATTAAACAACAGAACTCCAGAGTTAAGAAGCCCATGTCACTTATTCCTAATCGCCTCTTTCAACTTCGACAGGGTGTCACAGTACCGCGTAGCATTAATGGTACCAACTTCCAAAAAATCTGGCAAAAATAAACGCTTTTTCTGTATGCAAAGCCCTGAGTTTTCCTACAGGGTTTTTTGAAGCTTATCAAGCGGTATGACAAATGTCTAAATGTACTTGGTACTTACGTGGAAAAGTTATGTCTTACCTTTAATGTCTCATTCTATGCTTTAACGTTCATACTCAACTCTGACCACAGTCGACAAGGGAAACTTATTTTCCCACTCACCCTCGTAGTTAATTCGTTGATTATGTTTTCTTTACTTCTTAAATACCATTAAAAATATTATTGTTAACTTTATTTTTGACTACGGAGATTCAAAAGTTATATGCTGCGGAAATTTTTTTAAGAAGATTAAACTTATCTGAGAAAGTTGCTTCTCAATGCATTATTTTGCTTATGATCTAAATATAGTCATAACTTTTCTAATAGAAACGTTCCATTCAAGTTTTGCAATTTTGTAACATTAAAAGTTTTTCGGTGTACTTTAACACAAGCATTTTGTGGCAAATATCTATAAATACATAATTTTGAGTTATTGGTATTATCAGGATATATCACTAGATTAAGATATAAAATTATTAGTATTTTGAATAAATTCATGCAGTTATATATCTTAAAATAAAATATGTTACGTATAGCGTTGTTTTTTAAACAAAAGTGTAAAGTACATTTTTATACGATCGATATCAACAGTTAAAGAGTTTTGCCTTTAAAATGTTTCGTTATCACTCTGATAAAAAACAAAAATACAAAGTAATTTTTTAAGAAAATTGCAGAAATCTATATATATATATATATATATATATATACAGCAAGAAAAATTTTATGATAGATTCAAATGCTTATGAATAATGCCCGTCTATTATTAAAATATAAAAAACTAAATATATATTAGTTTAAAATCAAATAACTTATAAAACAACAAAGAAATGAAAAAGAAGTGTTTAATAGTTTTCAAATAACGGAAATTTAGTTTTCTTATAATTTTAAAATATGAAACTTGTTTATTGTACTTTAAAAAAAAAAAGTTCTATTTTTATAGCAAAATTATGCTTTTTTAAAATAAGGAATATCGCTGATAAAAATTTGACTATAAAAATATTCGAATAGTAAACAAACTATGATTTTTGGCGACTTTATAATTTATTATTAAAGTGAATATTTGTTTGGTATCCCGGTATTTTCAGTGTTAACTCGTAATCATTGTTGTTATGTACGGGGTCTTAAAACACGTGAATTTCTTTAATTAGAAATTTCAAAGTATAATTCATATTATTTCCTTTATTAAATGCAGAACAACACATTTCTTTCAAAAGAATTATTTCCTTATTTTATTTGGATTATAGTAATTTAAGAGTTTCAAATCTGAAAGTAATATTAAGGGCTTCTTAAAAACACTTTAACTACATCTTAATTTGCTCGATATTCTATGAAATTATTACCGTAAAATCCAGCGCACTTTTAGCATACAAAAGAAGACCGAAATGTACGGATGCGCGTCATATGCCAGGTATAAAATGAAACCTTTAAATATGAAAAAGAGAGCATAGAAAAAAATTAGACTTCTACATATACCAAAATATTTTTTAGATAAAAGAAATGACATTCCTTATGAACTTAAAAGGGTTGTAGTTCTAGAAATATACTAATTTTTCTAAGACTTGGAATAATATATCTCGAATAAGTAACTTCATAACATAAGAGCTTCACGCACGTACATTTCAGGTTTCTTCGTAAAAAAGGAGGTGCATGTTATACAGCAAATATACCTAAAAATTAATAATTGCACCTTGAAAGTATAGGAGCGCGTTATACACCAGATTTTACGGTAAATTAGAAAGAAAACCATTGAATCAGAATAAACTAAATGTTTCTAAATATAAAATTTTAATCAGATAACAAGAAATTTGAAACAAATTATAACAATTTGTGAATTAATTTTAGTTATATATTTCTTTCTATGAATGAACATATATAACAAATGTATATATATTACTTCAGTTGTATTTCATAGAATTAAAAAGTTGCTCAGAATCTTCTCGCTCAAACAGTATATCCACAGGAGATTCTTAATTATTTCAATATCTAAAATTGAAATAAATTAAAATTTTGTAGACTTGGAAAATTTTTAAAAAAACAACAAAACATTTGAAATGATAATTATAATAGTTAAACAATAAATATTGAATATATATATTAAAGCAATACTTTAATAACATAATTTCAAAAACGAAATTTCTTTAAAAAATTCCGTATTGCAGCGTTTCTCAAAATCAAGGGCGTGCCCCCTTAGGCGGGCGTGACAACTCTACGAGGGAGCCCCTTGAGAAGTCGTAAGCAAAAGATTATTGAGGAAAATATACTAATTCACTGAAAGTAAACACACAAAATGAAAATAAAATACACATTTATACTAATACAATAAATGCATTAATGTATCAGTACTGCTCAATGTATTTGATAGTTAATTTATCAGTATTAAGTTAAGAACAATTTAATAATTATTAGTGACCCCATGGGCTTATCATATATAAAGATACATACAAAAATCAGCACTTACTTGATAATTTGTACGGTTTATAATTAATCCCTTTAAATGCGGATAAAAATTTATGCGATTCGCTCCCCAATTCCACAGTTTTCCACGTAAGAACGCGTATGGGATGTATTGGGAAGGCGGGGGAGGAATAAATAAGGAAATCCTTCGCAAGCACTATCAAGGTCCTTTTATTGCATTTCAAAGTCTTCGGAATAATTTTAGGGATAGAAGTGTACAGAAAAGATCGTATTTCGGAAATACGTATATATACGTCTGGGATAATTAATGTTTTGGGTGAGCAAGACATTAATATACGTCAGTGACACTTAAGAAGTTAGTGACCCCATAGGCTTATCATATATAAAGTTATATACAAAAATCAACACTTATCTTGATAATTTGTACGGTTGATAACGCTGAGGCTGGGCTGAGCGACAGGTTTATATACGCCTGTGACCCTTAAGAGGTTAAAGTCGTATTGTAGCCTTAGCATCAAAGTATAGTATTACTGAATTCAATACATTATTATTTGTATGGAAGGGGTCGCTATGAATATTATGTTTGAGTATTGGGTAGCAAATATATATTGAAAGTTTGAGAACCACTGCCGTATTGTAAAATGTGTAACGTGAAGTAAATCATACAGTTCAAACCGTTAAGAAATCAAGAGATTCTGAAACGTAATTTCGTAATAGTACAATCTACCAGATTTTAAAAACGTATCTAGAGCCTATCTGTGCAATCTCTGCACTATCCATTTTTACGTTACATCAAAACATCGGCTGTGTGACAATTTTTTCAACAGCTCTCAATATCAGCAAACAGTTGATGATATCGCTTCATTGTTGACAGAATTATTATTGGAGCTCTTCATTGAGATGTTGGGGGAAGGATTGTTGAATAAGCACCTCCCCCTGCGGCAACCCTTGCCAGAAGAGGGTGCTCCATCTCCCACCACAGGGGGGAGTGGAGGGATTGACATGAGAGATTACGAGGTCATTAGTTCGAGGAACAAAATAGAGTCCTCACTCCCGCGCTCTGTGTGTTCAAGAGGTGTCGGGTTTCAGTTCCTCTCCCCTTCCATTTATTTAATTCTTTTAGTAGCCTTTATTGTTCTTTTTTATAATCGATGTTAAGATTGACTCCTTTTCTTACTTTTTTTAATTATCGCCTCTAACGAATACGGAATTGCGTTTAGAGGATTTTCTTCCCTGCTTAGTCAGAGTCATTAGAAACTCTTACTTTCACTATTTTCTCATTCGAAGATAAATCATAGATCAGTTTATTGGTTTTTGGTTTTAAGCGATCAGATATGAAGGACACACAAGAAAGAGAAGGGAATATAACAGTCGGATCCCCATTTAACGAACTCCTATTTAACCAATCATGATCTCCGAATCAAAGAATTATTTCAATAGCCGAAAAAAATTTTTTTAATTACTTTTGGATTAGAAACAATTAGATTTATTTCCAAATGACGTATCCTTACACAGAAAAAGACTTTTCTTCTATGCAGCCAATTTTCGATGAGAAAGGCTGTATACCATTATATTAGACTTAACAGTTGCAGATGAGTCGTGAGTGTAGCCTATCGAGCGAGTTTTGAATAGAACAGAAAATTCATTTATTATCTCTACAATTGAAGGAATATTTTAAGAGTTTCTACTATTGGCTCTCTTTTTGAGAGAAGTGAGTTTTATTACACGTATGGTTATGCGGAACAATCTGTGCAACTGAAGTTGAGGAGATAGGAGTTGAAGTGTCGTAGCCAATGAATGGTGATTCTGATGCAGAAATTAATAAAGAAACTCCTGTCTATCTCTTAATGATTTACATTGTTTGGAAACTATGGAAGCATACCTCTTGCAGCAGGATGTTAATGACGCAGTATGTTTTTCTCTGCAAAAAGTCGAAAAAGAACTCCTTCGAGTCAGGAATCAAAAATAGTGTCAAACATCTAATAGTCAGTATTTAAAAATTCCAGTTAACTGGTACGTATTAATTCGCTAATGATATGTTTAGTTACCGAATAGAAAGTGTGTAATTCTAACTAGGAATACATTTTGTGTAGTTGCTTATTATAGAATTTCCAAAAGGTAAATACAAAAAAAAAAATGTTTTTTTTAAGACTCCGATATTACGAATAACCCGGAACCAACGATTGAAATATTCGGTCTTGATGAGTTCGTTAAATAAGGATCCATGTATACCTTTGAAGTGCATCGTACCTTTGTACAAATACGTATCTTAGAAAATTGCTTAGGAGAAATGCTGCTCATATTAAAATCCCGATTCCCTGTCTTTTTATCTGAATTCTCGTACTGTAGGAACTTTTGAATTGTGTTGCATATAACTCTAATGATATTTGAATGACCTTCAGAACTGAAAAAAATATTGATTTTTGATAAGTAACTTCCCAAAAGTTAATGCGGAAAAATTGGTCCTGAATATTCGTAATGGCTCTTCTATAGACTAAAATAGTTCAGATGATTCATCTACATTGAAATGAAGCTGCGAAATAGTGTCTCACTTTCTAATTAAGGAAACCCCTTGTCTTTTTTGCAATAAGCTTCATTGGAAATACTATCTAGCTCTATTTTACTAAGTATAATTATTTTTGTATAAAATTTAAAAATATCTGTTTACAAATATAAAAAAATGTATTTTCGTTAAAACAGAAGAGAAAATGTCTGAGTTGCAAATAATACTTTTTTAGAAATTCTTTTATTTCACCGATGATGAAGCAGGAAATTAAAAAATAATTCTATAAAAATAAATATTAAGTACTATAAACCAAATGGAGACAATAACTTTAAATGAGAAATTCTATACTTAAAAAATAACCTAGAATTCTATTCAAAGCGATTGCAATCATAAAAGGCAGATCATAACACATCTATAGACATGTATGTATAAATACATTCTTTGAATATAGTTTGTACTTCTAAGGGAAGAAAATCATCAAAGAGGAAAAGAATTCCAAAAATAATCAAATTCTGAAGCTTTTGTATTTCTTGCTTACGTTAAACCGTTGCGATTAAAAGTACAAAAAGTAAAAGGTTATGATCAAGGATATATATTTGGATACCATTTTGATACCCACTGCCCTAATTTCCTTCTAAATTGAAACCTCGGAGTTTTAATTGTATTTAACTAGTTATATATCAAGATGTGTATGTGTAAAAGTTCTTTAACTTATAGAGATTGATAAACTGTCGTAATCGTCGTTGTTAAGTCTGTGAAATATTGCCTATTGAATTACATGTAGAAGTCCATTGGACACACAAACACCCCATCAAAAAGTAATACTCAGTTATAGATATAGTTATAGTTTATTATTTTAGTTATTTAAAAATTTTATTTTTAAACATTAAATATATGTACAGAGGAATGATGCAACTATAACAACTCCTCTCAATAGTTTTTTTATAACATTGTACTTGAGCTTAAAAAGCTTTGTTTTCGAATAATTTTTTTAAAATTTTAATGAAATGCATTTTAAGTAAATTTAATTTGTCAGATTACATGCTATTTTGATTTAGTTGCATATAGGATTTGAAAAAGACAATTCAAAACAGAATTAAACTACGCATATTTTTTTAAGTAACTGTGGGCTACAACTTTTTATGCTGGATGGCTTTCAAAATTCCCGAATCATTGTTTTTTTTTTCATTGATATCTCTCGACGTTTTTAAAGGAAAAACTACTCCTGAAATTTCGATATATTTCTTAAAATTTTATCTTTTACTGTATTTATCAAATAGAAAAAAAACTGACAGTTAATTTGAAAACTTTTAATGTTTAAATTTATATTATATTTTTTCTTGTAATTTATATTTAACTCTAGGGATGTCTACAAATCATTTTCAATCGTTTTTCCCCTTAATATTACAAACTTTTTGTTATGTAGTTATATTAAAATAACGTATAACACGGAGGAAAATTAAAATGTAATAGTTGTTGGACCAATATTAAAAGAAATCTGAATTTGTGATTTTAAGCTCGAAAGTTATTGTGACTAATAATTCAATGTCATTAGCGTAATTTTATAATTATTGTGTGTGTCATAAAATAATTAAATGTTTCATGTAAATATTTCTAAGTAAGTAAACATTATAAAAGAATAATAAAGTATTGTGCACTCTACTATGAGTCAGTAGAGTGTGTTATATATGGGACATACGGAATGCTGACGAAATGAAATAATTAATGCAGATAAATAATTATTAGTACTGAAAAAAAAACATTTTCAATATGTAGATTGCATTCTAAAATGCAATTAACAGCACGTGAACAAAATAATTTAATAAAAAATAAAGTATGTTTTTATGACTATTTTTCATTGCGATATTTGTCATTTCTAAGTAAAGTGGCAAGATTTAAATACAGTGATATGTTGACAGATGTCACCCCGACTTACGCAATTTTCAAATCTCGTCGATTCGTCTTTTGCTTGAGAGAAAAAATTGGCCAGATCAGTAATGTGCTTAAAGTATTTGTCGATCTTGCTAACAAAATTAATTTAAAAGCGGATTATGGTTATATTCAATAACTGCTCGATTCCTACAATCCTGAGCTGGCAATGGATGAGCTCATAGAAATGCATGAACAAATTAAGATACTGAAGAAGTCTGAATCTTTAGACCCATTTCAATCAGAATATCAAATGACGGTTGGGAATTTGACAGAAGGCATCAGTTTAATGGAAAAAAGGGTTACAAATTTTAGAAAATATAGACTTAAGTGATTAACATAGTTTTTCAATAAAACGAGGAATAAAAATATAACTAGCAAACATGAGGAAATTTTGCTGGAGAAAAAATTTTTTTGTGCCGACAGACTACTTTATTAGATTTTATGAAGCTTTCTACATCAAAGTAGATCTGGCTTACGATTTTGTATAAGTGTTATCTAAGATTTTACTAAACATTTTATTCTTCTAAATTATTATTTCCTTTCATCTCCGATCCTAACTAAAAATAATTTATATGCATTTGTAAGCGAAATCCTACCTTGACTTAAGCGGTTATTAATCAGTCCCACCTATCGCATAAGTTCGGGGTACAACTGTAATTGTAAATGGAAAAATATCGTTTTAAAGAGGAAAAAGGAGTATCGCAATCACTTCAGTAAAAAATAATTAGTATATTCTTCGCACAACAAAACGTATGAATTATACTGATGAAGTACATTTTTTATTTTCTTTAAATTTGAATAATCTTATTGAATTTAATTCTTTAAGATGAATTATCTCTCGTTGTTTTATAAGCATACAAAACATTCTTATTTGAAATTTAAATAAACTTGACTTCACACACACAAATAATGGTAAAAAAACAGATATAGCAGATATAGTATTATTTCAGATCCGTCCCAAACTACCATTCAAATAAAGTTTTAGTAAAACCCTGTCAGTTGAGAAGACTGGATCCTCTAAACCTACTCCTGGATAACAAAAGACGAAGGCTTTTTGGCACAAAGTGCGTTACCGACACCCGTATGGGATCATTAAAGGGTCTAAATGAGATCACGTGTCTTGTTAAGAGGAGAAAGCCCCAGGCTACAATCAGTGATGCCATTCCTCACGAAAAAAGCGGCTCTTTTTATCGTCTGCCTCGCCTACCCCGACGACAGAGCCACAACGAACGGACTCTGCAACGCCTGGCAAAAAATATATTTTACGTTTTAAAGTTCGGCCGCAGCGGTAATATTTGGATCACTAATTTCCTAAAGTGTTTTCATTAACTTCATTTCTAACAAATTATTTACTTTAATAATCTATTTTTTATACTTAATTACTATATTTATAAACAATCCTTTACTATTTTGAATATTATCTACACACTGTCACGAGATGTTTCATTGGATTGAAATTAATTTAAAGCACAATCAGTTTCAAATTATGCAAATCAATTGTGTCGAGTATTTAAAGGAAACAAGATTATATACTCTATTTATTTTTTTGTTTAGTTATTATGTACATATTTAAAACTTTAGATTTTTATATTTATTTTAAGTGGTGTTTTTTAAATTTTTTATATTATGTTTTGAAAAAACATAAATTAATGAAGAAATATCTTGCTATTTTCATTTTTATTATAAAATAAATGCTAACGATATGACATATAATGATCTGGTTTTTATATATGTGGATCGTACAATGAGTTACTAATGAGCCACGAGAAATCGTATTTTCTCTTTAAACATGATCTCCAATTTTTAGTCAATAAATCAATTATTTTAATTAGCAAACATTCATTAAACACCTTTACAAAAATAAATCCGTTTTCAGGCTTTGATGGTAATACAAATTTTAAATTATTTTTTGCGTTTTTTTAAACATATTCTGTTTTAAAACGAAATTCATTCGCAGTGTAATCAAATTTTATTTCATACGATTTCAGAATTACTCATAGAATTCATAAAAATATGTTTTACATTTTTTAAAAAACATAATGAAATTCATTCACATAATATAGTAAAATTTTATTTCATAAGATTTTAGGGTTACTCATAGCACTTACATTCTAATGAAATGAAATGATTTTACCGATATTTTCCATTTGGTTTGAGTTTGGTTTATTTAAACATCAACATAAAAACAGGTAATAATTAATATTCTAATGTAATTTCTGTTATCTGTTCTGGACGTAATATCTGATTTGTTGCTTTTATAAAACTTTCTCGTGACTACACAATTGACTAATTTTTCTATTAATTCGAGATTTTTAAATTTTCTCTAATTTAAAAACCTTTCATATAACTTTATATATATATATATATATAATATATATATATATATATATTTATCTCCAAAAAATATCATGGGAATATTTTTCAATGAGTTAAAAATACTTATATAGAAAAAACATAAGCGAAAAGAGACACATTTCTGTAAATATTGAAAGAAACATTCATTCGAAAAATTTTTGCCCATTAAATTCATATTAATAAGTCTTGATTTAAATTAAAATTCCCAATTCTCTAATTCAGTTTACTAATTCATACCAACTACTAGGCCTCTATATTTTGCAATTAGGTGACTAAATTTTCGTTGTAGAAACATTTTGAATAGATATATTTAGAACTATTTAAAGTTTGTTTTTTTTTTAATCAAAATTGACTCAGATTTTTGTAAACATCTTAGTAAAACCTCGAGTAAAGCATCTGGTATTAAAATTTCCTAAACTGAACGCACCTTTGAAAAAACAACTTATCTCTCACTAATGTATGACATGTTTTTTCCTACTGATTTAATGATTTCAATGCTGTGATTTTTTTTTAATTCTTAAATATACTTCAACACATGCTGTTTAAGTGCATGCTAATGCGAGCAAAAGCTTATCGAAACAAATTCTGTTCATGAACAGAGACAACAAAAACCAGTTATTACTGGTAGTAAAGTTAAGTTAGTGTACGCGAAAGATGCGATACATAAGGAGTTATCCAAACATTTATCCCTTTAACCTTTTAGTGTAACTTATATAGACCACAAATCTCTCTCTTTTTTTGCTTCTAAGTGCCAAGTTAAAAAACAATCAATCAATCATAAGTTATTTTTACATATTTCAAATCTTCCTTTTGCTTTAAATTAGTACGATTCAGTGGGATATAGATTCTGAATAAATTCCCCAAATATTTTCTTTAACAAAGATATAATTTATGAAATTATAATTCATAAATTACGTCTTGTATCAAATTATCTTCAATGAGGCAAAATAAGCATTAAAGGGTTTACTGAAAAAGAAGTGCTCAAAGAAAAAGGCAACTATTATAAAGGAATTTTTAAATGTCTGACCGGATACAATGGGTACATTTTCTTTTCTCAAATTTTAATTTCAAAACCCATTTATATAAATCAGATTAAACTCCCTCCTTAGACATCGAAAATCTAAGTAAAACGCCGAGGACACAAAGGAAACTCGGAAGGAAATTTGCGTCTCCAAAATGTCTTTCTTCAAGCTGATACATTTGGTTAAAAATAACCAAGTCAAATCAAGGGCGAGTCCCTCTCAGACGATATTTACAACTTTCCTTTCCACTTAAGAATCCATTACTGGTCAACTGCTGGCCCTTTCGAAAACTAATTATTAGGCGAAAATATATTTACATGCATTAAATGAATTAGCTACTCTGGGGTAATAGTTATCGTTTTCTTGCTGTGTGCGACCGTGTCAAAAGGATATTTGTCCTCACTTCCGCCGTGAATCAGAGCATTGATGGACAACCCCTCCTCCCCGCTTCCGTACTCGTGATGGGATTATGGCACGAATCGGTTGGTGTTCCCTGACCTCCACCCCCCACCGACAAAGTGGCTTCTCTTCCTCTTCACACGTTTGGGTTCTTTCGGGGTTTCGCTTTGGGGAGAGCCGACGGAGTGGAATAGAAATGCATCCAATTGTAAAACACCCGAGGAAAGTTCCGAAAAATTTTATCAATCAAGAAAATGTGAAGCATGTGTATAAATGCATACGCATGCTTATATTAAAAGCCGATTAATTAATAGCTCCGTGTTTAAATTTAAATTAAATTTTAATTAGTAATTTTTAAACATCAACTTAATTTTGCATCCAATTTATTATTTTTTTCATAATTCGAATCGAATATTTCAACGTTGCTTGCAAGTTAATATATGTTTACATCTTTTGGATTTCTACAGCACATTCGCGGAGAAAGGGAGCTCCATTTAATGTGAATCAAAAACTGTTCTGTTGAACCTTTAAAATTGAAGCTCGGCACTCTTGAGCGAATCTCAAAATCCTTCTACGAAATTAAGTGGGAATTTGGAAAAGACAACAACCTACATTCCATCCTTATTCCACTGAACATGACACAAATTACTTCGTTTTTGCCAACTCGATAAAAATTTATGCAGAGTAATTGATTTGTAGTATTAATTAAACCCAGTTATGAATTGTAAATCATTAGTTTTGAAAGGATCACAAGGGTAAGGAATAATATTTTAATGAAATGAGCTAAATGTATGTTCACAATTACACGGAATATATATAGAGAGAGATAGAGAGACAGAAAGAGATTATGTGTATGTGCATGTATTGAAAGAGAATATATTTGACGAATTTATTATGGACTACCTCGTGAATGTATTTCTATAAAGAACAGAAGAAATAGCATATATGTCCAGAAATAATTTCTTTCGTCTTTGTCTGGGACAACATTTTGCCCTTTTAAGTTTACATTGAAATTTTCTGCTTTTATTTGAGTTTTCATTAGAATAGCATTCGATTGTTCACGCAATCGATTACTGATCAATGATTGATTTGTACTAAATTTATCAAATTACATTTAAAATACATTTAAAAAATGAATTTATAAAATAACATCATTCAAAATTTTAAATAAATCAGTTTTTAGTTTATTTTTTGAAACTCTTTAAAATCTAATCAATAGTGTAATAGAAGAAAGCTAGAATTTTATTAAGAAGGATTTTATTAGAAATTATGGACATTTTAACTTTACATCCCAGTATTTATAAAACGAATATGATTTTTTTTATTTAATATTCATTGCTTTCAAAACCTTAATACCATAATTTTACTTAATTAAAGGGATTATTGAAACTGGATTATTTTCACTCCAAACTTTTTTTCATTTTCAGTGAAGAATGTTCTTTTTTAAATAATTGGAAAACTGTAAAAACTCTGTATAATTTAGAAAAAAATTGTACATTAAAAAAAAAGTCTAAATAATAATACTGAGAGAATTTACCAGAATTTTATCATACAATTATTGGAATAAATTTATATATATTTTTTAGATTTATTGTTTCAATTAAGATTCTAAAAAAATTTAAGGCTTCTACTAAGTACATCATTATAGATTTTAATACAGACATTTTTTAAGTAGTGTTCGAAAACTAAATTCATTCTTTTTGAAAATGAATTGCTGCAATTTATTACTAAATATTTATTTATAGTAAATTGCTTACGTAGATTGACGTTTCAGTGGCCTAGTACTGTAAAAAATTATTATTTCTAACTTAATTTTCTCTAAATTACAACAGTTGTCCTTATATGAAATGCTAGACTAATTTCTGGGTATCCAGACCGAAGATCTGCGTTAAAATAAAATTTTTATTTCATGTACACAGAAATTAAGTGTAACGAAAATCAATAAATTAAGTTTCTTGCGTTTTTTCTTAAATTTTCGACTAAACCAATTCTTTTTCTTAGATTGGATTAAAATTAATTTAAATAATATAATTATACAAATGTTTGCTTTCAGAAGTCTTGCATGGAGTTTATTTTACAAAACAAAATATGCAATCCGTCTTCTAAATTCGGCATCGAGGTTTGAGGTATCTCTCCCTCAGATCTTCGAATGTAGCTTCTTCAAAGAAGTCTGTTCAAGCCGTAGAAAGAAAGTTCTCTTTCGCTTGAATAAATTTTTGGCTCTTCTTCGATGTGTTACACATGTTGCAGCGTAAAACACAAAAGAATACTGTGTTTAAAGACTTGAGTATTCGAACCGTGCCGCCCAACTTCATTTTTTGTAGGTCTAGACGGGTGTCTCAGCTGTTGTCGCACAAATGTATTTAAAATGAATTTATTCCGTTACGCACACGCTTTTAAGAGAGTTATTTAAACATATTTTAACAAATAACGTTCTTTATATTGAAAATTGCATAATTTCATTACAAAAAAATTATTTCTAGATCCTGCAAATTATAATACGTGTAATATTTTACTACAGTTTCGAAAGAAAAATGCATTTATTTTACTTTTCAGAAACGTATTTTTTACCAATAGCGATAAAGTTCACTCTTTATTTTGAAAATTGCATAATTTCATTACGAAAAATTATTTCTAAATCCTAAAAGTTATTATCCGTAAACTGTTACTGCAGTTTCGAAAGAGATAAAGATATTTATTTCATTTTTCAAAAACAATTCAAAATACCAAATCCGCTAATACAAAAAGCTTATACATTACAACTCAACTTAATGGAACTCCCTAAGTAACTATTACGAATCATGGCAAGAAAATGAGTATGCCTTATCCAATATCTTGTGTCCTTCCACTGTTCTTTTGTTTGGGATATTTGTATAAGGATTTGTTTTTACATATTAAGATACATTTATTTCAAATGAAATAAACTAAATGCCTTTGAATGTAACTCTATAAGATTAAAGAAAAATTAATTCACCCATATTTGATATGAGAATCCAAGGGAAAAGAAATTCCTCATCTCCGCTCTTGCATAAAATAATCGAGGAGAATGACATTGTTTCCACGGTATTGTTCAAATAAAACTGCAGATGATTTGACTATTTTCTCTCTTTTTTGTCTTCTCCTTAATGGTATTGTCAAAATACTTTGAAATACTCATGGAAAATTTCCCTTCAGTAGCATATACAATATATTTTCTTTCTCATTATCTAACATTATTCAATTTTCTGGAGTATTCCAATGTTTTTGAACTATTGCAAAGTGCTTTACAAAGTTAGAGCTAATTTTAAAATACAATAAACTGTTTCACTCATTAAATTATTCATCGAATTTGTAATTTCCAGAAAACCTTATATGGTTCCAACAAATATTTTGATACATTTCTTGTATATCTAATGACTTTTGAGCCTTTGGTGTAGTGATATTTTACAAAGTTGTAAAGAATTTTAGTTTCATTTTCATTCGATAATATAACAAAAATATTTAATTAATGAAAAAAGGAAATTTAACAATTCACTCTTCAAAGTATATTTTTCATCACATTCAAACTTGTGTTTATCAGCTTGCATTTTGAAAGAGCAGGGTTTTTTCATGTTCTTTCATAAGAAATTAGCATTTTTTTTAAACTGTTTGCTTTTCAATTATCATTTATTAAAAGTAATTAAAGAAGGCTTTTAATTCTATTTTAAGAAAACACCAAAAACAAATAAGTTAATCGCATATATAAAAGTGGTTATCAATATTATTAGCAACAGACTTAAAGCAGTTAAATTTTTCCTTTTAATTTTATTCATCCCCCCCCCCCAATTATAATTTATTTTGTGTTTATAATGTTTCTCTCTATTCATATTTTAATGTAAGTCACATTTTTTAAAAATTATACTTCTGTTTGTGAAATTTGTTTGGGAAATGCTATGTGTGTCCACATAGGACTTAATAATTCTGACTGTTTACTTTAAATTTTAACTACTCAGGAAAACGTTTGGGCTTCTTTTAAATTAATTTTAAACTACATTGTGGAAAAGTAATCTTTTTTCCTTCTATAATAATTCAATTCATAAATCCATGGTTCTTATTTTTGCTTAAATATGTTGTAGAACTTTAAAAATTGCTGCGTTTTAAAATTTAAATCGCAAAGATTAATATAAATATACAATCGACACAGGAGCTGACATATTGATTTTTTACAAGATTAATCCTTTTTTTAGAGCAAAATTTGCTTACAATATAAATTTTAGTTTTAAAAACACATTTCTTAGTTTGTCATCTGAAAACAAAATTATCTTCATTTGCATAATTACTTCAGATTTCATATTTTGTAAAATAAAATGTGAAACCGAGCTGCTTCCGAAGAAGTAAAAACACTTCTCAGTCACCGAAGTTTGAATCCTAATTCGACTATAGATTCTAATGGGAAGCTGATACATCATAAGCGATACTCAGATTCAAATCATAATGAGGGTAGAGATGTCGATCATGATTATAAACAGAGGAGATCTCCAGAGCAAAGTAGAATGCTTTTTGGCTTTTGTATTGCTTGTGCACATGTCTGTTGTTCGTGTCGTCTCTTTGTGTTTGTGATCATCAATAAATATGATTTTAAATAGCAACACGCTTCATCCTCAATCCATTCAACGACTGCAACAATGAAAGTCATAGATTTCCCTCACGCAAAATGTCTTAATGCGAGTGCAATCACACATATATCCGTGTTTAATATAATATAAATAATGTTGAGAAACTAATAATTACTATCGTTATAACTATTTTTTTAAATACTTAAAAATATTAAGGAAAATTTCTCAATATCTTCATTTTCTCTACACATAATTATATAATAAAAGGCTATAAATTGAACTTAAAATTAAACAATAGAGGTTTAATAAGATTGTAGAGTTTAAAGTTATATAAGTGACGAACCCTCACACACATATAAATATATGCTCATGATAATACAAGCGCTTTTATCTGTGACTCGATTTATTTGTATATTCCCCTCCTAATCAAAATTCTTATCACTGTAAACCATGAAACTTCCCTAGCACAGGACAGCCCTAAATCTTGCCTCCAAATTTACGGCTTCCGTTGGCGATCGCTTCAACACCTGGTATGTTAATGGCCGATATTTACGGGCCAAGGGGGATGATATAGAGCCAATTTTGGACGTCATGTTTTATGGTTGCTTCCGTGCCGAGATAGGGTTAATTGATTCTTCATGAAAATGGGTGTTAAATTCACTGTTTTTGGCAACACACTCAATAACACTTTACAGAACATGTACTTTATAAAAATGCCCCTTAATTGAAAACGTCTTAAAGAGATTTTTCCTTTACCAAGAAAAAGCTGCTGTTTATAGAGGAACTTATCGCGTGTTCCCTTCGATATTTAATTTTTTGAATCGAATTTATGTTCACATTTTGTGTTTAAATTTATGTTCCCTAAGTTATGCGTAGATCTACTAACTTATAGGCGTAAGACTTTGTTACTATACAAAGGAGATAACCTAAATGCTTATTTCATTTACATATTAATAATCCTATATTTTAAGCTTCCTCGTTCATTTATATTTAAACATTTTATCTTCCCGTTTACAGTTTGCATTCATTTATATATTTCTTCCCTTCTATCTAATATTTAATGTTTTACGAAATTTATTTTTATTTATTCTCTATTTTCATACTTGGTTTTGTTATTCTATAAGGCTTAATATCATTTTAAGATATATTTAAATGAGTATCATTCTTCTTTAATTCATACGTTATTTATTTTATAGGCCCTTGAACTAATTTATAGAAGCAGATTTATTTTAAAGTCTTTTTCTTTTTTAATTTCTATTAAATTGGCCTTTTCTGCACACAAAAAAATACATCTAATAAATGTTTAAATTTTATGTGTGAAAACTCATTTCTAAAAGATATACTTATTTTAATTGAACACATAAATTTTTTACTCATAAATATTGAATCACGCCAAGTATGTTGTTTTCGCTGCGTTGATACATTACTTGTGGGTAAAAGAGTTTTACAGGGATAGTACTCTTCCCAGCATTAACTTGAATAAGATTATAGCTCTAAACTCTCTAAAAGATGTGGGCAGGATTCCCAAATGGGCGAGAAATTTGGAGAAAAATTATATTGCAAAAAAACAATTATCTGAAAAAGACCCTTCAGGAAATTTTCTTGTAGCTATATAAGTGAACCTCTGAGTTCAGAAATCAGCCAGTAAAATTCAGAATCTGCTTGAAAGTTGTCTGCGATAAGAAAATCGCAGGGAGTTAGCAAAAGGGAGTTAGCGAATTCTTTTACCTATTGAGGCATCATGCAATCCCATTTCTGATTGACTGTAACCCTAAGCTCTTAGACACGTAGCACTATACCTGACGCTCATTTGGACTCTTTTTTTTTTTTTAAAGTGATGAAAAATAACTTTTGTAAAATACATATTTTTCAGAAGTTTGAAAAATTTAATTAACGCGTCAGTCGCTTTTGCACTATAAATGTATTCCTAACTTTGGTTATGAAGGGAAATGTTAGTAGATTTTCTAGAGCGTTATATTATGTAGCATATCTTTTAAGTGTTAACATTTGAAAAAAAATGCATTACAAAAATAAAACTTTTTTAAAAATATCCTATATATAACTACTCAATGTTCCATTTTTGATGACAAGTATTAGAAAAAAAAAGAACCAAACACAAAAGAGAGAAAACGTTGAATAAAACGCAAAGTTCTGAAGTCTTAACATTCAAGCTCATATTACCAAAATTTTCTTTGAATCCTATAAGTATATACTCTCATATTCAATTACTTCCAACTTAATTCTATGTACACGTTTTAATATTTTAAAAATCCGAAAATTACGCACTTTAAGTGTGGTTGACAATTTACCTACATCACATTTTGAAGCTACATGAAAGTTGTATAAGAGGTGACAGATTTCGGAATATTGAACATCGATAAAGTGAGGACGACGACACTTGACACCTCTCCAAACTACCACACCATGCCAATGGGAGAATGTTTGAGCCCCAAAATATTTAAAGTGCATCAGCCTCATTTATACGGTAGGTATTCATTGGCACCAGGACTCTTACCTGCGACACGTCACCCACGAGTTCGTGACATTAATCACTACACTACCATGACCACGGTCAGATGACGAGAACGACAGCTAAATTGGCATCCTACTTTTCAAATTTCCAAATCAATCCAATGATTTAAAGTTAGAGAATTAATTAGCCTCATCTCTACACGGTGAGTATTTAATGACATCAAGATTTAAATCCATGACTCTACAAAAACAATGTTGCCATGGTTGCATAGCTATCACGGACACACATAACTGAAGCACTACAATATGAAAAATGTTTTATTTTTTGTAGAAATTTTGTAAGCTCTTAACAAAAATTCTCCTTTGCAGTTATTTAAAAAAAAATTTGTTTGTTATTACAATGAAACTACCCACATTCGGAGATGCTTAGTACATAATTCTTAAAACTTCATTACGACGTTACAAGATAACTTTTGATGAGCAGTCGAATGTAATGTACA
Source organism: Trichonephila clavata (assembly GCA_019973975.1). Lineage (NCBI taxonomy): Eukaryota > Metazoa > Arthropoda > Arachnida > Araneae > Nephilidae > Trichonephila > Trichonephila clavata. The sequence continues at coordinate 311,467 of BMAO01026134.1, forward strand.
AGAGTTATTATTCTAGAAGTTGGTCGGTGGAATCGAGTAGTGGTTTTACGATACTTGTGGCACTTGGCCGTTTTTGAGCTTACTAGATTCCACGAAAAGTCCTAAGCACAAACAAAAGTGATAAATACTTACAAAATATTATAAATGATTTCAATGCGTTTTTTATTTAATTTTACTATGGTACTATAAATAAAATGAATATAATTACAATGCATCCCAATCCTTTCAAATTATCTTTCAAATTTAAACACTAAAATGAATAAGAATTAAAAAAATTCTCTCCCTTTTGCTTAAGTTTTTAGAGTATACTTGAAACATACGTTACTTCAATTAAAAAAACTTTCAATTTAAAGTAATTTTCATTAAAAATGGAATTATTTTTCTGCTTGTTTTATTGATTTGCAAAAACATGAAAATTCATTAAAATGATAAAAATATAATACAGATAAATAGTAACAACTATAAAAAACAAATTTTCTTGATATAGAAATTAAATTAAAACATAATGTTATAATTACTAATATTTATGACAAAATAGATGAATTTGAATTCAAAATTATAAGAGTAACTTATTGCGAAAGTTATGTACATGTTTAACTATTCAAAAATATTATTATTAATTACATACAATGCAAAAAAATTTCTTCTTTAAAAAAAATCAGATAAAAAAAATGTATAAGCATTTTATCAAATACTGTTTAATTCAAAAATACCCAATTAATTTTATTCAAAGTTATTTGAATACTGAAATTCAAAATAGTAAGGATTAAATTTCTTAGGATATTAAAAGTTTATTATTATTATAAATTTATCACATTTTTCCTACGTTGGATAATCTTATAGTTAACTGCATATTCAAATTATATTAAAAATTACTTATTCCCTTAGTTTTATTTTAACCATATAGTAATATTTTATACTCAAGTACAAATATAATCCTAGTGCCCCTCAATTAGTAGTAGTTTTATGCATTCTATTTAATTATTTTAGTTTTATAAATTTAGCCAATTCCACGCTTTGAATTTATATTTAGGTCCAAAATCTGGCAATAGCTTATTTATTGCACTCAGATTCAGCACGAGCTATGAATTTTTTTATTGCAATTTTATGTAAGTTACCTTTTTCTTGTAATGAATTTAGAAATTCTATCCATTATTTTCAAAAGAATTTTGCTCAGTATTATCAACAGAAAGGGTTAAGTTTGGACGGCCACAAGACATGCTAAAGCCCACTTTTATAAGTTATTTTATATATAAGAGTCAAAAATGTTTATAATACTGTAGCATACATATATATATATATTTTAATTCTAACAGTTTTTTTAAATTCTTATATCTGTTTTATATTCTAATTTCTGTTTATATATATATATATATATATATAAAGAGAGCGAGAAAGAGAAGTAGAGAATAGTAGAGAATATCAACTCTCTCTATATATAGTTGATATTCTATACTATAGAGACTTGAATCCTTATAACACCATAGCTGAAGCATACAAAAACAGAAATAGGAATATAAAACAAATATTAGAATTTAAAAAACTGTTAGAATTTAAAAGATATATATAGATGCTGCATTGTTATAAACATTGTTGACTTAGGACAGCTCTTATATGTATACAAGTGGTGCGGAGAACGCCCCGCAATACAAATGAAACTTCTTTGGCGACGTTGGCCGTAAATGCAGGAATAGATCTAATTATATTAAACTGCTGAGATAACTTTAATCAAATAAAATTTGAACTTCATTTATTGTATGAAAATAATATTTTTATTAAATTTTCTGCATCATCATTTCCCAGGAGAGACACAATAGGTGTGTGGTATCTAAAGTAGGATATAAAAATCCTCGATTGTAGTCAATCAAGAAAATGTGAGAAAACTGCATTAATTCGTGGCTCCGTATATTGTTTTTCCTTCTCTAGAATCAGTATTCATTGTCAAATTCAGTGTCCGTTTCAAGAATTCAATGAGTGGCTTTGCTTCTTCTGAAGCAAAATTAACTTTAAAGACTCCAGTTAAGATAATCGCTTTTCAACGTCATCGGATCCAATGATTGCAACAACCTCTGGTGTGTACAGCATTAAAACTTTGCGCATGAAGGTGATAACAGCTGCGACCGAATTACCTGGAGATATATAGATACATGCCAAGAGGACTGTTTGTGTATTTTCTATAGTGTAATGAGCTGCACATATTTCGCCACTTTCTGAGGCATTTACTGCAAATGAAGCACTTTGTCTCATTGTTAGATCCATATGAGGAGTAATGACATGTGTTACATCAATAAATTTCTGGTATATTGCCACTCCTTTAGTTATTACATGAGGTCGTTTGAAATGTTATACACAATCAGAATTTTGAATATTAAATGAGCCTTTTTACTTTTTAGCCAAATTTTAGAAAGAAGTAGAATGTTTGATCGTTGTGTTACTCTGTCTGTAAAATCCGCAACTTGGGCTGATAAACTGACAGTTCAAAGAGAAGAGTGATAAGTCTCTTCTACCCCTAATGAAGTTCGTCATGTCTTCTTTAACAGTTACTAAACGATTAAAGTATCCGATTACCCTAAAATTGTGAATTATGCTAAAAATTGACAATTTTTTTGTGATTTTATTTTATAGGGCTTCTTATTAGCTTCATAAAAATACCAAGTTTATTATTTTCCGTTAACTAGAACACAAACTACAAGTGTTTTAGTAAAAGCAGATGCCATTATTTTAAGCAAGATGTCATTCTTTAAAACGCGTTTTACTCGAAATGCCTTTTCTTGAAAATACTCAAACGGGGACAGCGGTGACAAATTTTTGTGTATGTTCTGTATAATAGCAGAAGTGTTTTAACATTCAGATTTATCAATCACTGTTATATTATAAAATTTACAGCCCCTTAAGTATGACTGTTTTTTTAAACAATTCCATGTAATAACAAAGATAAAGTGCTCTAGTTTTTATAAAAATTGAAATATCTCTTGTCCTGAAGGTAATTTAAAAATGAATAACATACAGCAACACATAAGAATTGAAAAACTGAAAATCTGTTAATAAACTTTTGGTTCAGAATGGGGCACGTTTATGTTATTTTTTGTCAATTTTTACCCATTTTTGTAATAATAATTTCTTTTTCTTTCCTTAATTTTAGCATACTTTTCTTAAAATGTTCTGAACAAATCTAAAAACTACAAAAGAAAAATTGCACATCTCTCCATTTTAAAAAAAAAGTAGACGGATATCTTAATACTAATCCAGCGCAAGTGAAAATTAAAACCAAATGAATTGCCCAAGTAATATTTAAAGTTACAACGTATAAATGACATTTTTTCTCCTCTTTTTCAACCAATTCTACCCTACTGGAGTAGAAGATCTTAACCCCTTTTGACCTCGGCGAGACCTCACCAGTGCCTTCATCCCTGAATGTAGGAATTCTTTTTCACCCCCGAAATTTTTTTTCCACTTCTATTTGGTTTTTCATCGTAAAGCTAAACTGAGCTAGTTTTCCATTCACTTCCAGTGCCCGAGCACGCCTAAAAAAGTTTCATTTCAATAACAAATAAAAGTGGGTTTTAAGATTTTTTGGCCATCTAACCTTATATATAAGAGTTGTCCTAAGTCAGCAATGTTTATAAACAACAAAATACCAAATTAAAATTAATAAACAAAGCTTAGTAACCTGGTTTCTTAGTTGAATTTCTAATATCTAAAACAAATATATATGAATAGTATCTTTTACGTCGCTATTGGAGACGATTTCAACGTAGCCAACATTTAGCGGATCTATACTCAACAAAAGAGACCAGTACCTGTCAAGTACATCTAGTAGTTCAAAAACGGTGATTTTTCACTACAGCACCTCCTTAACCCTTCTTGGGAGTCAATTTTGGCAAAATCCGTTTGCAGTGAATCTCTACTCCTTAAAAGAAACTTGCCAATCAAATTTGAATTCTGTAGCTTTAATAATGGAAAAATGGGAATTTTTGTCTATAAAACCCCCCTGAACGCCCTACGGGAGTCAATTTTCATAAAACTCGTTTATAGTAGACACATACTAAACAAAAGTAACATTCCTGGAAAATTTCAAGTCAAAATAATAGTTCCTCAGGTTTTGTAATGAGCGATTGAGGCGCTCTTTTCTCCTATGTGTATGTGTATTTACATATATGTTACAAAACTTTATATATACATACTTTAATTTTATGTTAAACTGAAAGTACAGTATGTAGAAAGGAAATTCATGTGGTATCTTTCGTTTGTTTTTTGCTTTCCATATGTGTTAAAGTTCTATTTTTGGAAGATGCAGCTGTGATTCGGTGGAGAACAAAACTCACAATAGTAACTATTGTTGTATTTCTTAAGCCCTGGAAGCACAGATTTTAATTTTAGTCATATCATATTCTAGAATGCACTAAGAAATTTCATTTCCAAAGTTTTCTTCTAACGAATTTTTTAGTACATGGTGATACAATTTGTTTCCTGCTACTTAACTATGCTAACTGATAGCGACTCCAAAATACTATTTTACTCTTCCTATTATATTTTGATTAACGTAATTATTGGAATAAAATCATTAAGTACACTCTTCTCCTTTTTTGAAGCAAGCCTTATTAATGATGAGCAAAGAGGGAAAAAAAGAGCAATTTAATAGCACGCTTCTTGGCTTATCTATTATGAAATCTTAAGGAAAAAAGGTATTAGCTTCCACTCATTAAGAAGAAGTGTTTCCGATAAAAAAATCTTAATGATAGAAAATAAGAAATATATATTTAATTAAACGTACACTAACTTAAGTACCCATGTTAAAAATTTACTCGTTAATAATTATGAAAGCAAAAAAATACAGTTCTTATTCGAGCGAATAGGAAAGAGAAAAAAAATATGTCTTTTTTCACCCCTTACTTAGATTTTTCGCTTAAGCTTTTAAATTTACGAAATATCGCTTAATAATTAAAACAAGTTTCAGTATAAGTTATCCGAAATTGCCCGACTTTCAGACTGGGATTTTAAATTAATCATTAACTTCATTTAATTTCCTCGTCTACGGAGCGCCTTGTTCCGAGGCAAGGAGTTTACATTACCTGTTTATTTTTCCATGAAATAATTTTAAATCGAAAGGCGCCTTCTAATGCAATATTAAGAAGCTTCCCTTTCAGTTACTTAAACGTAAAATCGAATCAGAGACAATGTATATTTCTCCGTATTTTGATCGGAATGGTTTTTTCGTCTTAATGCGCTTATATAAATTGAAACATTTTTTAATCTTTGCTGCTGAAAAAAAAAGAATCTTAAAGAAAAGTACACATTTTAGCAATACATATAACTTTTAGTTATCTTTCGTTTATACACTGATGCGAGGGTAAACATTAGAATAAGTTTTAAGTAAAACTATCCTAATAAAACAATTCAATTGAATGAAAATGCTGTTTTTTACAACGAAAAAAAAAATGAATATTACTGAATATGATTTATACTAATCTTCGACTAGAGTCCCAATAACTAAAGAATATGCGCTTCAAATACTCTTTCTCGATATTTAAATGTGAAAATCTTAATGTAGAAGAATATAATCCACAATTATGGGGCAATTTTTCAAATAAAAATTAATCACTATATTATATTTTAATCTGATTTGAATAAGAAATTCTATTTATACTACGATTTAAGATTGGATCAAGTTTGGATTTTTTCCCGAAGGATTTTTGCTCTCCACTTTGTTTTTTTATTTAATATCAAAGAGAACTTTAAAATCAAATATGAAAAGAAAAAATGTTACATTTACAATTATTTCCTTTACTTTAAGTATACATTATAACTAGCTGTTACCCTACCATTTAGCTGAGTATTTTACGATATTTTATGACAATTTATTATATTTAAGTTATTAATATTTAAGTCTTAGTAATAATTTTTCAATTGTATTTTGAAAAAAATGCTCACTGATCTCGCCTTTTGATTTAAAAAGGGCAAGATTCCAACTTATAAAAGGTAGTATATGTTTATCGTTCACGTCTAATAAATCAAAGATGATATTCTTAAAATTCATAACGCCCTAGTAACAGCCCTTGAAAATCAATTTCTGTAAAGCCTAATCATAACGGATCTCTACTCAACAAAAGGAACATGCGTGCCAAATTTCAAATCTGTCTTTCTAATAGATTTAAGTCTCGTGATGAGTGTGAGTCACTTTTTCCCTATATTAACGTATATATGCATAACAGTCCCAGAATATTTTAGAGAAAATCGTTTTTCTAGATAAATTATTTTAAATCTGATTATCTAATTTCTGCACTTTGACATGAACTACTTAAATCACGTATGCTCTAAAAACATATATTAATATTTTGTTCTAAAAATTAGAATTTATATTAGATACAAAACAGAACAGGTATCATTTTCTAAAGATATGCTCCATTGACTACATTTTGAAAAAGAGACGAAACTAGTACTTTTAGTAATAACGTTATCAATAAGAATTAAAATCTAGAACATACTATGAAGTTGCTTCAAGTTTTAATGTTATTGATACGAACGTTAAAAACAATGTTATTAGATACATCAGTCGTTCCCAGTTTGTCGTTTTTATAACCCTTCCTCCTATTCCCCCCCCCTGGAAATACCCTTTATGTATGACTTAAAATTTCTGAGGCACTTCAAAAATTTAATATCGATATGCGGTAACTTACTGTATTTTTCTTTATAGTGAGTGCCCTGTGGTGAATATTTTGTTTAAATTCTTTCTTTTAATCCGCTAAGCCTTTTAATTGACAATCAGTCTCTTACTTATATATTTATCTTCCGTGCCTGCGCAATGTGTGAATGAAATCATGGTATTGGTCATTTTAACTATTGCTTATTTTCCAGTACATTAACAGTAAAGAATATATACCCTTTGGAAAGTACTTTTCTGTGGCTATATTTGAAATCCATTAATTTATTCTAGTTTGATTTTAAAGATTAGTTTACATGAAGAAAGCAGATATAGAGTATGGTGTTAACATCTTGATCCCACATGCTGTTAAATCTTATCTTTTTCTTATGCAAGTTTTTCCGTATATTACATAGCACGATGTTTTTATAGTAGCCAATTTTTTATAATTTCAAGTCAAGATAAAATATTCTTTTCGTCGCTTTTTAAACAAATTAGAAACTTCGAACCAATTACTGGTAACATTTTAATGCAATGTTTTCGTAAATTGTTTCGTAATGAATCATTTTAGACATGAAGGTATTCTTTAAAAATGAGTCCTTTTAGCCAGGGATCTTCGCGTACGTTTTAGGTATCGTTTCTATACTTTTGCTTTATAATTTTAGGGCTATTGATAATTGTTCTTTTATTTCCGATGTTGAAAATATGTCCATTTTATGAAAAATATTAAAATTTTAAAGTATGAAAAAAAAAGGCTTAAGAAACTCGGGTGTACAAATTCTTCCTCTTCAAAACTAATAGAGTTATGTGCCAATAAAGAAATACACTTGCAATTCCTGTTTACAAATAAAACTTCCTTTGTTGATTCAGAGGTATAAAGTTCTGATCAAATCCTGTTTAAATAAGTTTCTGTACCTAATATGAGTAATTCAACAGAAATTACTTAAGACTCATTAATTTTAGGTATGAAAATGTCTATTTTTGCTTCATTGAATGATTCATGGTGTTGTTATTATTTTTATTTTTAATCAAACACTTGTGTGATTTTGACTACCTAATTGCAAATAAATTAATGATTATTCAAAAGGATACAACTTAAAGTCCTTAGATCATGTTTTTACTTTATATTCTAATAAAGATTTTCTGATTAATACTTATATTTTACAAATGTGTTTGAAACTTTTTCATTACAATTTTGATATATATATATATATATATATATTATATATATATATATATTTGAATTATTACCATCAATTTACGCTTGAAAAGTTTATTTAATACTTTAAATAAAATTTATTTCCATTGAAAAAAACTATTTCGAGACCACTTTCCATCATATTTGTAATGATTAAAATTTTAATGTTGAAAAAAAAATGCTCACATTTGAACTTTTCTTATTTTAAAGCATAAATATATGCTTAAATTACAATAAAAATTTGAGAACTTGTTTGTGGATGTGTTAATAATTTTCAAATGAAATCTATATGAAAATTAGAAAAACATATTAAAAGTTATTATTAAACATAGCTAATAACATATCTCTTATGAGTCTAAAAAAAAGAAGGTATTTAATACTGCTTTTCAAAACTTCGGGAACAAAGATCGTTTTTCAATTGAATTTATATTTCATAGTTAATAAAGTTGTAGCAGGTGAACAATCAAACATCTATATCATAATAATTTTTAAACTAATACTTGTGATCAAGTAAAAGTGGTTTTAGTAGCTATAGGCAGTGTATACTGCTAATCTTCTTTTTCAATGCATTAGTTACGTTTTGATGTGCATTGTATAGCAATATCTATGTGGTAAAAAGTATCCTAATAGAGTTTGTAGAGAGAAGTCTATTTCTTCAAAGAAAGCAAAATTTATTTTCCGTTCAGCAACTACCGACGAAGAATAGTAAGTTGGCTTTCTTTCAAATATATGACGTAGGCAGTGAAACGACATTTAAAGAAAATCTTCTGCTGTTTGCTCGAAAGTTCGTTTCCTTACTGAAGAAAAATGCTTACAGTGAAACAACTTCTTGAGGAGAAAACAATCATTCTGTTCAGTGTTTGTGTTACAGTGACTAAGTGAATATTAACGTCACACTATTCAGCTACTCGAGGGCTTTATGCGGTGTACCTCATAATTTTGAACCATGGTCAAATGACGAGGACGATACCTGAGCTGGTAATCCCACTCCTAACTTCTACACCACACCACACCGACGGGAGGACCTTTGAGTTTCGACAGATTTAACGTGTGTCACAGTGAAAGTCCGCTGACAAATGCTGACATTCCTCGACGAATGTCAATATTCACATAGTCGTTTGGTGAATGTACGAAACCATTGCTAAGTAACATCATTTCTCACTTATACTAGCAGATTCAAAAAAAATTATTATTATTATTATTAATTTTGTTAATGTCACAATTAGAAGCAACATGACTACTATTGGTGACGGGTCTCATTCTTTTCAAACTACTTCAAGTAACGTAGGCGACATCTGAACTGATACTGCATTCTTCGAGCTTCTGCATCTTAACACAGTGAGAACTTTGAGCCTTGACAGAATTAACATAAATTGGCCTCTCTACATGGCAAGTCTTCGAGTGTATTGCGATTTGAATCCCAATACACTCGATGATCGAGGCCCACGAAATTCATCATGGCAAGGGGCCGTGGGTAGCCTAGTGGTTAGAGCATCAGTCTCCAGACCAGAAGGCTTGGGTTCGATGTCTGATGCCACTAAATACCCTCCGAGTACACATGGAGTATGTGCTCGTTAAATCACTGGGTCCGAAAGCCTTGTGGGTGGTTGTAGCTGAAACCACGGGTGCAGGGGGTTGGAGAATATTTCCCTCCCTTCCAGTTCCATGCCTAAATTGTGGAGGTGGAGATAGATGGTGTCACCATCTATCGTGTATGAACAGAGCCAAATCGTACTGTCATCTGCATGGTGCTCAAAAGCTAAAAAGCTAATGACAGGCGTACACCTCGCCCCCTGCCACGATGAATTTCGTGGGCCTCGATCTGATACCGTCAGACAAGTGGCATTAGAAACAGCGACAACTACAACGGGATTCGAATCCACGACTCGATAATACAGGCGATGGTTTCACCTGTATTGTCGAGTTACCATGATTATATTGTCAATGTTCAAGATAAACTGATGGTATAATAAACATAAGGGACAAGCTATTTGTATTACATTAAAATAAACATACAACTTTCACGTACATGTTAAAATAGGAAGAGTAATATGATATTGTCAGAAAAAAAAAATTGTGGTTCAACTTAAGTAATAGCATATGTAAATAAACCTCTAAACCGAATAATATCAGTGATAATCTGAAAGTAAAATATCATCAATAAGTGTACTCGTTATTATGTTAACTTTATACAGTTTTATTTATTGGCACTTTGAATTACACAACAGTTCCTTACATTTCAACTGCATTTAATAGTACATCTTTTAGGAATGTGTATGGCCACTTCTCGAACGAGTAGCAATAGTTTCTTTTGGAGACATCTCTTAAGAAGAGACCTTATCAATGGAAAGTGCTTTTTCTAAACATATTATGAAATGACTACGACTATAAAACACCTTGAGAGTCTCCTTTTTGTTTTCTTACTTATAATAGTCAGAGTCTTCTATTTCAATAACCACCAACGCATTTAAGACATTTGTACAACATCGGTCGAATATGAGGTCTTGTGTTTGAGCGATGTTATCAATGTGAGTAGGTTGAAAATACATTTTGTGGTTTGTAACATTTCCACTGCCTGCAGTAGAAGATTTTCTTCCAAGGTCGATCTTTTTATGGAAATAAAGGGCTGTTCAGCCACAGCTTATTATGAAGACGTGGTATATATGTTACAGCTCATCTTCAATAGTTTCGTTTGGAATATGGCTTTCAGTATGTGCGTAGCTAATGCTCAACTTTTCTTCAAAAGTATTAAAAGCATTTTTTAGTCGGCGAGAATTTAGGTACCCTTTCGATCCTCACCAGATGATATCTATGTTTCTCAACACATAACGGCAATGGCTCGAATGTGTTGATGCAATGATGTTTCATGAGTCCACATGAACCCTCATTCATGAAATATGAAATGATGGCTAAATAATAGTTTTCCTACGCTTCTGAAAGAATTAAAAGGCTAAAATGCAGGTTTGACTTAAAAAAGCTATTAATTTTAATTGATCTCTTGGAATATGTAATAAATTAACTGTAGAATACGTAACTCATAAAGTGTCAGAATGTTTTCGAAAGATAAAAAATCTTTTACAAGTTTTTATGTCGAATATTAGGGGGGAAAAGCCTTTCTTGGAAGAAAAAGTATTATTTTCCTTAAAGAGGCAAACACTCTTTATTTATAAATTACAAACTCTCTCTATTTACAATATAAAAAAAAGTTTTATTTACAATCAACATCTTAAGGGTTAATTTTCGTTTTCAGTGAATAATTAATCAAGAAAGAATAATAATCTGAAATTAATTTGTAAAAACAATTGCTGCATTCAAATAATTTAAAAACAGTTTGACAAAAACGTTAAATATAAATACAAAACCGAAATTTTTTTTAAAATAATTTCTAATTCGTGAATTTTATCTAGATGTAATAAAATTTATTTTGAAGTTTAAGTATTTTTACTGTTGTCTAAAAATTTTAATATATTTAAAATAAAATAATTACTTATTGTACCAGAATTTTGAGCTTAATTAAATCTTAATTCACTTACAACTACAGTATTCTATTAAATTGATAAATTAATTCAAAAAAGCTTTTTTAAAATAAAAAAAATAAAAAATGCAAGGAAAGATTTATGTATACGAATTAATTTTATGAATAAGCATATCTTCTTAGAATGCTTTTTAATAAAATCGTACAACATATTTAGACAAATAGAGAATAAAATTCTTGTTTTTTTTTCATTTTAAAAGTTTCAAAACCTTTCTTTTTAATCAGTGGCTTAGAAAATACAGGAATTGATTTATCATGAAAGTGCTAAAATCAAGTATTTAAAAAATATGTACTATATTATTTCATTTTTAAACCTTTATCAGAATTTTTTTCCATATTTCGGTAGAATAATAATTTTCGATCTTATATATATATATATATATATATATATCTCATTTCCTTTATATATATATATATATATATATATATATATATATATATATATCTCATTTCCTTTATAATTACTAAGGACTTAATTAAAAATGAACAGTTTACAAAAGACTAAATCATTTTACAAACGAAACAAGTTTAAGCATTAATAATCTCGGAAAAAATTTGTATAGCGATTAAACAAAGAAACTTCATTTCATTATAGATCTTCAGAATTTATATTTCACATTTATTCTCTGGTGAGTATCACAGTTAATTAATTGCATAATATCTTGAGTGTTATGACACATTTTTCTTATATATCGATCTCAATTATCGGATACTTTTTATTGCATCAGTTTTAGAAAATCAGCCAATATTAAATTATTTTCAAGAGAGAGATATTACATAGAACTGATGTTAAATTAGAAAAAAAATCTATTAACTAACTGTTTTACATTCCAAAGGAAAATTATTTTTAAACTTTGAATCTTATGAAGATGTCAACTTTTCCCCTTATTTTATTAAAGTTGCTAAAGTCTCACTTAAGTGGCTTTTCACAATTACTTGTCTTAAAGTTACTTGCATTTCAAGCAAAAAATAAGCTACGTAATTATTTTTACTTAATAATACAAATGATATCCAAAAGAAACGAATTATTATTTAAATTTTTATAGCTAGAAAATATATCAGTCGTTTTTCAAAAAATAAGTTGCTTTTAAGAAATTTATTTGTGAAATTAAACCTATAGAATCGATTCCAAATCTCTCTTTCATTCATAAATCTTTTTGTATTTTGTCCATATTTTCTCTATGCTCTTAAATAAATTTTAAACATTTGCCCTTTTGACATTTGCATTTTGAAAAATTTTTAAATTTGCTTCAAAGGAGAATAAAACTAAAACCATTTCTATATTTAAATTTTGGAAAAAAAATCAAAGACAATCTCTAGACAATTATTTCTTTTACATAATTGCATCATTTAACTACTAATTATCATAAGCAAAATTTATACAATTTTGTATAAATTTGAAATGCATAAATTATTATTAGTAGTAGCAGTAGCTAAGAGTACTCTTTCTTTTATATATATATTTGCTATTTTATATTATCAAAATCTAGTATTTCATAAATAAAAATATTTTGTGCAATTTATATAAAACCTATAATCAGTTCTTTCTACATCTATAAGTTAAAGGAAATTTGCTGAAAAACTAACTTACGTTTACATTATTTTCTAATTAAGATAAATTATTGTGAAATAAAGAAGATCATAGATGTGGATTATTTTACATAAACACATTTTCATATAAAATCGCTAAGAAGAATCACTACTTTTATACTAAAGTATCAATAAAACTTTTATTCAAGGGTTTGATTTAAAGCTTTTTTTTTTTTTTTTTGAAAATTACTTTTTGAATTATACGGCTGTCATTCAGCATAGTACCGAATGTATAAATAAATTTTTAGCAAAGTTTTTACATTTATTTAATATTCATTATTATAAGTTACACAAATTAACAAATAAAAATATTTTTTATGTATTTAAATGAATTATTACTTCGTTTAAATTGTCTATAAAATTCGACAGTAAATTTCTGATTAAAAACACTTAATTAATTTAATTTAAAATTAAATTAAATTTGAAAAATTGATAAATTTAAGAAAAATTTATACAAAAAATACTTAATAATAATTACATATTTAATGTTTACAGAAAGAAAATTAATTTTTATATGAATTTCCCATTTCCATTACTTATCTAAAATACCTGTTAATTATATTTATAAAAGAAATGTAATGTTATTAAAAATATTTAAAGCCAAATATAACTGGTTTCGGAAGTTTGTAATTCTCTTTCACAATACTAAATTACTAATTTTCAATAAGCGATTTTAAAGCATAAATTCCAAATAATTATTCCGGGACAAAAATGATTCATACATAATCATAATAACGATAATTATAATGATTCTAATGAATTAGATATGTATTGGATAATAAATATAAATTACCTTTGATGTCCTCGTACTTAACAACAAAGAATTTTAGCTTCTATCAGTGGCGTGTCATGCAGTGAAAACCGAACTTTACTTGCACTGAAAACTGATTATTTCGCTCCGCTTACAAGTAATGCACTGAAGCCCACTAGCCGCATGACTCCGTTGCCAAGTTCCAAGGAGGAGGGGCAAAGAAACGACGTCATCCACAACAAATCCCATGATTGGTGAAGAGACGACAGGGCGGAGCTAAAGCCGTGGAATGCGTTTAAGAGCGTTCTAAATGCAGTCGTTATCTGCCCAGATTGCTGAGATAAATGAACGATCTCGCGATGGCATTAAAAAAAGAAAAAAATAAATAAAAAGGTGTAAAAAAGGGAAGGAGAGACTTCCTCCAATTAGAAAACGGCATTTTGTTGATTACCTTTTGTCCACTAAAACGGGGGATAAATTTTTCCGCCGTCGATCTTCATGAAGTTAGCGGCAACCGCGACGGTTTCTAATTGTGTCGTTCGAAACTGGAGGATGGATAATAAGAATAAAAGCAGACAATAAAAAAGTGAGATTCCATTTGAAGAGAGATGTAAAATTGTGTTTTAACGAATGATTAATGTTTAGTCAAGTTATTAGCGAAAAAATGACATCGCTGTTTAACTGACGTTTTGCTCCGCGTAACTGCTCAACTCGGTTAGATTTAATTTCCGACAGTGAAAAATTATCGTCTGCTCTAAACGAATAACATTTTTTTTTTATTCCACGACTGAAATCTTTTAAGTGTTAATTACGTTTTGACTGAATTGTTTGAGGGTGTTTTCGAAAATGAGTTTTTTCTCTCTCCCAATGAGGGAGATTTATTGTTCCTAATTGCGGTACTTAATTTGTTATTGTGAAATTTAGGCTGGTTATTTTTGCGGCATTGGATCTAAAGACTTTGCACATGTCAATTTAATCAATATTAATGCGAAAATATTGCATTTGTTTTATTTAGAATGATAATGTTATCTTAAAAATTGAAGGAGTGGGCAAAAACTGCGATGTTCTGTGTTATGAATATAAATTTTCTTTTTATTACTGTTTAGCAGAACTGAAAAAGTTTGAGAAACTGTTCTTAAATCCATACATTTTGGAATTATTTGTCTTAGATAATTATGATGCATTAGATTTTCATTCGATTTATATACTAAATTCAGTATTTAAAATTTTGAAATTTACGGAAGGCTTCAGGAATTAAATAAAAATGTATGACATTTATAATCTTCTCATACGAGAATATTGAAACTTCATTTTTCGTAATCCAGAAATTTTTCAGGAAAATTATAAAAATAAGATGTTTAGTTGTTCACAAATGAGAAGATATTTCTTAACTTTCAATGTTCAATGAATCTTAAAGAAATGATTGTTTGCTCAGACTTCTAAAATCTAATTTGATAAAAAGTATTTTATTTTTTCATTTCACCAAGCCTTTGAAAAGAGAATTTATAAACTGGAAAAAAAAGAGAATATTTTAAAATGCCACGGTGTGTATATATGGCCTTCATAATTTGTAACTTCCACAAAATGCTTTCGCGTAAAAAAATTTGTATAGCGCTTCAATTAAAAAAATAAAAACCTGATAGATAAAAATATTTTTCTAATGTTAATGTTCTATTTCTTAGATAATTTCAAGCAATTCTTTAAGAACATTACAGACTTACTACTTCGAACTTCTGAAATTAGATTATAATGCTTCTGAAAAAACATTGAAATCCTCTATATTAAGATAACAGGAAGAAATTCAGCAATAATAAGTAGTATATTATCCATTCTTGAGAAGGCAACAATTTATAAAAGTAATGATTTTAATATTTTTAAGGCAATTCAAGTAGTATATCAGTAATGGAGGGAATATACATTCCCTCAAAACAGGAATATTTCCGGCAGTTCTGTAAAATAATTGAGTTTTAGTCCTAGTAATTCACGGACTTCTTTACTACTAAAATCCTAAAATTAACTTTATAAATGCATCTTTTATTCTATAAAACTACTACAGTATGATGTAGATCACACCAATCATATTACAAACTCCAAGTCAAAACTTTTTGTTATTTTTATTTTTAGCAGTAACACACTTGACATGACATTCGCCAGAGTAGACTCCACGCAAACATGCAAGAAGTAAAAGAAACATGTAAAAATAAATCAGGAACTATAAAAAAAATGTCAGTTCAAAGAGGAGGGCCTGTATCTGTTCCAATATCTATCATAAAGATTTCCGGTGACTACTGGACACTATCCAAGTTGTCTGGCGTCGATTACTTGATTCCTTTTGCACAGGACACAGTTTGGGGAAGAAAATCTATAATTTTTTTTCAAATATAAAGATACTCGTTAACGATTTCTAACCAGATGGTAGAAGTCACGTGCCGTCTTGGAAACTAAAACTGTAAAATTATTATTTTCACAATTTTATTTTTAATCAGTTGCAGAAGTGGATATTTGTTAAACATTATGTAAAAAAATTAGTTTCACATTCAGAAAAATTTAATACTTATTATAACTATCAGACGTTTAATAAGTAAAAATATATAATGTCAATTCCACAAACAGATAGTTCAACAAGCTTTATGAAAATTTATATTTATAATTTTTTGTATTTTGTGAAAGCATACCATTATAGCATACATTATATGCATAAGTATTTAGTAAGAAAAGTAACAGCATATTTTTTAAAAAAATTAAATCATTAAAGAAATGGATTTGTTAGTCATTGCTTTAAGTCACGAGTTATTCACACAAAAAAGGATTATTGTGGGAGAACACTTACTTTAAAAATAGCAATCCGTCGATAAGGGTTGCATTTTAAATATTAGCTCTAAATTTCTACATCATTGTCGGTAAAAACTACTTGCATTACTTACTGTTCCCTCCGCGAGTTGGCCACCCCTATCTTAAGAAATGCGGATCCATTATTTTATATTTTTAGCTACTTCACTAAATATAGATTCAATTACATTTGTGTCATCTATTTAAACCTCGTGATTTGTCGCTTAAGTTTGGCTATAAATTATAATATCTGTCTTCAGTAACCTTTTGATTGCTTCGAACGTAGTATTAATTCAAATACTTATCTATAAAACCTTACAGCCAAAATGGCAAAGCAAAACACACACATCTCGGTTCTTTTATACTGAAACAAATCAATATTGATTACTTCTGTAAATAAAAAAGCAAACGTTTCACACTATAGGTTTGATTGTATTTCCCGATGTTTAGGACCTGCTGTGCAGATGAGGTTGTTGCACGTCAAATCTGTTTAGCTCAAAGAGTTAGAAGAGAGGAGTGTGCCAGCTCAGGTGTCGTCCTCGTCACTTGATCGAAGTTCAAAATTAGAAGGTCCGCCACCAATAGTCTCCGTGTTGTTTGAAGGTGCAACATGAAAAAAGCTCTCATTCTCTCACTCTCTCTTTCGATATTTAGGAAAATACTGAAATGAGAATTTATAACATTTAATTTCCGACACAAAAATAAAAAGTTTTATAATTTATTTTTATACTTTATTACCGAAAAAGAAATTTGATTTTACTCTTGATTAGGCTAATGTTAATTAGATTTCTGCGTCATAAGAAAAGGTCGAAGTATTTCTCATTTTCAAGAAAGAATTGCGCAAAACAAAAATAGGCAAATTAAAGTCTATTTTAATGCAATTCAGTACCATGCTTTTATTAAAGAAATTCGAAAGTTTTGAAAGTTAGGATGGTTCTTAACTTTTGTGATAACTTGGAAACAGAAAATAATTGGTTCAAATTTAAATCTTTACTGTAACAAACTCAGCATTTAAAAATATAGCAGGTTTAATACTTTGTAACCAAAATTCTTTCAATTTCAAAGCATTAAAATATAATTATCATATTATTTTAAAACTAGAATTAATAAAAAGTATTAAAGTTGTGTATAATATCGATTTATTTATTTTTTCACACTGAAAACAACACCTCAACTGATTAGTACGAAGTATATTAATGTTGGCAATGCACACTGTGTACAAAACTGTTAAAAGGCTCGTTGAATTTATTTATAATAAATTTAATAACTATTACCAGTACTTTCTATAAACAAATTAAACGTTATTAGTTCCAGTATTACAAAGTACAGCAACACATACCGATATAGTTATCGTAACCACTTTAAAAGAAATTATAGTTCCCTGAATTGCGCTAAATTCATTTCCCTAGTTGTAATATAATGCAATGCTGTTTGTAAAAAATACAACACCATAAAGGAATCATCAGAATTAAATGAACTTTGCAGCAAATATCAGTTACAGGTTGTTACGTAAAATAGTAAAGTTTTAGAGCCACCACACATGCGTGGCGTGCGCAGCGTCTTCTGAACTAATGCTGAAAGCGTATAAAAAGAGAGATGTAGCGTATTTCTGAAAATAGTTAATGATTCTTTTTTAGTGGCGAACGAGATCTAAGTATACCTCCACGACGAAATAAGGAGATATTCCAACAACTTACGGAGTTTGAACGGGGGAGGATTGTCGACTTTCAAGAACGAGAATTTTCCTATTACGCAATAGGAGTTCGTGTGCAGTGGAACAGCTCTACAGTGATGTGAGTTTGAAAGCAGTGAACCGAAGAGCACCGAACAACTCGAAAAACTGGCAGTGGACGACGGACAGTGACGTCATCGCGCGACGATCTATACCTGCTCCGCATGGCGGTGAATGATTGTACAGCTTCCTCCAGGAAGTTGGCAGCACGTTGGTCTACTGCTACAGGTGTACTAATGTAAGCTTCGTCAATTCGTCGACGTCTGTTACACCGTGGATTGCGTGCAACGGTGCCTTTATACAAGATCCCCCTCACGGCAAACCATCAACGGTTGCGTCTTCAATGGGCTCATGAGCACAGAGCCTGTCAAGCTGATTGGCACCAAGTCATCTTTTCAGATGAATCGCGCTTCAATATGGGGAATCATGATGGTCGCATTCGTTTTAGACTCTATGCCGGTGAACGCTGTCTTCCAGAGTGCGTTATCGAACGACATAGTGGCCTAATGTTATGGTTTGGGGTGCGATTTCGTATCGTGGACGATCCAATTTGCTACGAATTGAGGGTAAGCTCAATAGCAACAGGTACGCCCATGAAGTGCTTCAGCCCGAAGTCGTTGCCTTCCTTCGAGGCATCCCTGGAGCTATCTTTCAGCAGGATAATGCACGCCCACATGTTGCGAAGACTGTTCGAGGCTTCTTTTCAGCCCAACACTTGAAACTTCGTCCTTGGCCTGCTTATTCGCCAGATATGTCGCCTATTGAGCACGCGTGGGATTTGGTTGGTCGGCGTCTCGCTCGTGATCCGTGTCCTGCAGCTTCAAAAGAGGAACTTTTGCTGCGCATACAAGCAATATGGAATTCTCTTCCACAAGCAGACATTCAAAATCTGTTTACTTCATGCCGCGCCCTATAGCAGCACTTACTGCAGCGTGTGGTGTATACATCAAATACTGATTTCGAACACTTAGTATTGTTGTTTTTTTTTGCTTTGAAAATTTAGTCATTTATTTGACCTAATACAAGTCATTTTTGTGAATTCAATTTCATTGAATTCTTGCATTCCTGCATTCATTGAATTCTTGCATTTTTTACAAACAGCAGCTTATGTTATACCATTTGGTTCTTTGTATTATAGCTTTTTTTCAATGAATTGATGATTGATTCTATAAACTATAGTGCTGTTCGCTTGATTGTTTTAACGTGATTCTTTAGATATAAAAAATAAATAAATAGTAATATGTCAATTTATTAGCAATATATATGAAAACTTTCGATTCTTTGTATTGTAGTTTTGCAATTGATTGATTCTATCAAGTTGTGCATTCGATTGCATTTTAATTTGATTCTTACCAAAAAATAAATACGAGTAAATACTTAATTTAAGCGTACAGAAACGTTGCTGTTGCTCCATGAAAAATCTTATTTTCAATTAAACGAGTGCCTTGTAGTTAATGTGCAGATTATCTAGAATGAAACAATTTTCTGCACTTTAACAGATCCCCAAGTTAATATTCAAATTAGTTAATTTGCAGATTAACTGATTTTTGAGCTTCATATGTAACGTGGTAATATATATATATATATAGTTTCTTTCTTTTCGAACCATTGAAACTTCTAGCTATACCTCAGAAAGTAAATCAGAAGTGCCTATTGCAATGTTCAATAGATAACATTATTCATTTTCTATATTAAAACAATGGAAAACTCTGGGTTAAGAGATAATTTATTTTAAGCCAACTGATTATTTATTACAAAATATAGTTAATAAATCTTTTAACAATCAAGTAAAATTCAATGCCAACGTAATTTCTCTACTTATTAAGTCTTATCATGTTTAGAAAGTATTTATTGAAAAATGTATAGTTTTAATAATCATGGTAATTTTTTAACTATCTTTCCAATGGACTTTAAAAAATAAAAGATGTGAAGAGGATACATCATCTAGATAAATGTCTGACTGTTTTTTTTCCCCTTGAGTTTCATTGTTTCTAGCATTTAAGGATTTAAAGTTTATTTTCACTTCTCTTACGGAAACCCGAGCGTGTATTAAGGTGATAAATCAAATTTTCTTTTCAAAACTTCCCATCTGTTCCGAAGGCTGCCAAATCTCACTAGTGTCGGGCCTCATTTTCCCGCGATTTCTTCAAATTCTATTCCATTTTCGACAATGAAATAAAAATATCTTCTTGCTTTTAAGCGAACCGTATGGCTGTGCTCTGCCCCAAACGAAGTTTTACCCCCACTCCTTTCCCTCAAAAAGCCCTAAATTGTTTCCAAGAAACAATTTAGAGAAAAACAAGAACATTTTCATTCGAACGCTTGTGTTTATCCAATTGGAGAGAAGCAAACTATGTAAGCAAATCATAAGGATTTTGTCATCTTCAATCCAGAATTTCGAATAAAAAAGTGATTATTGCTACTGCATGAAATAAAAGAGGAAGAAAAAAAACAAGGGGAAAATGAACAAGATATAAAAAGAAAAGAACACTGTGATGTAATAAAAAATAGAATAAAATAGAATTCCGTGGAAGCCAAGCCATAGCACAAACTAAAATGAAATCAAACGATCAATAGAAGCTTGGTATCTGGCAACGAGAAGTACTCCTTTGTGCGTCGCCATTGTTCTGGACCCACGACGCTTTTCAATATTTCAGTTTCTGAAATTCAATCAAGACGAAACGCAGCCTCGTTCGCCTCGAATTTATATTCGACGTAATAAAGTTACATCCAAACTACGTTACGCTGTTTTCTTAAGATGATTCTTTTTTATATGGTCATTCTTCCCTCTATTCCCCGAGCAGCTTTAATATTTAGTTTGCAACAAACGGCATTATTCAATGCGAGCTCCGATTAGAGACAGCACATGTTCGAGTTCTTTCTTTTATTTTCATTATTATTTGTTGCCAGATGCGGCGGAGTGTCAGTCAGGCGATTTTTCAATTGATGAATATTTGGGGCGAAAAGGGAAGAATATTACGATAATCGCATTGCTTAGGAACATTTGCTCCGAGCTAAATGAAAACATCATGGGACAAATGAATACCTTTTGATTTCCTCCCATTATTAAAATCGAAAAATTTCGAATTCTAATTCTTGAAATTTCTTTTTTTTTTAATAAAAAAAACTGAAATTCTATTTGTAGGAAATTGAGCAAGAATATATTTTATGAGTAATTATGAGGGCTTTTTAGCGACGTCAGTATGTTTGTTATTTATTTCATTTTTATGTTTTAAATTAATTATCAATACTACTTCTCTAATTCAGTGCCTTTGTTTCTTGCTTGACTTCTGTTTTAATGTATTAAATCTTATAATTATTTTATTTCATCAGAGAACTAAAAAATTTTAATCTATTTTCAAAGAAACCCCTAAAATTTTTGCTGCATCATGGAAATATGATAACGCAAAGGAATAATATCAAAATATTTTCTGGACACCACTGAGTTCGAATCTGTATTCTACCATTGGATTCCTTGTGGATCTGAATGTTATATACAGTCAGTTTTTAAACTCTCTTCGTATAGAACAGCAACAAAGTTTGGAAAGAGAAGAGTTAATGTAAATACTTTTAAATACTTTTTCAAAAGTAGTTCAAAAATAAATCATTAAAATTCACTTTCAGTTAGTTATAAAAATGTATTTTAAGGAGGATTAAGAAGTGTTTAAAGATTTCTAGATCTGTTTTAGAATTAAACTCAAATGTTAAATGAGGTCTGATTTATCAACTTAAATTAATGCTTAGATGGATAAATCAGTTGAAGGAATTCTACGCACTCCATAAAATTTCCATAAATACTAATTTCTAAAAAAATTGGTTTGTTTGTTAATAACCACGCGATAATGTCATATTGTAATGTGTAATAATAATTGTAATAAATGTGTTAATTGTAAATAAATGTCAATTACAACTGTTTATGCCTTTGAAACAAGGTTGTATCAAAATGCACCACTTTTACAAAGCGTTAAAGCGCAAGGTGAGATATTCTTAGAACTACTTCAAAATATTGCAATAGTTTCTAGGACATAGATTTAATCTTAATCTCACTTCAGTAATGTAAATTTACAACAAGTTGGTTGGAAAAAAACACAGGTGTAAGTTAAAGAGACCTTATATAACAGTTTGATTATTTTGAATCAAAAAAAATTTAGTACATATAATAGATAATTTAAACTTAACTTTTTTTTTCATTACTACATAAAAAATAGACAACTTTTTCTTTGTCTCTCATTCTCTCCCTCTGTATATATGCATATAAATTTATATATTGTTATAAGAGAAAAAATCTACTCACTCATCACGATATCTCCAGATATATCAGGATTGACATACAAACTTGAAATTATTCAAGAATGTACCTTTCATAGAGTATAGATCCGCTATGAAAGGATTTTGCGATAATCGTAACCCAAGGGGTTGAGAGATGCTATAGATAAAAATTTGTGTTTTTGAACTATTACTTGAAATACCTATTTCAAACATGCTTAAAATTTGGAAAGCATGTTTTTTATTGAAATAGAAATCTACTAATAATGGATTTGCCGAAAATCGAATCCTATGGTAGTTGCGGGGAGCTACTGGTGCGTATGGATAGACAAACTCCCGTTTTTGAATTACTAGTCATACAGTAATTAATTTAATGAGTTAAAATCCGCTATGACTGCAAATCGATTCTCAAAGGAGGATTGGGACGTATTTATAAAAAATTTCGTTTTTGAACTACTAGACTCAGACTTGAAAAATGGCAAGCGTGTTTATTTTGTTGAGTAAAGATCCACTAAAAATGGGTTTTGTGGAAATCCACTCTGAGGTAGGGGGTTACGAGAGAGTAAAAGATAATTCTACTTCATTTTTAGAAATTCAAGCCCTGGCCTTTTCAAATGAAGAGTGGGGGGAGGTAATTACAATGTTTTTCCATACAATCGAACGCTTAACGCTTGAACTTAAGTAACAATAATTTATATAGAAAAAGAACATATTCATGAAACATCATGAAATACCCACCAAATCGGGCAGGTAACAGATAATATATAATGCCTTTATGGAGCTTGAAGAAATCTTAAGCTTCTCTTCCATATAAATACTTTTGATTAAGCCAGAAACTTCTCAACTCGAGTAAGGATTTTTATCCATTATTTTCCTTCTAGAAAACCTCTCTTAATGAATCCTAACAAAAGTGTTTAAGAAAATCAAAGCACCTTCCTGCTTTTAATTCCCCCTCCCTATTCACTCCAAACAACAGAAACCTTTTTCTTTTATTTATCGCCGTTATTTGTGTTTTTTTCCCTCCGTCTCCTTTATCAAATCTCTGCATTCTTGGGGAAGAGCGAGAGAGAAAGAATTTAAATCACCAATATCATCCAATTAACCTCTTTTGAAAACGGATCTGTGATTAAATTTCCATTTCATCCTCGCATTTGCATATGCTAATGAAAGGGATCGCGGGGTATCGGTTGCCAGATGTTTAAAGACGAATTATAATTTCCAATTTGGCATCAATTTAAGCGTTGCCACTCCTTTCTCTCTAAAATCGCGTCAGGGGACCCCGAGAAATGTTGGCGGCTCTTCAATCAAATTAGAGATGAGCGCGGGATGATGATGCTCTTGTCATTCGAGAAAGAGAAGAACCCTATTATTATTAGCGTTATTAGTATCTTATCATTATCATGATGTCGTCATCTCTTTGCTGTTATTATTAAGGAGGAAAAGGGGGCGGGTTCTCAAAATACAGTTTTGGGGGAAAAGCTCCTTTCTGGAATTAGGCTCTAAATGTTAAAATTTCCAGAAATATAGTTTGCATTGAAATAAATGTAATGGTAAAACATGACATGAGAATAGGTAGTCTTAAAGAGAAAAGTCGCATCCTAAATCAACATGTAAAAGAGAATAATTGGCGTTAAACGCATTAAGCGTGAAGCGTAATTGTAACGACAGTCATTTCTGTTAATCCAGTAACCAAAATAGAACATAAGAGCTCGTTAATATGCACGCTAGAGGAAAGGGAAATAGTAATTTTCTTAAATACAATTTCTTTCACTTAGTATTACAACAATAAATCCCAACAAACGCTTACAGTAATACCTTGAATTACGCTGCCTCAACTTACGCAAATTCGGAGTTGCACCATTTTCAAATCTCGTCGATTCGACTTTTTTTAAAAAAAATCACTGAAACTCAGGTGAACTCAGTGCTAGAGTCTGAATAAATTGGTAATTTGATTGAGAGAAGAGGTTGTCCATCTTTCCAGGCAAATAAATTTAGAAGTGGAGTGATGATGTTCACAAGAAATACTGAATTCCTTCAATCAGGAACTGTCAATTGATGGGCTCATAGAAATGTACGAGCAGGAGCAAGACATTTAAGAACTTGAGTCCTTAGACCCACTTTAATTAGAATATCGAATGGCTTTTGGGAATTTTACAAAAAGCCTCACTTTTAGTGAAAAAGGTTAAAAATTTAAGAAAATATAAACTTCAACAAAGAGTATTTTTTTTTAACAAAAGAAGGAATTAAAAAAAATTATTAGCATTCTACGAATCGATTTTGCTGGAGAATAAAAAATCTTTGAGCTGGCAAACTACTTTGTTAGATTCTACAAAAAATAATTATATCAAAATAATTCTTTGGTTTGCGAATTTGCATCTGTGTTATCTAAGATTTTATTGATTTTTTAAAAATTATTATTTTCTTTCGTCTTCGGCCCCACTAAAAGTAATTTATACATATTTATATATGAAATTATACCCCAAATTATGCCAATTCGACTTACGTGTTCACTCAGTCCCACCTATCGCGTAAGTTCGGGGTATTGCTGTAGTTTGTTTAATTGTTATCTAATGTTGTACGAAGCTGTTTGAGACAGATCTCGAGATTCTGTTCCAAGATCAAGTGATGAGGGTGACACCCATATTATCTTTCTCTTAACTTTTCCACTATAACATGCGAACATATTATCCATAACGGTCTTATGTTTGCAGCTACCAGTAATTTTAGATGGAACTTTAGATGGAATCAGGAATCTCAGAAGGAATCAAGACCGGAATATTTAACTACAGTAAAAATTGATAAGCTGTATTCAGACTCTTTCCGTATTGATCTAATTTGATTTGCTTTTCATTAATTTCACCCTAGCACGACATAATAGGTGCACGAACAAGTTCAGTTGATAAGGGGGATTTATCACTTGGCATTTCATTCTCAAAATGGTCTCATCAAAAAAGGGAGAATTTTAAAATTGGATTGAATAATATATATGACCAAATATTCTATAATATTCTTCATTTTACTGAAGGATATCTTGTACCTACATTCCACCCTCCACTTGCATTCAGAATATTATTCTGTCAAACTTTTTGAAATAATTACTATCTCTCTTACTTATGTAGAATATAAATATGAACTATTGTAAAGGAAATTTTGAAAGGTAGGTGATTTTTAATGTAATAATTCCAGCTCAAAAGAGAGATAACAATATTTATATCTTCTGTAACATTACTATCTTGCCTTTTTATGATGAATACTCTCTGAATATACCTTAAAAAGCCTTAGAAAAGTAGAAATTGAAATGTTAATTCAGGTTATCACATAATAATAAAATGTTATAGATGGTCGAACATATCTAATTTCCTAAAATGGCTTAATACTTCCTTTTGTAGTAACAGAATGGCGAATAAAATTTTAGAACTTACACTTAAATGTAAGTTGGTTACACTAAATGTCTTAAAAATGAAGTAAGTGAACCGATCTTTTAATTACCTCGTCTTACTAAAACACTCCGATTAATAAATTTTTCTGTTTTTTGTTTTTTTAAATCATACTGTGATATGCCTGTTCATATTTTTCGCCATTGGAAATCAGTACTTAAACTATGGTAATACTTTGCACACAAAAAAAATGTTGATGTATTTTGAGATAGATTAAAGTAGAAAAAATCCTGCTTCAACTCGGAAAGCTTCATTTTGGAACTAAAAAATTTTTTTAAAAATTATCATTTAAAATAATATACTAGTATATTATGTCGAAAATGTTATTTATAATATATTTGAAATTTCTATACATGTACCATACAGCAACATACTTGACCATTTCGCTAATTTTAAACTGTAACCACATTAGTAACTGTATGATAACGTAAATATTTCTACCATAACTTAAAATTTCTTTGTTTGCGAAAATTTGAAGGAAACCCACTCTAAAACGAGTGGATAGTTAACAGGAGCTTAACGATCTTTATGAGGGATAAAACAAGCAATCCCTTTTTATTTTTTTCAATCGCGACACCTTAACAAAACTAAAAAATGAAATCCAGGACATACTTTAATTTTCTGTTTCATCGAATGAAACTGCATTGCCATCATAGGACTCTTATTTTGGTAACAGATGTGGTACATTGAAATGAACGATCATTTTCTCATCATTCAACATTCTTGTTTTAGACTGAAGTGAATCCAAATTAAAATTAATCCAGGCATTCTCAAAAATAGAATATTCATCGCAACTATTTTTATTATATAGTCAAACTTTTTCATTTGTTTTCGAAAAACGTTAAGAAGCAGCAGAAAATTGTGTCTTCATTCACATGGTGTTATAAAAGTCTGTTGAACAAGTATTCTTATTATCTCGGGTAGATTATTTTAAAAACACAAAGAAATGTATCACAACGATTTATATTTTAGTAAAAGAAACATTAGAGCTTGTGAATTCATAATTAAAAATGCATTTTTCGAATTCTAAATGTATTTCAGGAGAGTGAGTGATAGAGAGTTGTATTTACGTCACACTATAAGGCTGTACGAGGGCTACTGGCAACGGACCTGGTAATTTTGAAACATTGTCAAGGACGACAGGACCCACTCTCTTAACTTCCACACCATATTGATGGGAGGACGTTTCAGCTTCGGCAGATTTAACGTGTACACGGTTTAACGTGTACCGCAGAGATTTAACGGCTTCATCTACAGGGTGGGTCTTCAATGGCATCATGCTTGAACCCATGACATGCCCGCTTTGACTTCATGACCTTGACCACTTGGCTACTGCAGCTCATTGTATTCCATGAGGATCATTGTTATCATCTCTACATCAGATCATAATATACATTTTTCAATCCGACTATGAAATTTACCTTCTTAGGTACAGAAGATTGATGAAAAGAGCTTTGCCTCCATCAAGTACAACTGTGCAAAATAAGAAGATATTGTTCTTGTAGTTTTCTATGTGTCCCAAAAATAGCACCCAAACTCTACACAACTAGATTCCTTGTTGGAACTACATAAAAAATGCCCAACTGAACCAACTGAAATGTTCAAACTGTTCTCCGCGCATATCGAGGCAGGCTTGAGCTTGCCTTGAAATGGACGAGTGCACACGTCGCAGAAGCGTAGTGTCCACCGAAATACAAGCAGCATACAGACGAGCAACTAAGTCCATTTGTGTAGTCACTACGTCTCCAAACATCGATTCCTTGAGATGTCCCCATAAGAAAAAACCCAGCAGTAGGAAAAACTGGACCCACATGCCTGATACAGCGGATGGAACATGGCATATCCATCCGATCAAATACAGGAACACAGAAATGAGAGGGAGATCTTTCTGGAACCATCAAGCATCATTATTTACCATATTTTTCGATAGTAAACTATGGATCATGCAAGTACAGTACCTGCGAGTGTTTTTTATGTACTCCAATAAGGAATCTAGGTTATACAGTTTGGGAGTTGTTTTTGGGGCACCCTGTATAATGGTACCTCAAATTCTTCACGCGTGGTCGCAATGACAGTCAGACTAGTTGATGACAGTGGAATTAAACTCGTACCGTATGTTTAATTCCACTTAATATCCGTGACCTCGTAACCTTGTGGTCAAGGTCACGGACTCGTAGATGGTGTATCATGAGTTCGAGCCTAATGCCGCTGAATACCCACCGTGCAGGGGAGTGAAGTGTACAAGAGGACGTTTGTGAGCCTCGACAAATATAACAAGCAGTGGAATAGCGGTCGTAGTTCAAACTCACAGCTCACAGATGTCGTCTTCATCACTTGCCTTATGTTCAAAATTATGAGGTCCATAACCAATAACCCTTAGGCAGGTTTATAGTATACAGCTCTCACTAAACACCCGTAGTGTAGAGGGAAATTGATGTACACACATTGCATTACTTTGGATCGTATTCTTTATTTCGGAATGACGTGCAAGAGGTGAAAGTGGGGTGACAGCACAGGTAGCTAACTCGTCATCTGACCATAATTCGAAATTAAGAGGAGTTTTTGACAAAAGTTAGCCGAACATGGTTATTAACAAATGCTTCTCCAACTCTGGTTTACAAACTGGAATTCTTCAATTACTATAATAACAATAAATTTATGCGATTAAACAAATATACTTGATTTTCATACACAATTTTACGCAGTTTGAAAGTACAAGTATTTATAGAACTGATGATCCTCTCTCCTTTCTTTCGACTACACTTTGAATCTCTTTTATTGTGCATCACACAATCCCCGTTCTTATTTCGAGGAGAGATAGGAGAGTTATATTAAGGAGGTCAGTAGGGTAAAAATCATGGAATGATCGATTTTGAGTTTTTGATATTTCTGAAATCTGTATTTCATTACCTTTCTAGGGATATAACATTTATGCCATATTTTCAATTAGAACTATGTCAAAATGACTTTTTAAAAATTATCAACTGGTGGGCCACGCCCCCTTTTGACAGATATTTGCCTTTTAAATATCCTGAAACAATTGCAAAGCCTTCTTTTTGTTTATTCAAACGCAATTAACTTTAGATAACAGTTGACTGTTCGATTAACTGTATTAGTTTGGTGGCGGAATTTCCAGTTACAACATGCTTCCAAGAGTTTTAAAGTATTATTTCTTATTAAATATTTACTT
Organism: Trichonephila clavata; assembly: GCA_019973975.1. Classification (NCBI taxonomy): domain Eukaryota; kingdom Metazoa; phylum Arthropoda; class Arachnida; order Araneae; family Nephilidae; genus Trichonephila; species Trichonephila clavata. Next base: position 340,635 of record BMAO01026134.1, read on the forward strand.
TCACAAGGTATGATTTTTTTCAAAACTACTATTTTCATTATTTATAATTTTAAAATTACTTTTTAAAAAAATAAAATTTTTCTAAATTTACTGTATGTGAAAAAAAAAAGCTGCAAATTTACATTATATATTCCTTATGCATTATTGTGGATACTGAAGTGATATTTTGAAAATATTACAACAAAAAAAAAACATTTAGCTTAGAGCACATGTGTCAAAAAACAAACAAATTAGATGATAAATGTCTGTTTTTAAAAAAAACTAATTTTTAAAAAAATATCACTTCAGTATAAATATAAATGATACTTAACTGTACAGACAAGTTTTTTAAACTTAAATATTCAAAAGTTTCTGAATGAATTGTACATACAAAAATTCAGATGTGTAATACCATTTGTCCTTGCAAGAAGCTGGTTAAATACATAAAAATACCTAAATATCATGTTTAAAAACATAAAAACAGTTTTATTTTGCTGTTTAAGAAATCATGTGTACAGTTTAGAGAAACTTTTGAAATTTAAAAGTCTTAGAAACTTATGTTTGCATGTGAACACACAGAACACATATGAAAACTTTCGAAATGACGTAAAATCATGTTTTTTCAAATGCACACCAAAACCATAGATAAATTTTTTCCCATTATATTTATGATGATATTTGCTCTACTTTGATATTTGTAATACATAAATGCTACAATTCTTCTAAAATTTATAGCGATTTTGTGATAATAGATGTAAATTTTACAAAATATTCGTTAAACAAAACTGAAAAATGTTATATATGTATTTTCTGACAATTTGAAAACATTTTTGATGCTTTTTTTACTTAAATATATTGACTTGATGATAATGTTGAATAAAATGTGGCAAATACATGTTGGAAGGTCATAATTTTTGTGATAAAGTGACATTTCATGTTAAAAATGCATTTTTCAAAAAGTTTGTTTATAAAAATTTATGCTCTTTTTTCTCAGAAAATAATGCAAGGATGCTCATAAATTTCAGTAAAACATAACTCATATGTACACTGAACATAACCATGTACACTGAAGTGTGCCTTTATAAATTTTCCCAAAATAATTTAACATAAGCATTTATCGTAGAAAAAAAATGAAAATTTTCAAAAAATTCATAGTATATTTTTATGTTGCATGGTTTTGAAAAAACTTAACATTATATTTGAAATATCTCACTTCAGCATAAATATTAAAGTCTAATTAATATTCAGACTAAATCAGAAGTCTTAATATTTAACAGTTTCTGAGAAAAAGTAAACATATATATGTGATGATACGGGATGATTTTTGTCGTTACCTGTAAATCTTGTTATGCACATAAAATTACATAAAGTTCATGTTTAAAAACATAAAAACAAATTTTTTTCTTTGGATATTCATTTATGTAATATTAAATAAACTTTTTAATTCTGATACTTTAAGAAATTGTGTGTACATGTGAATATACAAAGCACTAGTGAAACTTTTCAAAATGTCATTTATTCATGTATTATATTTCTTAATTTGTGTCTTTTTTTTAAAAAAAATTTATTGTATGCATGAACTGGAATTTTTTATTTTATATTTCATATATATTGTGTATACTGAAGTGAAATTTTTGAGATATTCCTCAGACATTTAGCTAAAAAGCAGATGTCGTAACATAGAAAAGGAAAGTTTCTATAAAATTCATTATTCTACTGTGAAAAAATTACATTTTTAAACAGGCTGATCAATTTTTTTAAAAAAATTTCACTTCTGTATAAAGATAAATGTTAATTAATGCACACATAAATTTTTAAGCTTTGTTTTCAATAGATTTTTAGTAAAGGGTACATAAATATATCCCAAAATGCAATGCCCTTTTTCGTTGCACAAAACTTGTTACATACAAAAAATACACAAATTTCATGTTTAAAAACATAAAATCAGTTTTCTTGTTGTTTTGGATACCATTTATGTAATATTTTAAGAATTCTTTTAATTCTGATACTTTAAGAAATTGTGTGTTTACATGTGAATTTATAAAAAAGTAATGAAATTTTTTCGAAATGTCGTATAATGATGTATTACCAAAGCCATATTTTCATGTATTGACACATTTTTAACATGGTATTTATGATACTTATAGTCAACTTGGATGGACAGTAATGTATCAGAACTAAAAATTCTTCAGAAATTGATGCATAATTTGAGGAAATGATGCGAATGCTATAAAATATCTCGATAGATTAAAAGTGAAAAATGCTATACATGTATTTTCTGAGAAATCTAAGTAAAAGAAATAAGTAAAAAGTCTTAGAAGTTATTGAGAATAAGCTAATATTTAAAAAAATAGTGCAAATACAGATTGTATTCATAATTTTT